>JARHVA010001438.1:2500000-2532500 GCA_037957365.1 Torreya grandis | reverse complement strand
GTTGAGGTAAGAATGAAAAATGCCTTTTCTATGGGGAAAGTAAAGGAAGCATGTTTATAGGTTATGATATTATTGTATACACACAAGTTGTTAGTGAAATATAAATATTAGAAATGAAATAAAATCATAATTCAATGCTAAAAAAAAATTTAATGTATACCTCTAATTGAGTGAAGAGGGGATTATAAAGTGATACCTTCACTTACCAACAAGTAAATGTGGTCCTATTGATGTTTATTTTCTCAATTACTTTTGATTTTAGTTTCCATCAATCTTGATCCAAGACCAAGGGTGGGGGATGAGCCAAATTATATGGTTGGGTCAGAATTGAAATTTATTAAGGAGAGGATATGATAGGTATGGGCATGTCATAATTTATTCCTTGCATTATATTTGGTATGATTTTATGGGGATTCATAGGAGTATGTCATGGGTATGGGGTGAAAAGGTGATGTGAGATAATTGGATTTATGAAAAATATGGATATTAAAAATTCCATGAATTTTATTATTATGTATGAGCTATATAATTAAATTTTTTTAATTAACTAAATTGATGTGCGACAATTTACGTGAGATTATCAAGGTTCAAAATTAAACATAATTAATTAATTTGGGGGATGAATAGTGATTAGGCTAGAAATATTAGCCAATGATAAGATTAGAAAGTGATGCACTAATCGATTAGGGTTTAGTTAGTGTTGATGAAGGGATTAGGGATGAGTAATTAAAATTGATATGAGGTGTCCAATTTTAGGTGTTTACATTTTTTCCTCTTTAAAATGTCATTGTGAGACATGATGGGTGGAGTAACAACTTATTAAAGAAAAACTAATCCAAAAAAGGTGAGAAGATGAAGGTTAGATGATGATGAATTAATTATAGATGATTCCCAATTGAATGGGCATGAAGGGATGAAGGACATGAATGGAGTCTCAAAATAAGAGGAAGGATTAACAAGTAGAGGAATTGGGGGTTAAAATGAAGGGGTGGGTGATGAAATAAATGGGGATGGGATGTAGGATGGATGCTAATTAGATAAAAATAGATTATGGATAAGGATACTAGATATTGGTATGGATGTTGTGGATAGATGAGATTAACCCATGGATGAGACTAACCCACTTGAGATAATTATTACAAGATTTGATTTGATTTGATGATGGATTTTCCCCAAGAAATGATATATACGAGGAGGTGGATTTGGAATGATATATCCCGATGATAAGTTGAAGGATTTTATTTTACCTAAGCAATGATATATACAAGATGGAAGATTTGGGAATGATATATCCTAAAATATTTGTGGGATTGGATTAGGAATGATTTATCCCATTGAAAATTTTCATGTTTTATTTTCCCTAAGCAATAGTATATGCAAGGGAGTGGAATTTGTGAGATTGGATTGGATGGATGGTTAATTGATTATTTAGTAAGCAAGATAAATGATTTAACTAATTACATGGATTAAGGATGAGATGATTAAGTTTATGGATAACATGGATTTGATAGGCTGATAATGGTATAATATATTTAAAAAAAAGTAGAAGCCAAAAAAACTTGGGCACATGAGGATGCCCCAAGATTGAATGATGGTGGATCAAATTATATTAGATCAGGATAGATTATGATGGATAAAATTTGTATCAATATGGGATTATATTTTATTGGTGAAGGGATGTGGAAAAGTAATGTCTACATACTTAATCTATGAGGATGATTGTTAGAGATGGGCAATTAGTTGATGGGTAGTTAGTTGTAAGAAATGATATTATGGATGAATAATGTTACTGATGAGGGAATGCTTATTTATTTAGATTAAGGGTAGTGAAAATTATTCCATTCTTATGCATGATTCTGATTAGTTAAGGAAAATTATTTTTATATAGCAGGTGATAGGTCGTACCATGATATGAAAAAACCATGATGACATTGTTGTTGTATGCCAATGGACTAACTCAAATACTAGTGCATAACAAGATGCACCATGATATGAAAAAAACCATGATGAAATTATTGTCATATACATATAGAATAAGCAAGACTCAACAATAAAATCAAAGCAACAAAACAAGCAAAAAAAAAGAACACACACAAAAAATCAAAAGAAAATGCATGTCCTACCTTATTTTTATTTTTATTTTTTAATTTTATGATTTTTTTTAGTTTTTTATTGTTTTTGGATTTTGTGTTTCTATATCTATTTCAGATTTTTTGGATTTTATAAATTTATATAAAAGGGATACTGACAAAGGGAATACTAGTTCTAGTAGCTAGGATATAAATGATAATGGATGGAAGGGATACTTGATGATGATCAGGAAAGATGAGGGAGTGGTTAGGGAGGATGAGGGATGAATATGGATGGATTAAGGATGATTAGAGATGGATAGGAATGGATTAGTGATCTCCAATGACCACATCATTTAATAATGAAAGTTTCCAAATGTCAAAGTACCATGCTAAAAATAAACCAATATATTTCCCAAAATAGGGCTCAAAACATTTTCCACTTCATTATTAAAGTGAAACAAGAAGAAAGATGGGCACAATGGTAAAGATGGTGTATAATGTATAGAATATGGTATAGACGAGAGGGATTATTTTAGGATGGCATATGTTTGGCTGGTTTTGGATGGTTTAGGATAGGATTTAGATGGTTTAGGATTGAAATTGAATGGATAAGGATGGTAAAGATGGATGAGAATGGTTTAGGATTAGATTCAAATGGTTTAGGAGTAAATGGATGAGGATGATAAGAATGGGTAAGAATGGTTTTGGATAATGATGGAGGATATGAGGGTGATAAGGATGGTAGGATGGTTTTAGATGTGTAGGTGTGGGTAGGAGGGAAATGGATGGAGTGGATTTTATAAAGTGAATTTAGATTTTCCTCAAGTGTTTGGTACTTGTAGACACTCTAATATTTACACAGGACTTGAAAAACTAGTTTTCATCATGGTACTTGCCTAAAGTTCTCTAATAATGGTTTTCATCATTGGACATATTATTTATCTTTAAATTTCAATTTTTTTATTTTTATTTTTATGTAGAAATATTGGATCCTTCAGGGGTAAGCTATAAATATATTATCATGAACTTTGTTGATTTATAATTTGGATTCTTTAAAATTGATCAAGATACCATCATAGCCCCTATGATATAGGTTGTTACCAATAAAGGTGAAGTATAAGGTGTATTAGATGGAGGATGTGTGTGGATTATGTGAATGATTTGGAGGGATGTTGTGATGTTAATGGAGATTGGGACCAACAATCTCATGTTCCATGAGGTTGAAAGTAGCCACAAGTGGGAGGATTTGTAGTTTTTTTGCTTCTATAGTATTTGCATCAAATGATGTGGATCTATACTAAAACTATGTTGATGTAGGTGTAGATTAATTTAATAATCCATTTGTACCTTTGAAAGGTTTTCACTGATAGACTCTTATTTATTTTTAGGATTTTGATTTTGATCATCCAATAGCCCCTCAAATAGGTTTTCATAAAGGGATATTGAATTTTGTTTTTTAACTATTTAGATTGTTATTTTTATTTTGATTGATGAAGCATTTTGGCTCACTAGGATATGATGATATTTATTTATGATCTTCTAGCTAAATGCTAGTCATGAATAATCTAATTATTTGATTTTTATTGAAGAAAGATGGTGATAGGTGATTTTTTTGGTCCCAATCGATGGGTGAAGGATATTGAGTATTAGTATGAGAAAAAGCATCAATATTTTGATTTTTTTATGCCAATTGAAATGTGTGTGAAAATTAATGTAAATGTGGGTGGTGGGGATGGAAATATTATTAAAATTATTAATGGAAGCATAGTCCTTGTATGGACTATGAAGAAACCTTATTTTTATGTTGGATGAGGCTTCCTTAGAAACTATGTAAGTGTCGCTAACATCTTTACTTTGATTTTTAGATGGTTTTTATCCGACTCTGTGAGATCCTTTGTGTACACAGATATGGATAGTGTAGACACCTAAAAATGGCCACCATTGGCTTTTGACCAAACTTCAGATTGATTCCCACCAACCATTGCAAATTAAGCTTAGGAATCACTAAACATCCTAAATTTCCTTGTGCATCATTTGTCAAAGCTTATAATCACATTGAGGCATCCCTAATTTTGGGTATCCTACTATATATAATAATAACCTCTCACAAATTCATCCCTAATCATCCAATGACATCATAATAGTCAATTTGGCCTATGGACCTATTAAGTGGGGCACATGAACTTAAATAAAATCTTGAAAATTTTAAATGGTTAATCAAAATTAATTAAGAAGCTAAACCAACTTAAAATTTTATTTGAAATATACATGTGTAAATAATGAATAAATAAAATATGAAATTCAAAAATATGAAATAGAGTTGTCAAGCCTTTTGGAAAATATACTAAAATATCTCATTTTGGAGACCCATGCCTATTCATTACAAATTATTATTAATTGAAAACTATTAACTATACTAAGGTTATATACGAATCACTTAGGTTAGGTTTGAACCCATTCCAAGCCTTAACTACATCTTGAATCACCTTGGTTTTGGGTTAGATCTATTTGATATAAACTCAAGCCATTGCCCATTGAAATTTAAGCTTGAAAATTGTAGAGTTATAATGTGGGTTTTGTTGCATGAGATTCATATCAATAATGTTATAATGACAAAATATGGATCCAAGCTACACCCAGCTAACACAAGCCATGGTTCCAAGGAGAAAAGGAGCTACACAACTTCCATTACCAAAGACTCTTTGAAGCACAAATTGAGTAAGCCACTCAACAACGCATTTGGATTTCTCAAGGAAGATAAAGGATTGTGTGTATTTTTCATTTTAGTTGTGATTTTCATTTGGTTTTGTTCATTAAGCTCACACCTAAGATTTAGACTTGTAAGTGTTAGTGTTAGTGTGTTTTTATTGAGTTTTGTTTACTTGAACTTACACTCTACTAACCTCGCTTCTTGGATTCTGATGATCATAAATGGTACACCCGATGGGACCTAAATCATATCACATACTAAGGAGACCAAAGTTAAAATCTTAGTTTTTTAAATGAATGCTTAATCATCTTAAAAATTTAAGTTTTTACTTTCTTTTTCCATTTTTTTTAATGTTACAAATATTTACATAGACACCAATATTGGTTTTACCTAACTAACATCAGTCCTATACTAATCGTCCTCGGTCATATCTAAATAGAATTCGTTCCTATTTAGGGAAGAACGTGATAGAGAAATTAAGTTTTTAAGTTTCCTTGAAAGTTACAAGTTGTCATTTGTGATTTTTAAACTTGATAAGTCTCTATTTAACCATCTTGTTGTAGGATCCAAAGGTTTTTCTGAAGATTTTATACTAACTTGGGCCTAATAAGTATTTTGTGAAAAATTGCTTTTTTTCTAAGGGTTCACAAATAGCCAACATCAGTTTTATTCCAACCAACATCTGTTCTCTTGTAATCGGCATCAATCTCTGTGGATTGATGTTAGTCTTTGTGTAATAAAAATAGAGAAACATGAGAGCTTGTTTTCAAATATTATTTTCTTGATCATGAAAGTGCTTCAAGGTAGGCAAAAAACCTCTAAAAATTTTAGGACCAAAGTGGGAAAGAGGACATAATTTTTCAAGTGCTAAGTCTTAACATTTCATTTTGGTGTCTAAAAGAAATTTAGTTAAGTCTTGAACATTTTGTTTTAGTGCTTGAAAATAACTTAGGTGTTTATGTTTATTAATTTTGTGAAAGTTTTATAAATTTGAAACTAAGGATAAGGGGCCAAAAAATTTCACAAACACTTCCATTTATTTGGTTCATTAAAGTAAACAATTGTTTATTTTGTGCTAAATCTTTTATACTTATGTGTTTTTTTCATAAATGAAGGATGTGTGTATGCTCTCCCCCCATCCCATTTAGGGAACTTGGGTGACCAAAAGTGCTTCTTCCTTTCAATTTGTGTCTTTGTCCAAGGCATGAAAATAATGTTATTAAGGCTCTCCCCAAAACTCATATGGTTTTGGGTGATCTAAAAACAACATTTAAAGTCTTTTCACTTAGTCATTTATTTTATGCAACTTGGTTTGTGAGTGAGAGTTCATAGCCTCCTCACAAGTTCTTTAGGTAAGATTTGACTTGAGAATTCATCTTCTGACATTATTTCAACCCCACTCCATGGTGGGGTATATAAATTATGCAATGTAAATTGAAATTGCCAAGGGTTTGAGTGGCTAGCCTCTCTAATCATATTGAAATTTTGAGTCAAGTCTGACTAACCAAGGGATTTCACTAATAAGTACGTGGATGGAATCGCTATGCAAAGGAATAAACCCTTGCATAGTAAGTTATCTGGTATGAAATTAATTGATGTGAGGCATATCTATTTTTAACCACACTTAGGACCATCTAAATGGTCAAAAATTTAAGTTTTAGAACAACCTCACTTCCCATAGACATATTGTTGATGTAAGGTGAGTAGCCCAAAGTTCCATGTTACCGTACAATATCTTGGGAGAAGTCGAGGGGGGGGGTTAAAAACCCTACTACTTCATGTAATTTTATTTTTGGATCAACACTTAAAATACTCCCAAGAGCAATATATAGATGGAATTCAATAATACGATGCAAAATTATCAGTTTTAGGGCTTTGAATGTTATACTTAGTTATATTCTACCATTATTCCTTTACTTACTTGGTATTTGAGTCTAAAAATTAGTTACCATGTTAAAATTAGTTTTATGTCGACATCACTCTATTTTTTGAGGAGGTGTTATGTCATCCATTTGACACCATAATTTTGCCTTAGTCTTTTTGATGAACATGTGTATGTGTGTCACTTGATTGGAAAATGTAATGTTACACTGCCCAATTCATGTCAAGTTTTTGTGCCTTAACATCATTACACTTCTTGAATAATTTCATAGACTTGTTTTACCTAGAGTCCAAGTGTTGAACCAGTCCACATGTTCCTTTTTGGTCTTTGTCTAGTACCATTATGCCATTCACCTTTGTCTAGCTTGTTGATCAAAGAAGCCTAGTTTCCTAAAAGTTGAGTTTTTAATTAACCTTGACAAGTTTGAATCCAAAAATTTATTGATTTTTGTTTATGCCTTGTCCAATTTGGGCTTAAACACAGATCTTTC
Source organism: Torreya grandis (assembly GCA_037957365.1). Classification (NCBI taxonomy): domain Eukaryota; kingdom Viridiplantae; phylum Streptophyta; class Pinopsida; order Cupressales; family Taxaceae; genus Torreya; species Torreya grandis. The sequence goes on along the minus strand of JARHVA010001438.1, from coordinate 2,525,346 downwards.
TCTTTTAGGTTATGCAACTTAGGTTAATTCTTTACCCACTTTGAAAATTATTATTTATGCATTTATTTGGAAGAACATAGTCTCTCTCCAAGTGACTTTTATTTCATACCTCATACCAAATTAACTAATTTCATATTTAAAATCGAGTGCCTAGTCTATGCCAAAGTGTTTCATATTTTTTAGATTAAATATCTCACCTTGTTTTTAAGTCTAGATTTTTTGCTTGTTTTGCTAAAAGTCCTAGAACATGCCTTTGTTTGAGCCTAACTTTTAATACTGTGTTTGGACAAAAAACCTAGCAACCTTTATTTTTCCTAGATTAGACTTATTTAGAACACGTTGAACCTAGAGTTTGGCATTTTGATTTTAGTTCATCCACTTGACATTTTTATGTGTGACATTTAACATTAGACATTTGATGTTAGATAGTTTTATACCTAGTTTTTGCATAGAAAATTTTGGAGATACAACTCCATCCCTTTTACTAAGTTAGATCAATTTCAAAATATTTGTATTTTTAGACATTATTTTTTAGAGTTTGTATAACTCTAACCCATTTTTGTCATGAAACATTCACCATTGATTCAAACATGTCTCACTATACTCGTAGTGGTGTCATTTGATAGTAATGTGGTCACACAAGAAGACTTTGTTCAAGACCCCTATGGAGATGATGTCATTTATGATATGGATCCTTATCCACCTTATAACAATCAAATGGGGGAACAAATCTAAGATCCTTTGGCCCACTATTTTGTCAACATGCCTCCATACTTAGAGTAAGACTAAGAATAAATGACATAATACCTAGTTAGCATACCTTCAGTTGTAGAATAGGTCCATCAAAAACTATATTATGTTACAATACCCTTAACTTATGAACCTTATTTATTTGATCATTACTTTCTTGCTAACAAGGATGAAGTATTAATCAGAGTCGTGGAGGTAGGGGCTAAGTTTCCCCCAGATTTTCCCCATGAAAACTTGCCAAGTTTAGTAAGAGGGCCTTACAATATGCCTTATAATCAAAACATTGAACATGCCTCTTATAGTAATACTCAAACTATAATGTCAATGTTATAACAGGACCCTTGTATGCTTGTCAAAAGAAAAAGCCTCATGGAAGACCACTTCATATAGATGCGTATAACATACCAAAGCTATTTAAATCTAGTACATAACTTCAAAAACATGACCATGTGAAATGCTCCTCTTATTGAGATAATTCCTTCAATATGTGTCCTAATCAAATTGATAGGCTAAGAAAATTAGGGTATAGACCCATGCACATGAATTAATTCATTTGAATACATGTTCAATGCCACATCTATTGAAGAAGTTTATTCTACTTCTACACAAAATAGTGAGCTAAACATTGTGGACAATACACAAGTATCGTCCAATCTAGACTAAAGTGGTGTAAATACATAAATAACTAGTATACAAAAAAATGTGCCTTTAGTTAAAAACAGTGGTTCAAAAACACATGGGGAATTAAATTATACATCCCAACCACAAATATCTACCTCTTAATCCTCAACTAGTTGCTTCTTCAAGTACGTAGCCTCAAGGATTAAGTAGTCAAACAATAATTAGTACTATGCCTCAACAAAATGTAATGAATATTACTCCACCACAATAGGTTTTGACTAATATTCCAAAATAATAGGCACAATCCAACTTACTAATGTATTAGAGGAAAAAAATTCTACCACCTCAATAGGTGTCAACCAATGTTCCACCTCGCTAGGTAATAATGAACACACCTCTTCAGTTGTAGACCAACATACCAATACAATCACAAATAATGCCTAATCAATAATGTACATATATTGGTCAATGATAAATGTCAAACCTTAAACATGTGTCTACTTCCCAACAAGGATTTGTATAACCAATAGGTTCTAATGTTCCACAAGTACTAATTAGACAATAATTTCCTTTTTTTCCGAACATGCCATAAACTCAATGATAGGGTCTTGGTTCACAAGTTCCCTTTAAATAATAAGGTTTGACTAGTTGGAAGAAAGTACCTAATAAACCTCAATAGGCATAATACATTACTCATATCCATATCCTTCCATCTCAGCCATAATTTCCCCAAAACTAGGCCCATATACTAAATCCTAACCAAAATATCACATAGTAATGTGTGCAATTCCAACAATCACATCCTAATCCATGCATGTATATTCTTGGTCAATTCCCTAGCCAAACCAACCATCCACAACAAACTATACCTTCAATATACCCTAGTCAAAGTAATCCAATTTTGACTGCCCAACCTCTACCTCAGACTAATGTTCTTTCTAGTTTCCTAGCCTAAGAACTGCAATAAATGAAGGATGTAATTACTGCCATCCAATTTGGGAAGCAAACTAAGAATTTTAAGTTGGATGATGTGTGTTTTTACCCATTTAACATGGATTATTTTTAAATACCATTTATTTTGGGGTATGAACGACCAAAATTTGATAAATACAAGTGGAAAGGAGACCCCAAGGCCCATTTGACATAATTATTTGTTGCTTGTCAATTAGTGGCCTATAAAAACATATACCTCCTAATGTTATTCCCAAGGAGTCTAGCAGGACAAGCTTTGGAGTGTTTTCTTAAATTGCCTAGGAATTCAATTTTTGATTTTGATGATCTTTAAGACAAGTTTGTACAACACTTATCCTACAATCTCAAGCATGAGATTTCATTGGTAGATTTGATGCAAGACAAATAAAAAGCTGATGAAATATTTTCAAGTTATCTATATTGATAGAGAGCACTTACAAGCCAATTCACCCATAGTTCACTATACAAGTAATTAGCCATTGTGTTTACCAAAAATTTACACAATGAGATATCTTACCATCTCGAACTATAGTATGAACACACTTGAAAATAAATCATTGATAAAAGTTTGTTGATCTCAAAATCGCTTATTAATAAAGGGATCATCAAGATTACCTTGTTAAATTAGAACCAAACCATGAACCAAGGAAATGTCTAAAACTAAAATAAAAATCAAGTCCAAGCACAAGCAAAATCATCATAACCAACATAGCCCAATAATTATGACAAGTCAAAACCATTCAATCACAATAATAATGTTATTATAAATGGAGTAACCAAGTTGTGACATGTCCAAATGGTGCAAACATCATCTGCTTAGCTTACACTGCATATGCAAATTAATCCTAACCAACAACCTCTTCAACAAACACAAGTGTAGTAGCCTAGACTAGCACAATAAATACAATAACCATTGCCTTTACAAACCCTTACTCCAAGGAGAACTATGATACTTGACATGTCTTTGGTGACCTTGAGGACCCATTTAATCTATGTTTTGCATGCTCACTATCACTAATCTGATTAGCTAGCCTATTCCAAAACACTATCTTGAGAGAATTCCTTATCCATATTGGTACCAACAAAATGAATTCTACAAGTATCATTGGGTTATTTGACATAATTTGCATCATTATTTGTAAATTAAACATTTGATTGAGAATATGTTGGAAAATAGAGAGATAACAGTAGAGAATGGAGTTTCCACATTTAATTAGAATCTTAGTATTTATCAAAACCCCTTTCCATAACATAACAATTAATAATAGTAACAACAAAGGCCAACATAAAAAAAAATATATCAAAAACTAAGATAGAACCAATAAAACCAATAACAAAATCAACAAAATCAACCAAATGGATAGAACCAAGGCTAGAACAATGCTAACAACCAATAAACCTATAAAGTAGTTGCACATGACTATAAAAAGGTTGTAGGCCATATTATGTTAGGTTGCATTTACATCATATCCATCAATCCAAGACCAAGTGCCAATAAAAAAATACCATTGCTAATCAATTCCAACCAACCAACCCATGATGATGATCTTTTCTTAACCTAGGACCGTATACATGCATACCAACAAATAAGGATTACTATTATTAGACCACATATTGATAACTTGTCCTTTCCCCAAGATCACACATAAGTACACTGGTAATTGAGACTTATCATATTTGGTCCCCCACTACATCATTTGTTAGGAACAATAGTCTTGTATCTAATCTAAATTGTGCAATCACAACTTGGTGGTTGAATATTACCATACTAGGCCCATAATCATCTTCCACTTCACCCATACAACCCACTATTTTGGATAGGAATAAGCCATTTACCACTGTTCATGAAAAGATGTTTGATATTATGGAATAATTATAGAATATACCCACACAAATCTCCATTTTGGATTTGTTACATACATCCACCATCCAAAAAAATATCTTGATAGAATTCCTTATCTAATTCCAAGTTCCTAATGAAATATCTCTAAACAAATTTCAAGCTTTGGTTGGACATCTGGCCCCAGGCCAACAACTAACCTTTGATAAAAGTGTTATCTCATCCCTTGGCCCTCTGTATAATAATCCATTATACATTTAATTTGTCATAACGTGGCACAAAGTGAAACATGTCCTCATAGACAATGGATCAGGTTTAAATATTATGTCTCTAAATCTCATCAAGCTTTTCAAGTACACCATAACCAATCTCTAACTAGAAATAATCACCTTCAAGGCCTATGATAATGAAGAGTGGGAATCGCAGGGCACTATCAACTTGCCATTTATTATTGGGCCCTTAACCCACAATACACTATGCCATGTGTTAGACCTCTATTTGTCACATAATATGAATTTGGGTAAACCTTGGATACATGAAACTCATGAAATACCATCAAAATTGCACTAGTGTATCAAGTTCTCCCATTCAGGTATGAAGGTTACTAGCTATGGAGATTTATAGATGTATAAACATTATAAGCATTTAAAGGCCAAGTACCAAAGCTATAGCTATTATTTTAGGCTAAATCTAATTCTTAAAAAGGAGAAGGGGAAATAAATACTTGTTTATTCACCAAAGGATAATTGTATTGACTTGGATACCCTTCATTCACTTTCCCACATGCCACCTCTTAAAATATCTAATCATTATACTATCTCAGTTAATGGCCCAAGAGAATATTCAACCCATGATAGATTCCATATTACTAATATTCCTCAAAACCCCAAGTCCTATGGAAGACCTAAAGCCAAACCCCCTTGTATATAATGGCAAAGGAAGGGCAAAGACAAATTGTATAGTTTATCACCTATCATTTTCATACTAGCCACTAGTCAAGAATAGAACTTGCTTGTAGATGATGGATTTTGGTTGTCTAATGATAAGTTGGTTGACTATTACCTAAATGCCAAGTACCCAATTTCAAACAAAATCATGGATAAGCATGCCTATGAAGGAGGAGGCTTTGGGTTAAATCAATAGGGTCCACATGGGCCAATTTCTGTCACTCAGTAGAAAGGAACATATGGTCTTAGATTTAAACTGCTTGGGGGTGACCCCATGTACCTTATTCATGTTCCAACACTAACTACTAATAAAAATAATGATGATAGTGAAGTAGAGTCTAATCATAGCCCTTTTGATGACCTAGCCAATACTAATTTCTTTGATACTAATTACATTTGTACCCTTAGGCCAATCATCTTCCACAACCCACTTCCTTTATATTATCATCAACTTATAGACTGGGATCAATAAGAATCAATAGTGTTGGTTGACAAGTTTTAGAATGATGAGGCCTTCTACAATTTTATAGGCCTGAGGGATAGTATTTTTTTAGGAGACCATAGACAAGGGTTCTCAATCAAACTAGATCCTGAAGCCTATTTTGGAGAATGGGTAAACATCCTTAGCCACAAATAATTAAATAAAACATTAAGGTCCCAAAGTGGAAACCTCTTTGAGCTGATTTTGGACCAAGGAAATAGTAAAGATAAAGGCCAGTCTAGTGGTGAAAAACCATTTTAGGTTCCATTAGATGAGGGTGTTAAATATTCCTCAAACATAGCTTAGGAGACCACCAATGGTGAACTTACCTAAGGGTCCAAGTTCAAATTTGAATAACAAGATTTTGATTGAATCATTTAAGAGTTAATAATAGTATTTGTCACATGGCCATATATACCATTAGGGGATTCTGATTCATCATGCCTAGGAGACGTTGAAGATCCAGTCCTAATAGAGGACTCTACTATTGCAATCCAATTTACATCTTTTTTGACCATTCTAGATGATGGTTCAAGACTTCTTATGGAGGACACTACAGAGGTTAACATAGAGACTCCAAATGACCTAAAATGGATAAAATTAGGCATGCCCCTCATTGAGGAGGAATATAATGTATTTATAGACCTTTTAAGGGAATTTGTTGATATAATTGCATGGGCTTACTTTGACATGCCAGGTTTTGATCCTGCTTTGGTTGTGCACCACCTTGTTGTACACCATGATGCTAAACTTGTAAAACAAAAATTACACAAGATGCATCCTCATTATTTTATTAGTAAAAAATAATTAAAAAAACTCTTGGAAGTAGGATGTATTCGATCGATTGACTACTCAGAGTGGATATCAAATGTTGTACTAGTTAGTAAGAATCTAGAAGGAATCAAGATCTGGACTGATTTTAGTGATATCAACAAGGCTTATCCCAAAGACAACTTTCCTTTCCCAAAAATTGACATGATTATTGAATCCAAAATAGGTTATGAAATGCTTTCATTGATGGATATATTTTTAGGGTACAACTAGATCTAAATTGCACCAGAAGAACAACATAAAATAGTATTCACCACACCGTGGGGAATGTTCTGTTATCAAGTTATGCCATTTGGTCTCAAAAATGATGGGGCCACTTACCAAAGATCCATGACCATCATATTTCATGATATAATGCATGACATTATTGAATATTATGTCAATGACATCCTAGGTAAATCAAAGACTAGGGATGATCATCCAACAACACTACAAAGAATATTTGAAAGACTACATGAATACAAAGACAAGCTCAATCTTAAAAAGTGTGTTTTTAGAGTTACTTCAGGTAAATTTATTAGCTTAATTGTGTCTCACCGAGGCATTGAATTCAATCCATCCAAATTACAAGCCATAAATCAGATGCCACCATTAACCAATTTGAAGTAGCTCCACAGTTTATAGGGCAAGATCCAGTTTATCAGATGCTTCATATCTTAGATGGCTAACAAATTCCATCCTTTTACACATTTGTTGAATAAGGGTGTCATATTTTATTGGGATGATGAATGCTATAAATATTTCTAATAATTGAAAGACTATCTATAAAATCCACCTATTTTGTTACCACCAATGCTAGGAAAGTTGTTCTTACTATACATGTCAGCTACAGACAAAGCCCTAGGGGCACTTCTAGATCAGCATGATGATAATGGAAAGGAGCATGCCACATACTATTTAAGCCATATACTAGTCACATATGAGCACAATTATATAACCATTAAAAAATCATGTCTAGCTATGGTCTTTATAGCTCAAAAACTATTGCATTACATGTTAAACAACAAGACCATGGTTATTTCAAAAGTAGATCCACTCAAGTATCTACTATCCAAAATAGCTTTACAAGGCCATATGACCAAATGGATCATGCTCCTAAATGAGTTTGAGATAGAATACGTCAACTAAAAATCCATCAAGGGGAAAGTTATTGTAGATCAGCTTACTAAAGTACCCCTTACATATGCATATCCTCTTACATTCCAATTCCTTGATGAATCCATTATGACCATAATTGAAACACCTTTTGGGGAGCAACACTAGAATTTGTATTTGATGGATCATTCACAACACATGGATTGGGGGTAGGCCTTTTGTTCATTACACCATAAGGGGATCTAATCCCTAAATCATTTCAGATCAGCGTTCTTTATAATAAAAACATGGTTAAATATGAAACACTCATTGTAGGGCTTTGACAAGAAGTACAATGGAATATTCAACATCTAAAAGTTTATGGTGATTCTTAATTAATCATCAATCAATTTATAGACCATTTTTAGACCAAAGATGATAAATTGGTACCATACAAGGCCATAGTTGACACTTTCAAATAATGGATTATTGATGTCTAGTTTGAGCATATACCAAGGGCCAGTAATAGAACAAAAGATGCCATGGCCACCATTGGATATTTGATTCAACATACAAATATGACCAAATAATACTAGTTCTTTATTGAAAATCTAATAGTGTCAACTCATGAACCTTCAATCACCACAATGATATGTGATATTATTGTTCCTAGATATATATGGTATTTTGACCTTTATGCCTATCTTCATGACCACATAATGACACAAAAACTATCCCAAAAATATTTCAAAGCCTTTATCCACCATGCCACATGTTATACCTTACTCAGGCCAACCCTTTACTACCTTTATTTTTATTTAACTTTGATCCATTATTTAACTTTGACAGAATCTATATTAGTGTTATGAAAATTTCATGAGGGAGTATGTGGAACCCACACAAGCAAGGCTATCCTCTCGAAAAAGATCTTACATAAAAAATACTATTGGTCAATGATGGATGCAGATGCAATTATGTATGTCAAAAAGTGTGATAAATGTTAAAGACATGCCAATATAATTCATGCCCTGAACAAGACTCTAAAACTAATGTTTATACCATGGCCATTTGCTACATGAGGCTTCAATCTTATTGGGAAGATAAACCCCACCTCATCGAATGGCCACAAATATATCCTAACCACCACTGAATACTTCATTAAGTGGTTTGAAGTTATACCCCTCACATGATTGGAAAGAAAATTTACAAATTCATCTTTAACCATCTCATCTGCCACTATGGTATCCCATCTAACATTATATCTGATAATGGTAGATCATTATATCTGTCAAATCACTATGTGCTGAGTATAAAATTACTCAAAATTTTTCAACTACATATTACCCACAAGGTAATGGCTAAGTAGAAGCATCTAACAAAACCATTATCAACATCCTCAAAAATATTTTCAATGATGTTGGCCATGATTGGCACCTTCAAATATTTTTCACCCTTTAGGCATACCACACCAATCATTATACTCTAATAGGAGCCACTCCATATTCACTTGTTTATGTCACTGAATCCATTCTTCCCATTGAGGTTGAGTTACCTTCTTTGTGAATCTCTTTGAATCATGTCTTGAATGATGAAGACTATCAATTAACTTGCCTGAAAGAGCTATAGTTACTTGATGAGAAACATATGGAAATAGTGAATAATATTTAAGTATACTAGAACTAAATCTATGGACATTAAAATTGGTGTGTCAAACATAGAGAATTTGAGTTTGATGATTTTATTCTTAAATAAAACTAGCAGAATACCACAACCAAGAAGAAACACTAGATAGGGATGAACTTGATGAGCCAATGAACATTATACACCTCAAGTGTTACTTCACTTAAGAGACATAGTGTATTATCGATGAGGCCTATTTCCATTATATAATAATATCAACATTTTTCTTTTTACTATACCTTTCTACCATGTATCATTGTACCATGATTTTACTATTGACTAGGATGTTTTCACCCTCCCTTCCTAGCCCATTGACTTTGGTTCCATTCCATTGGTTGCATGGGTACTTTCAGCATGAAGATTCAGATCAAGTTTTAATAGTTGATTCAACATTCTAGACAAAAGCCATATTTTTGGAGTAGAATGATATTGGTTTGGTAGTTTCATCATTCATTTCTTATTCCATTCTATACTACGTGGGCTTGATTATAATCACTTTTGGGAAAGTCAATGTTTCACCATCATGCTACTAATTATAACCACTTATGGGCAAATTAGTATCATTGACCTATGCCATTATTTATTAATTATAATTACCTATGGGTAAATTATGGGCAATAATTTTTTATCATGCCTTGAACTATCACCTTGCCATTCATATGATGTACTATGCCATTTACCAACTTTTCCTACTTTATTTGAATTAGTTGGTATCTAGACAGATTATTTAGCTATAAGGTAGAACTATAGTGACTTGAGGTCCCATCCTGGGACTATTAGGCAATGCTTGATTCACTTTGAGGTTATCTCAGTCACCCTTTGCTATACCTTCACCATTTTACAAGCAACCTAAGTCACGCTCTCACCATTTTGTGAGCATTTTTTAAATCTGAATACTCTCATCATTTTGTGAGCTTAGATCATTTAGTATCTCATCATTCTCGATTGAGTTGAGACACATAGAAAATTACAGAAATATTTGTAAAACTGATTTGGAAAATCCTAAACATTGACCACTTCTTTGACTTAAGGATTGTAGGATCCCTAGCTATCTCATAAAAAACCACTTGTCATTTAGTTTTCCCATCCTTACTAGCCTAGAATCTCACACTCAAGGTTTTTATGAGCCCATTCCAATATTATTCTATCACATCCTTCATGTTTTTCTTGTCATCATTTTCTTCTATCCCATTTCTTTGGAGAACTACATTTGGCATAAAGTTTTTATTGGATATTATATATATAGAACTATGTAGGCAATGTCCACTTGCATAGTGCATTTGGAGATAACTCAACCACCCCCTTCATTTATTCTATTCCCTCATTTTTTTTGTTTATTTTATTGTCTTTTATCCTTTAGGGGAAATCATCATCATCTTATGTGTTATTAATTTACACTAACATTGTGATTAACCATTGTTTGGGTTTTATGTTCTTTTGGTTGTTTGTTGATTATTTATTTTTTTGTCATTCTATTTGTTTGCCTATTTGTTTGCTTTATTATTGTGCCTTGATTCATTTTATGTGCATTCATTGGGTGATTCCTTGTGCATTATTATTTAATCCATCCATATTCATACATCCACATTGTCATTATGGTTTTTATCATTGGTAAATTGTTTTCAATTGAGTATTGGATCATGTGTCAGTCCATATGTATATTTTGGTCAAGTTATCATGGCATTATATCATGATGCCTACCATCACATGATATAGTAAAAATAAAATCCAGGAGTATACATGGTAATGAGGCAATGATATCTCCTTTTCACTAAGCAAATCCCAATCTTATCCAAATCATATCCTACATAGAGTAATTAAATAATGAAAAAAATTCCCCCTTGCTAGTTCAAATGATCATCTCTCTAATCGCAGGTTACCCAAATTAATCCTTCTCCTCTATACCAATTTGCCATCATGTTCTATATCATATTTTCCACTACTAGGGTTTAATTTTTGTAACCACCTCTCAAAAAATCATTTTATACCATCCCACTTGCATTACCAATGATTCTAATCACCTTTGGGCAATCATTGTGTTTCCATCCATTTGAAGGTTAATGATTATAATTACCTATGGGCAAATCATTATCTTTCTTCTACCCCATTAGGGCATATTTTCATTATGATAATGCTTATAACTATCTTTGGAAAAACCATTATCTTTATCCATTCAATTGGGGTATGTTTTTATCCTTCCAATGATTATAACTGCCTTTGTGTAAATCATTCTCTTGTTACCTGTTGACCAATTTTGATTTTAAGTCAAAATAGGGCACCCCTAGTAAAAACATTCACTTTTAGGCAATTAAAATGGTGAAATATGTTGTTATAAGGTGTTTCATAGGTCAATTAGTGTTAATTTATGTTGTATTATCTTTGTTTAAGTGTTCTCTAGGTCCATTTATCATTTTTAGTCATTTTAAAGGGTCTAAATGTTGCATTTAATGCTTTGTATATGTTTCTTTGGATTTGTGCAAGTTAAAAATTCTGATGTCATACCCCATGTGTCCTTATATGTCTTTATGAAGCTTAAATAACTAAATAAATGGTAGGTTGTTTATAAAAGGGCAATTTTCTTGACCAAAGAGTGAGAAAAAGACACTTGTACAGCTCCTTGAGAAGTGTTCCATTTGGAAAATGTGGTGGTGTGACTCTTCACCTCCCCATATGTCATATCCAAATTTGTTTTCAATTTGTTGCAATTTTTTTTTTGCATCTGAAACTCATATTTATCTCATTTTTTCTTGGCATACAAATAAGAGGTAACTTCTAACAATTGGTATGGGCTATATAGTTTGATTCATGAAGATTGATTTTACAAGTGGATATTACATGAGTTTCTATTCACATCCATAATAGGAACTTGAGATTTTGTGCTTACTACTTCATGAACCATCAGTTTGATCCCAGACAACGTCTTGTGCCTATTCAACTAGGAAGGGGTCTCTTTTTAAATTTGTTTCAAGTTCTCTTATTTTAGATTGATGTGTATGAGTGATGTAGGTGCCTCCAATTGATTTTAAATATATTTTCATGATCCTTATTTCTTGAATAGTTCATTAGTTTGGGAAAGCCTCTTATAGGCTTGCAAAAGGCTTGAATTTGCACTAGCAGTCACTTCACCTACTTTGGAAACATTGCCTTCACATTGGGAAGAATGTTTTGATATTTTTTGAGGGTGATACATATGTTTTTCATGAAAATAAGAGTTTACATCTTGTTTTAAAGTGCTTGGATAGTTTTTTCCTTGCATTTTCTTACTTCTTCATGACCTCCTTGCATAACACAGTCACAAATCTCCACCTACAAGAGTATGTTGATGTTATCAATGAGATGTGAAGGTTCTCACATGGTATTTCAAGCTTGGGAGACCTCTTGAATACATGGAAGTGTTATAAAAGGGTATTTAGATGCTATAACTAACATGTTTAAGGAGTGATGTTAGTGTGCCTATGTAAAGGGAATGCCATCCATAGTTGAGGCCACAAATAGATCTTCTAGAGATGATTATTGTGCATGATCAATCCAATTTTAAGTCCATTGTTATGAATAATAAAAAATATACCTTGTAAGGAGCTTGTTTTTCAAATGGAAGATGTTTGAACAACATTTTGAGTATTGAAAGGTGATCATGGTTGCTTGCCCTAAAATAATCAAATAGAGGTCTGTAGGGTTTTTGTGGACTCTTAAAAATCAATTTGTACAAGTATTTTAATCATAATATTGGATGGGGGTGTTGTACCTATACCAAAAATAGTATTTTAATCACAAGGAGGTTTGGGTGAAAACATGCAAAAAATAGGATTTTTGATCCCTTTTTTGGCAAAGTTGAGTTGGTTTGACCACCTATACTTAGAATCCAATCAAAAAATTTGGTAAAAATGACTATCATGACCTCATATATCTCCCAAAATATTCACTTTCCATGTAAAAATAGGCCTGATACTCACTATTTTGTCTCATACCTACCTCAGTCCATGTATGCAAGAAAAATACTAGTTTTGAGAAATCTTGCAAATGAGAGACTTGCACTAATTTTGACCACTAAAGGAGATGTATATAGTTGGGAGACACCTAGGGGGACCTAAAAAACCAATCTATAAGGTTTTTATGTCAAGTATTTTGTTCACAGAAGAAGCTTTACATGAAGGTCTAGTGGGAAAACATGTTTTCCCAACCCCAAACAAGGTGTCAACTCAAATTCCATACTCCTCTAAGATTTATAATGTTTTTTTTTTAAATTATTAAAGCATCAGATAGGATGATTTCATACTCTAGGAATCCATTAAAAGATAAGGACATCATCTATTGATTCACAAAGGGCTAGCAAGCTACTTGGAAATGCATGATTCTTCTTCCAAAATAGGGGAAAATTCTAGTTTAGTTTCTTGGTGAGCACCCCAAGGTCATTGGACATGTTCATGGATAAATTTTAGAGGTGTGGGGGCATTTGGTTGGCATGGAAACACTAGGAGAGGTCAATTTGAGCCTCAAACATGCTAGAACCCTCATAGAATGTAGGAATCCTATTTGAGGGCCATTTTATTTTTCTTGTATCTTCCATAAAATATTGCATGGGATGTGAAGGATTTTAGGATAGTTGAAGGAGGTCCTTGAGGTGTAAAAAGTGTAATTTGAAAGATTGTTCAATGTCACAATTTTATGAACAATCCCTAAGACCTAAAAACCTCTTAAACCCTCCTAAAACCCTTAAATAGACTCGATGGTGGAAATAAAGAAAAAAGTGAACTAAAATGGATGAATTGGACCACGGGTATAAAATAAAAGTTACATAGGACATTCCTAGGGTTCTAGACATATGCATTATTTGAATGTATTTGTAAAGAATAAGAAAGAAAAGAACTTATTTTAACCATTTTTGATGGTGTGCTAATTATAGGAGTTGGAAGGTGAAATAAAATTTTAAAGGAAGATATACACTTGAGATAACTCAAAAAATTAAATTTATCTCATGAAAATTATTCTAGGTGTCCCAAATAGGCCTTCACTTTTGGCCACTCTAGTGAGCCAAATAGTGAGCTTTGGGGTAAAGTGGTGAAAAGTAATTAAGGGAGATTTTTAAAGGTTTTTTATTGAAAATTATGATTTGAAAGTATTTTAAAGGTGTCATGGCCCATTTTTCATGATTTTTTTTAAAAATATTTGGAAGGTTTGGAGTGCCAAGTGGTTAGGGTGCATGGAAATGAGCTTTTTGAAATTGCCTGAGATAATTGTGCATGCCCACAACAATAGGAATGATCAGAGACCAGACCAATGCATGGATGATGTTTATTGTAACCCATCCTACCTTGGAAAATCATAAAAATTCATTTTTTAGAGAAATGATGAGTTTTGGAAGGCTACTTAAGTAGGTAGTTTCTTATGCAAAATTGGCAGTTTTGTGCCACTTTTCACCTTTCTTGTGACTTGTTTTGGCAAGTGTACCTCATAACATGGATTATCTCACCAAATAATTATATCTAATGAATTTTTAACTAATTTTCACTTGGTGACACATGGCCAAGTGACTCTTGGACTTCCCTTCTCTCTACCTTCCCAATTCTTCTATAAATTTTGGCCATTTTGGCATTGTATGGATCTATCTGCCTGGGTATGGTGAATCCATACCAAAATTTTACCTTGAAGTAATAAAGACAAGTATTTTACCTCATTAAAATATTTAAATAAGTGTATATGCTTGGTTTTTATCTTGTGCAAGTGTACTTTCCTTTACCTTCACATGTCGATTCCATTGGTACCTAGTGTATTGTGTTTTCCTCCTTGCAAGTCAACAAGAAGTGTCTAAAGAGAATATGGGTGTAAGTGAGTAGGATTATAAATATAGTGTCTTATAATACCTATTGTTTAGTTCCTTCTACCCTATGTCATCTACAAGACCCCATGTTGAAACACTGATGTAAGAGGGGAGATTGATGTTGAATGAAGTGTATATGTTGTTTATCATTAGTTTCTAGCATATGTCAAAGGTAAGAGTAGAGAAAAATATTTTGGTGCATCACCTATAGTAGAATAGGTTTATTTTAAATTTTTATAACCTTTTTCATCCCCCATAAGTTGTTGGTAGTAGGAACATAAGCTTAAATGATGCATCAAGGGGAGGTAGCCCCTAATCTAGAGGTTCATCTGACCAGTTTGCTCACCCATAACAAGTGAGATGTCCCCATTTTGCCACTTAGATTAGAGGCCTAGAAAACATCTTCTCATAGGGTGCATCCAAGTGATAATAGTTTTTGTCATGCTTAGTGGGACTATTGAGTCCATTCCTTGAGGAGTGTTGGTGTTCTCTTCAAGACATCAACTTTGGAAGCAATTTCAACAAACATCAATGGCGACTCCATGTACACATCTGTCAGTTGAGCAGTCTAGGTATATCAATTGAAGTTGTTTTTTTGTTCCATACTCTTTTTTGAAGTGATTCATGGAGATTGGTAAGTTTGAGCTTATTTTAACCCAAGTTGAGGAGCTATATCCAGCCTTACCTTTTCCTCTTGGCTATGAACAAGTTCTTATCTAGCCTTATCATGATCCTCATCAAGGATATGCTACCAATAGTCAGAACCATAAAGTTTTTAGTTCTCCTCCAAGCCATTCTATTGCTAATTTAAAAATAACTCTCCTTAGTTACCAAGAATACATGCTAGATCTTGAAACTAGATATGGTTGTGGTGAAATCGTACCTAGTGTTTGTATTGAGAGTGTGAGGAATGCCTTAGAAAAAATCAAGGAGTGGATACCCATAGAGGGGGATAATTGGCCCAACCTTACTTTTGAAATTCTTAATGTGTGTGGTTTTATATTCAATCTAGAGGAAAGATTGAGAGTTTATGAATAAATTCCACTTTGTCAACCTTAAAGTTTCCCACATCCACCTTCAAGTGTGCCATCCTTGCCTCTTCAAAATTCTAGTCCAACCAGTTCCCTAATAATCCAAACCCCTCATACACTTCCCCAAGTTTCCCTTCTTAGAAAAACATCTAAGAAAATATTTCAAGGAAGGAAAACATCATGGTTGAGCAGGTTTATTCATTGGGACAAGATTTAGAGAGAGAGAAATTAAACGTTGAAGCTCATCTTGAAACAGAGTGGGAATTGGCTAGTCAAGTTTTGAGGCAGTCCATCATGGAAATGGAAGATAAACCCTCTAATCCTACTCTTTCATTTCCAAATAAAGATACAAAACCTCAAGAAACTCAAAGCTTCCTATATATATCTTTCACTCCTTCATCAACCTCCTAATCCCATGAAGCTACCCTTGAACCCACCTTCCCTAAATGGAGAGATGTAATCGTAGCTCATAAAGGAAAGAACAAATCACATAGAGAAGTTATAAGGGAAGAGACATTTGAAGCCATTACTCACCCTCCCACCCCTCCTCAAGAGATAATTGAATCCATTCACCCACCCCTTCCAACTAATCAAGTTTGCCTTCCTACTGTGGAGAGTTGTCTTGCTACCTAGGAATCATCATTGACCAAGCTCCCCATTTTTGAAATACCTAAGGTTGATATCACTAGGAGGGAGAATGAGATTGAAATATCAGATTGGATTGAAGATGGAGAAGAGATGAATGATGGTGAGAAAGGATCAAGTTGTGAGGATATGAAGGAAGATTTCCCTTGTGTTGGAAAAGCTGTCCTAAAATAATTTCTCTTAGACTATAAGAAAGAGGAAGAAATGGCCCTTTTTGTCTATTCTTCTCATGATGTAGGCTAACCAAAAGATGATAACCTATGGAAAAGGTTTGAGAGAATATGTAATGAATTTGAAGCTCTCAAAGAACCTATAAATACCTTAGAGATGACCAATCATGACAAACAAGATGTGTCTAAAAGGGAGGACATGTGGCAGATTTACATGCAAATGTTCTAAGAGTATGAGGAGGAGGAAAAGTCCAAGATTTTAGACAAGCAAGCTCAAGGTAAGAGAGTAGAAATACATGTTGAAGAGCAGCATCATGAAGAAATCCTAGATCATACTAGAGTAATCTATGGTGATTTTAGGCCCTTTGAAAGTGATTTGGAGTTTATTCCCACATCCACACATGCATCTACCTCCAAAAACTTCCATGAAGAATTTAAACAAGAAACACTCCAAAGTGGGTATGATACAATGCTCCTTGAGGAGTTTTAAGAGATTATTAGAATGGAAAATGATGATCAAATCCTTCAAGGAGAGATGGACTTACAACAAGTTGTCCCATATAAGGATTTTCAAACTTGTCATGAAAAGATAAAGGGATAAAAATTTGTATCATGCTTTGAGGTTCAAAAGGGCCTCACCTACCTTGAAAATACATGGGAGACGACTCCATTGAAAGGTGTGCAAAATCAAAGAGCAAAGAGAAGACAAGAGTCATCCAATACCCCATCTAAAAAGAAGCATGCTTGGCATCCTCACTAATCTAGTGAGGAAGGAGACCTAAGATACTTCTATTTTGATCTAGGAAGGGAGGTATGAACAAGACGTATGTACATAATTGTTTCCTTTTTACTATGTTTTTTTTCCTAAGTGCTAAGTAGCACACGTGTGTTTGCTTTAGTCCTTGTCATGTGTCTCTTTCCTTTGTGTGTTTGAGGTAGTCAATGATTATCTTATTTATCAAGGTTTGAGTCAATAGTCAAGGTATCTCATTTACCTCAGTCCTTAGATGACTCCATAAGCCCAATGGACTAATAAGGGTATTGGTCTAGTTAAGTATAGTAGGCATACTACCCCTATGAGTCACCAATTTGTTGACCAATTTTAAATTTTAGGTCAAAATAGGTCACCCCTAGTAAAAAAAATTCACTTTTAGGCATTTAAAAGGGTGAAATATGTTTTTATAAGGTGTTTCATAGGTTAATTAGTGTTAATTGATGTTGTACTAGCTTTGGTTAAGTGTTCTCTAGGTCCATTTATCATTTTTAGTCATTTTAAAGGGTCTAAATGGTGCATTTAATTATTTGTACGGGTTTAAAAGAATTTTTTCAAGTTAAAAATGCTGATGTCATCCCCCATGAGTCCTTAAAAATCTTTAGGAAGCTGACATAACTAAATAAATGGTAGATTGTTCAGAAAAGGGCAATTTTCTTAACCAAAGAGTGAGAAAAAGACACTTGTACGGCTCCTTGAGAAGTGTACCATTTGTAAGATGTGGTGGTGTGACTCTTAACCTCCCCATAGGTCATATATACATTTGGTTTTCATTTTTTTCAAAAAAACAATTTGCATCTGAAACTCATTTTTATCCCATTTCCTCTTGGCATACAAATAAGAGGCAACTTCCTTCCAGCAATTGGTACGGGATATACAATTTGAGTCATGAAGAGTTATTTTATAGGTGGATATTAATTGGAGTAATATTAACATCTATAATATTAACTTGATATTTGGTGCTTCTTACTTCATGAACCATCAGTTTGATCCCATGTAGCTTCTTGTGCCTATTCAACCAAGAAGGGGTGTCTTTTTGAATCTTTTTCAAGTTATCTTATTTTAGATTGATGTGTGTGAGTGATGTAGGGGCATCCACTTGATTTTAAAGATATTTAAATTCTATTTCTTACTTGAATAGTTCATTATTTTGGGAAAGCCTCTTCTAGGCTTATTAAAGGCTTGAATTTGCACTAGAAGTCACTTCACCTACTTTAGAAACATTGCCTTCACATTGGAAAGAGTGTTTTGATATGTTTTTAGGATTATAAATACATTTTTTCATGAAAATAAAAGTGGACATCTTATTTTTTGGTGCTTGGATAGTTTTTTCATTGCATTTTCTTACTTCTTCATGACCTCCTTGCATAACATAGTCAAAAATATCCACCTACAGGAGTATGCTGACATCATCAATGAGATGTTAAGGTTATGACATGGTATTTCAAGCTTGAGAGACCTCTTGAATACATGGAAGTTTTATAAAAAGGAATTTAGATGCTATAACTAGCATGTTTGAGGAGTGATGTCAGTCTGCCTGTGTAAAGGGAATGTTATCCACAACTAAGGCCACAAATGGCTCTTCTGGAGATGATTCTTGTGTATGATAAATCCAATTTGAAGTACATTGTTACGAATAATATAAAATATACCTCTTAAGGATCTTGTTTTTCAAATGTAATATGTTTGAACAACATTTTGAGTTTTGAAAGGTGATTAGGCTTGCTTGCCCTGAAGTGATCAAACATAGGTCTATAGGGTTTTTGTGGACTCTTAAAAATGGAATTGTAAGAATATTTTAATCCTAATATTGGTTTTGGGTGTTTTACCTATACCAAAAAATTACTCCCCAAAGTTTCAAGGAGAAAAGATCAAGTGGAAAGTGGATTATGAACCCCTCAAAGTTACCAAGAAATCACTGAAGGTAGATAGTGATATCTATAGGATTTTTGATGAGCACTTGCCCTAAAAGACACTTGACTAATCCTAAGCCTACTCTTGCAAGAGGGAACATTTAAAAATAACTAAATAACGAATCTTAAGTCTTAATCCATTAATAAGAGTGGTGACTGAATGAAATGACCTCTCTTGGCCATCCTCTGTCCATACACAGGGTGAAGAGGTAGTGGAGGTAGTGTTTCAATGTTTAGCATAAATGAGATGGTGTTGAAAGTTACTAAAAAGAAAAAAAGTCCTTATATGAATTATAAAATAGTATATAAAAGCTAAACAAGTCCCTAGAAAAGGTGAATATGCTTCAATGACTCTTATGTAACCCACATGCCCTGTATTATCCACCTACAACTAGGGGTATTGGAGGTTGGTCTCAATCAGGAGCAAAGAGGGTCTGTTGAAGCTAATTGAAACTTTAAAATAGATGGATGATCACAATAGATTTAAAATAGGGACAAGAAAGTTTTTATGGACCTTTGAGACTAAAATCTCACCAAAATACAATCTACAACCATGGAAAATGAACACCTATAGCTTAGTGTTTGGAAGCTATCTCTATCAAAAGTAAAGTTGAAGGTAGGATTTTTCCTTATATATAATGAGTTTTATTGGTGAATTAGGAATAAATGAATGATAAATGACCTCAAATATATTATGAGTAACTTCTATGCAACATCCATAAGAGCAAATGATCATCTACAGGCCTATGAACATAGTCAAGGAATGGTATATTGACAGTGAGGAGGAATATGAAAGTTAAATATTAGTTTGGGGTTATAAAGTGGAGATTTGGATTTAAAAAAATGAATATTTACCTATATAATATCAATATTTAATTTATCACATCATGAAAAAATCTTAAAATGGCCAACATACCTCGAAATAGGGGTAGAATATGACTATCACAGTCAATAGTGTTACCCTAGCTAAAAACTCAAGAAGGAAATTGATGTTGGATTAAGATTTAAAAATGGATTAAAAGGGATGGTAATAATAACATGGATTAATAAACATGAAATGAGGTCTAAAATGTTAAATTAAGGTTCAGTTTGCACCTACAGGGAAATTATCTTAGTTAAATGATAGTGAGCAAATTGGCAAGCAAAGAAGTGTCAAGATGATAGGCTTGTGTAATGTTTCAAATTGGCATGTGAAGGTCTGTCAATGAACATTTATAAGGTATTTTAATATTTATAATATCTTTAAATAGGCATCTAAACAAGAACACCCCTATTCAGTATTGTAAATAGGTAGGGTTGTAATGTGAGAGGTATGTGTTGAGGGTTGAGGTACCTAAGCAAGGAAAGGGAAAGTTTCAAACAATGTGATATGCTATTCATGATAAAATTAAGGAAATTAAATTCCAAAAACATCCTCAATAAATACAAGACCTTTCCCTTGTAGTAAAGTGGATTCAGACTGTACAGTCAGACTAAGAGAGGTTTTGGTTCAAGAGGTGAATATGGGATTTCACCTAAAAGAGATATTTTTGATGGATAAATTAATTATATGAGAATTAAATGAAAGTGAGAATAATTAATAAATAGTTTTTATGCATCAATAAAGGTTGGAAGGGGGAGTCACAAGGAGGTTTGGGTGAAAACATGCAAAAATAGGGGGTTTGACCTCTTTTTTGGCAAAGTTGAGTTGGTTTGACCACCTAGACTTAGAATCCAATCAAAAAATTTAATAAAACTGACTATCATGACCTCATAGAGCTCCAAAAATATTCAATTTAAATGGAAAAATAGGCATGATACTCACTATTTTATCTCAGACCTACCTCAGTCCATACATGCAAGAAAAAGACCAGTTTTGAGAAATATTGAAAATGAGAGACTTGCACTAAGTTTGACCACTGAAAGAGATGTATAAAATTTGGAGACACCTAGGGGGACCTAAAAAATAAATATATAGGGTTTGGATGTCAAGGGTTTGGTTCAAACAAGAATATTTGCATGAATATCTAGTGCGAAAACATGTTTTCCCAACCCCAAACAAGGTGTCAAGTCAACTTCCATACTCCTCCAAGACTTATATTGTTTTTTTTTATGCTTATAGGGTCAAATATGATTATTTAATACTTTATGAATCCATTTAAAGATAACGACATCATATATTGATTCATAAAGGGCTGGCAAGCTGCTTGGCAAGGAATGATTCTTCTTCCAAAATAGGCACAAATTCTAGTTTGGTTTCTTGGTGAGAACCCCAAGGTAATTAGACATGTTAATTTATAAATTTAAGAGGTTTGGGTACATTTTTTTGGCATGGAAACACCATGAGAGGTCAATTTGAGACTTATACGTGCTAGAACCCTCACAGAATGCAAAAAACCTATTTGAGGGCCATTTTTTTGGCTTGTATCTTCTCTACACTCTTGCATGGGATGTGAAGGATTTTAGGATAGTTTAAGGAGGTCCTTAATGTGGAAAAAGTTAAATTTTAAAGATTTTTCAACATCACAATTTTATGAGCAATCCCTAAGACCTAAAAACCTCTTAAACCCTCCTAAAACCCTTAGACAAACTTGATGGTAGAAATAAAGAAAAAAATGCACTCAAATGGTCAAATTGTACTAGGGGTATAAAATAAATTTTTTAGAGGACATTCCTAGGGTTCCAAACATTGCATTGTTTGTACATATCTATAAAGAACAAGGGAGAAAATAGCTTATTTTCACCATCTTTGATGGTGTACAAATTGTATAAGGAGTTGGAAGGTGAAATAAATTTTGAGAGGACTATATAAACTTGATATAACTTAAAATATTAGCTTTAGCTCATTAAAATTATTCTATGTGTCCCAAATAGGTGTTCATTTCTGGCCACTCTAGTGAGCCAAACAATGAGCTTTGGGGTAAAGTGGTGAAACATGATAAATGGAGATTTTTAAAGGATTTTTCTTAAAAATGATGATTTATAAGTATTTTACAGGTGTCATTACCTGTTTTTCATGAATTGGTTTTTATATTTGGAAGGCTTGGAGTGCCAAGTGGTAAGGGTGCATGGAAATGAGCTTTTTGAAATTGCCTGAGATAATTATGCATGTCCACAATAATATGAATGATTAGATACTATAAAAATGCATGTATGATGTTTATTGTAACCCCTAATACCATGGTAAATCATCATACTTCATTTTTTATAGATAAAATATGAGTTTTGGAAGGCTACTCAAGTAGGTAATTTTTTATGCAAAATTAGTAGTTTTGTGCGACTTTTCACCTTTCTTGTGACCTATTTTGACAAGTGTACCTCCTAACATTGATTATCTCACCCCATAATTCTATATCATGAATTTTTAACTAATTTTCACTTGGTGACATATGTCCAAGTGACTCTTGGACTTCCTTTCTCTCTACCTTCCCAATTCTTCTATAAATTTTGGCCATTTTGTCATTGTATGGATCTCTCTGCCTGGGTATGGTGAATCCCTACCAAAATTTTACCTTGAAGAAATAAATACAAGTGTTTTAACTCATTAAAATATTTCACTAAGTGTATATTCTTGGTTTTAGTCTTGTGCAAGTGTAATTTCCTTTACCTTCTCATGTTGATTCCATTGGTACCTAGTGTATTGTGTTTTCCTTCTTGTAGGTCAACAATAAGTGTCTGAAGAGAATTCAGGTGTAAGTGAGTAGGATTATAAATAGATTGTCTTAGAATTCCTATTTTTTAGTTCCTCCTACCCTATGTCATCTACATGACCCCATGTTGAAACATTGATGTGAGAGGGGAGATTGATGTTGAATGAAGTGTATGTGTTATTTGTCATTAGTTTCTAGTATATGTCAAAGGTAAGAGTAGATCACAATATTTTAGTGTATAAATTATAGTATAATAGGTTTATTTTCAGTTTTTATAACCCTTTTCATCCCCCCTAAGTTGTTAGTATCAGGAACATGAGCTTAAATGATGCATCAAGGGGAGCTAGCCCCTAATCTAGAGGTTCATCTCACAAGTTTGCTCACCCAAAATAAGTGAGATGTCCCCATTTTTACACTTGGATTAGAGTCCTGGAAAACCTCTTCTCATAGGGTGAATCTAAGTGAAAACATTACCCTAAGACTTTTTTATGATTATAACCACCTTTGGGTAAATCATTACCTTTGTATCCCACCTATGCCGATGATAATAACTACTTGTGGGTAAATCATCCTATTTGTCTACCCAGTCAAGGTAGCTCCATATGCCACTAATTGTAACCACCTATGGATAAATCAGTGTTTTTAACCTCATCAATTCATATTTTTGGTCACATCATTTCCTTTTTTTAATGGATTGGTCGCTGACCCCTTTGCCAACTGCTCCCTCGAGGGGGCACCTATAGTTCTCCATTGCCATTAAATTAATAGGCATACATGAAATTTTAATTCATTGAGAAGATGTTACTATGCCTATATATTTAAATTCCCTTCTAACTAAGGGAAAACTATATACACCTAAAACTGGCCACTACTGGGCTTCAACTAGACTTTAGATTGATTCCTACCAACCATTACAAATTAAGCTTAGGAATCACTAAACATCCAAAATTTGCTTATGCATCATTTATCAAAGCTCATAATCATGTTGGGGCATTCATAATTGGATTATTATACTATATGACATAATAAACTCTCACAGATTCATCCCCAATATTCCATTAACACCATAACAATCAATTTAGCATATGGACCTATTAAGTGGGGTGCATGAAGTTAAATCAAATATTGAAAAAGCTACATGACTAATCAGAATTATTTAATAAATTAAACCAAATTAAAAGCCTATTTGAATTAACCATGTGTAAATAATGAATAAATAAATTAAGTAAATTCAAAAATATGAAATATCCTAGTTTTTCATGATAACCATTGTGAGTTGTCAAGCCTTTTGGAAAATATCCTAAAATATCTCATTTTGGAGACTCATGCCTATTAAATTCAAATCATTATTAATTAACAACTATTAGATCTATTGGGGTTATATTTGACTCACTTAGGTTAGGTTTTAACACATTACAGTCCTTAACTACATCTTGAATCACCTTGGGTTGGGGTTAGATCCATTTGTTATAAATATAAGCCATTGCCCATTGAATTTTAAGCTTGGAAATTTTAGATTTATAATATAGGTTTTATTGAATAAGATACATATCAATAACATTATAATTCCAAAATATTGAGCAAGTTACACCAAGCCAACATAAACCATGGTACCAAGGAGAGAAATAACTACACAACCTCCATTACCAAAGACTCTTTGAAGCACAAACCGAGCAAACCACTCAACAATGCATTTGGATCTCTCAAGGAAGGTAAAATATTGTATGTCTTTTGCATTTTAGTTGTACAAAGATGTAAAGTAGGTCATGTTGGTTGAATATATATAGTAGGTCATGTAGATCAAATATGGGTTTTGCCAAGATGGGTTGGTCAAAGATGGTTTGACCATGGATAGGTTCATCAAAGATGGGTGGTTGGTCGAATATAGGTTGGCCAAATATGAATGTTTGGTCATGTGGTGGTTAATTAATGATTATATCATCAAATACAAGTGCTTAATCAAATATGGGTAGAGAAATAATGGTTTGAGATTGGTCAAATATGGATAATTTGACAAAAATGGGTTTTTCAAAGATGGGTTAGTCCTAGATGGAGTGATTGTCTTGACACTTACTTATAAGTGGAGGATTTTTATTATGATTTGGAAATTGATCTTAGCATATCCATATAAGGTGATTCTTGGATATGGATGTCTCTTTTTCTTACATAGAT
>JARHVA010001438.1:2465000-2490000 GCA_037957365.1 Torreya grandis | reverse complement strand
TATAAATATATACTCTCAGGCCTAAACACTAGTCCAAAACTAAATGTCAAATCAAATCAAGCGCTAATTCAGACCACCAAAACTAAAAATTTAAAGGCATTTGTTAAAAATAAAAACATGATCGGTAATGGGATTACAAAGGTAAGACATGTACAAATGGTGTAGCCACCACCTATTTGAAATGCCTCACCTAACCCTTAGCTTTAATTACAAAGAGATCCCCTGCATCGAGGATACTATAAAGATAGATTTTTTAATGACTTTAGGGATCCCATTAAAGTTGTATTCTAAAAGTTAGTAATAGATAATATGATTGTGTAGCCTAATCCAAAACCCTTTATAGATGGTCAACCTAAACCAACATGGTATCAAAATAATGAGTATCATAATTACCATCATGTGGTTGGTCATTCAATCTATAGGTACATACAATTGAGATACCTAATTGAAAATTTTATTGAGAATGGGGAAATTGAATTAGAGAAAAGAGCACCCAACACCAATTAGGAGATGTGAATATATAAAACCCTTTTTTCCAAGCATAATAATCAACAACAACAAACCAATCAGAACCAAGGATGAGGCCAACATCAACAACAAGGACATAACCAAAATCAAAACCAAAATAACTATAATCAGGATCATGATACCAAAACTAACCAAGTTATCTATCACAATGTACCATATGACTATGGTGATGTTATAGGATGTGTTACAAGACAATACATTACTATTATCAAAGTCATGCCTTATAAATCATCTAACACTCACCAAAGTGTTATCCCTTCTATATTAGGACCACCACCTTTGATCATAGGTAAATCTAACATAGGTTGGAGCAATTCAATTGTGCCTCGACCATCAATAATTACTATTCCCAGACTAACACATAATTACTCAATTTTTGGTAACTCTTTCCTGACTCAAAATTATAGGTTCACTAGACATCCAAGAATCACCCTTCAAGGCCCTTTGCCTCCTTCTAATGCCAATACCAATACCAATCAAGACACTACCTCACTGAAAGACAAACCTCCTCACCTTTATATCGAGAAACCATATAATATTTGTGAAAAAGTAAGAAAAACACTTGAATAAATTTACATTTTGGACCTCTTACATATGTCTAAAGTTCACAAGACCATATTAAATGACTTTGTTCAATAATATAAGGTACCAAATGACATTGATCCAACCTAGTTCTAAGTGATGGTGGTACATTTATCCCTAGGCCTACAACTCACATTTGACCAAAGTTATATGTCATCCCTTGGTCCCCTTCACAAAAATCCAATGCACATCAAGGCTATCATTTCCTACCACAAAGTAAAGAAGGTTCTTACAAACAATGGTTTAGGGTTAAACATATTGTCATTGAAACTGATCAAAACTTTGGGTCACATAGTAGTTGACATACAACCATATACTATTACAATAAAGGCCTATGATAATATAGAGATAATTTATAAGTACCATTTATTTGCCAATCATTGCTGGGCCTATCACCCATGACACCTTGTACCATGTCATTGACATTGAACTTCCTTATAATTTGCTTCTTGGTCATTCTTGGATCCATGAAGTATGATAAGTCCCTTCCACCTTGAAACAATGCCTAAAATTTTCTCATTCAGAATTAGAGGTCATTATTCCTAGATATCTATAGCCATATTTATATCATATAAACATAGAGGATGAGTATGGGAACTATAATTATTTTCCTAGTAATAAGTATGTAGGTGATAAATATAAAGGAAAAGTTCCTAAATCTCCTAAGTCCAATTATATATACCTTAGTGACCTAGCATCCACTTCCTCAAATCCACCTCTTGACTCTATTTCTGCTTGTTTTATTGTTGAAGAGGCTAACATAGCCACATACCACATTAAATATGTTTTTAATGTCAATAAATATAAAAAATCCCTAAAATCTTATGGAAGGCCCAAACCTATCCCTAGCAAGCCCAACATGATCTAGTAAAAGAAGTCTAAATCCACTCTATAGGAACCACTCATCTTTATGAAAGACACACAATTAAATCAGGATTGAGACATGAGTGCTGAAGGAGGTTGGTTGTATGATGATGGATTTGACTTATGCTATCAAAACATTAAGTACCCCATTCCAACTAGGATAATGGATAATCAATACTATCAGTTAAAATTTTTAGGGGTAAAAGCATACGGCATTATTGAACTTATGCTCATAGCAACACATATAAGAAGTCAAGGTCTTGGATTCACTCCACTTTGGGGTGACCCCATAGATTTTAAGATTCATACCACTTTATCGACTAATGAAGAGAATATTGGTAGTGACACAACATCCCATTATATTTCCTATGATGAGCTTGTTAACATAAACCTCTTTGATACCAATCCCATCCTTAATATCTAATTTTCCTCTTTCCCTCCACCATCCGAGCCTAATTAATTGGGACCAAAAAGAATAAATTATATCATTAGATGAATTCTAGAATGAATGATCAATTTATAAATTCATGGGCCTAAGATATGGATTACCATATGGTTATCATAAACAAGGCTTTGAATTTACATTGGACCCTGTCTCCTACTTTGAAGAGTAGGTGACTTCCTTGGTCATCAACAAAGTCAAACATTGAGATATTTAGGTGAAAACCTATTTGAAGCAACTTTAGATTAGGGAAATAATAAAGATAAATATAAGTCCATAGGTGAAAACTTATTTTGGGTGCCTTTAGATGGGGAAGTTCACTCATCTCCTCAGGAAACACAATGTCCTCCTAGTACAAGATTTTCCTAACCAATTTTTCAAATGACCACTAAAATGGTAGATTATGATTCTTCCTATATGGGTGAGCCCTATGGCTCACAAGTAGTAGAAGATGAATAATTTCCATCTATACCTATTATTATTAAGGATGGTTCTACACTCCTTGTATAATATATAATGGAAGTTAAAATTAGGACCTACAATGACCCCAAGATGATTTACTTAGGTGCATCCCTCACTATCGAGGAGTGTGATTTTATTATTATTATCCCCAAGGACTTAATTAATATATTTACCTAGTCTTATTTTGACATATTGAGGTTAGACCCATATCTATTGGTACATCAACTTATCATTCATCTAGATAGTACACCAATTAAACAAAAGCTATAAAAAATGCATCCATGCATTGCAATATTTTTTAAAGAGCTAGAGAAATTATTAGAAGTAGGATTTAGTTGACCATTGGACTATTCTAAATGGATCTTGAACATTGTGCCACTCAGTAAAAATTCTCAGGGAATTTGCTTATTCACTGACTTATGATACATCAACAAGGCATGTCCTAAGGATTATTTCCATCTACCAAACATTTACATGATCATAGACTCAAAAACATGATATGATATGTTGTCCCTCATGGATAGCTTCTTAGGCTATAACCAGTTCAAGATTGCACTTGAGGACCAACATAAAACAATATTTACCACTATGTGGGGAACATTTTGTTACTAAGTCATGCCATTTGTCTTGAATAATGTTGGGCTAATATATCATTGTGATATAACTATCATATTCCATGACATGGTACATGTCACTGTTTAAGACTATGTTGATGACATCCTTACCAAATCCAAGACATGTGTAGGCCATCCAAATGTTCTATAGAGAATCTTTGTGAGACTTTATGAATACAAGGTGAATCTCAATCCAAATAAGTGTATATTCAGTGTCACTTTAGGAAAATTTATAGGACTCATTGTGTCATGTCAAGGCAATGCATTGAAGTTGATCCTACTAAGGTCAAGACTAATATGGAAATGCATCTTCCTTATACTCTTAAATAATTTTATAGTCTTCAGGGTAAAATTCAATCTATTTGTTGGTTTATTTCCTAATTTAAAGATAGATACCACACTTTTACTCACATTTTGAATAAAGGTTAGTATTTCAGTGGAACATTGGTTGCCACCAGACATTTGAAGAATTGAAGAACTACTTGGACAATATATCCACAATAGAGCATGCCTTGGGGGCACTTTTAGATTAGCATGATGAGAAAATCAAAGAGCCTTCATTATATTAATTTAGAAAGACAATTATATCCTACAAGAATAAATATATACCAATTAAAAAGGCTTGTTTCAAAATGGCATTCACTTCTAAAATGTTGCATCACTACATGCTCAATAACAAGGCCATAATCATTGCCAAGATAGAACCACTCAAATATTTTTTAATCTAAATCCACTCTAACATGTTGCATGGCCAAATGGGTGATGTTGCTAAGTGAATTTTATGTGTAATATTAGAACCAAATGGCCATTATGGGGAAAGTCCTTGTAGATCAAGTTGTTGAATCCCCTATATTAGATATACAACCACTCATCTTTGATTTCCTAGATGAGACAATTTTAACTATGGAAGCACTCAAATAGTTTTTTTTTATCTAAAGCCACTCTAGCATGTCACATGGCCAAATGGGTGATGTTGCTAAGTGAATTTGATGTGTAATATTAGAACCAAAAGGCTAGTAAGGGGAAAGTCCTTGTAGATCAGCTTGTTGAAGCCCCTATATTAGATATACAACCACTCATCTTTGATTTCCTAGATGAGTTAATTTTAATTATGAAAGTAGTAAATTTTGAGTCTAAATAATGGACATTATATTTTTATGGTTCATTCACATCTCATGGATCTAGTTCTAGTATCTTGTTTATTACACCACAAGGGGACCTCATTCCCATGGCATTCCATATTGGTTTATATTGTATTAACAAGATGGTTTAGTATGAATCACTCATTGTAGGACTCCATATCATCATACAATGGAATATTCAGTAGTTAATGGTATATGGGGATTCATAATTAATCATTAACCATGATAAAAACTAGTTATAAATAAAGGATGAGAAGTTTGTACCTTACAAGAGTATGGTAGACAAACTCAAGTCATATTTTGAAGCTCTTCAATTTGAAAAAATACCAAGGGCAAATAAAAAAATCATTGGATGCAATGGAAACTATTGGGTCCATGCTAGCAATGGCTGATAATGTTAAAGAGTATCAGTTTCTCATTGAGAATATTATTCAACTAGCTCATGAACAAGCACATTTAGAGATGATATGTGATATTTTTGGTCTTGATATGTCTTGGTACCAATATATTTATAATTACCTTCATGACTGCATCTTTCCTTCATACCTATCTCAAAACTATCATAAATCCTTCATCCATAAAACCATCTGATATATACATTACTCATAAATATGCTCCATTATAGGAGCTATCATGGAATGATACTTCACTATTTATCTTCAGGATAATCCCAATTAGAATTGAAGTAAATACATGTATTACTAGTACTTTCTAAGAAACTCCTTTGAACTAGGTATTACTGGCCCATAATAGAAATAGATGCTTGCTAACATGTCAATAAGTGTGATGCTTTTCAAAGACAATGTGATTTAACTCACGCTCCTTCCTTGTCAATCTATCCAAACACTACACCATGGAATTTTATACTTGGGGACTTGATCTCATAGGTAAAGTAAACCCTACTTCCTCAGATGGCCATAAACATATCATGACTACTAGGAACTAATTTACCAAGTAGATAGAAGCTATTGCCCTCACATATATAATAAAAAAATAGATTACCAAGCTTATTCATTAACATTTCATCTACTAATAAGGCATTCCTTCCACTATTTTCATTGATAATGGTGGATCATTCAAAAACAAAGATGTCAAGGCCATCTATTCTAAATTAAAAATCAAACATAAAAAGTTGATGACCTTTTAACCTCAAGATAACAACCAAGCTAAGGTGTCCAACAAGACTATTATTAAAATTATGAAGAATATTATAAATGATGTTAGTCGTTATTAGAATATACAACTGTTCCTATCCTTATGGGTTTACCATACCAATACCCACCCATCGAAAAGTAATACACCCTATTCTATAGTTTTTGGTTTTGAGGCATTATTCTTATCGAGATAGAGTTGCCCTCTCTACACATTTATCTATAGAATATCATTGATGATGAAGAATACAGAATGGCTAGATTTTAATAGTTAGAGCTCTTGGATGAGAAATGATAAGTAGCATTGGACCATTTTAAAGCCTATAAAAATTAGATTTGGCATAACTACAACCAATATATTCTTTGCACATAATTTTAAATTGGTGATTTGGTGCTAAAAGAGAATCAAAAGAATACCAACACCAAATGCAATAAGAAGGGTAAGTTTGAAACTAATTGGTTCATGCTCTTTATTATTATTATGAATTATGGTTATGGGGCATATATACTGAATACACTAGATGGGCAAGATCTCAAGGAACACATGAACATAATGTATTTGAAATGATAGTATATTTAATTAAAAATGAACCATTGTCTATAGGAGCCCTCACTTTAGGGTACCTACTTCACCTTCATTATTTTACCATACCATTCCTTGAAACATTATTATTCCTCTTACCATACCATTAATGGATAATTATTTATTCATTTTTCTTGCCATTCCTATTACCGATCATGATCTTGATTATGAACATGTGTTACAGGTAGATTTAATGACCATTATTCCAAAGGCACTTTAAAGTGATCAATATCAATAGCTTATTTGTAGATAATTGTTTTAGGGTATGTCACCAAGGGTTTTACCTACTTTATAATTCCTTACAAACATCCTCTAGTTTCTTCTCCCAACATTTATTTCCCCATTATGTGTCATTTATGTTCCAATCTTGTTGTTGCATGGTATCCCTCGTTCTTTAGGTTCTATTGTTGGTTCATGGTGATTTACCATTACATCCAGTTTAACTATTGTTTTAGCCTATACCTAAGGGTGAGTGTCATTTGATAGATGGTTCATTGTAAATTTGGACATGGTACCTTTCTTTCATTATTCCAAAAAACCCAAAAACATTGAAAAGATATATGAAAACCCTAAAAATTTACAAAATCATAAAAATTGGCTTATAATTTCCACAAAAACTATAAATCCCAAAAACATTTCTCAGATGAAACCTTTTATCTACCTCACTTTATTTTAGATCCAAATTACCATTATCCTCCCATTTATAGGAAAATTACATTAGCTTGAGGTCCACATAGACTATGTAAGCAGTGCTTGGATGCATGGGGCAACTTGGGTCAGCTCAGCCAATCACATTCTCCATTTCCCTTGCCTTACACTCTCACCATTTTGTGACACATATCTTATCCTCCCATTAGTCATGATCAACAAACCCATCACTCATTTAGGCCTCAATAATGCCCTTCCCAATACAAAAAATATATAATTTTTAGCTTAAGTTCAAACACATGTAAAATGAAACCTGTAAGTCATTTATGTGAAATATAAAATCCTTCCCCTTACTATTTAATCTCTATAATCTAACCTTGTATAATTCAGGTAGAACCTTCAATAGCAATCTATTAGACAAGTTGCAGTGATGGGTCTAGAAATGTAACTTTTTGGCATTGAACGAACAACTTTTTGAGATCCAACTATCATTTCTTCCTCTAAGACTTAAAATTGAGAATATCACTTAAATCATGTATATATATTTAAATTAAATATTATCATAGTACCAAACTTTTCAAATCCACTTGGAATTGCATTTTCTCTATAGTTCAGAAGCACAAAAACACTGACAATAAATGTTGTCAAACTTTAAGTTATGGTTGCAGAACTATGGTTCCAATGCTTCTTGACTGAAAAATAACACTAAAAACATGTCTATGAGGGAGGATAATGTCTAGGAATAGTTTATTATCCTCCCATCCAACCCGATCAACAAACCCACCACCCATTCTAGCCTAAAAAATGCCCTTCCCAATACAAGAAAAATGCAATCTTTTAGCCTAAGTTCAAACATGCATAAAATTAAATCTATAAGTCATTTATATAAAAAAAATATAATTAATATACATATTTAATACCTATAATTTCATATCAGAGCACTTAGGTGTAATATTTGATAGTAATCCATTGGACAAGTTATAGTGATGGGTCAAAAAATGCAATTTTTTGGTATTGAACAAGCAACTTCTTGCGCTCCAATTGCCAGTTTTACCTTTAGGACTTCCACCTAAGAATATATTACTTTAATAATGTATATATAGTAAAATTAAATGTTATCACACTACCATAATGTTAAAATCCATTTGAAAGTGCATTTTCACTATCATTTAGGAGCGTAAAATTTTTGACAACAAATGTTGTCAAAGTTTAAGTTGTGGTTGCAGAACTATCGTTCTAATGCTTCCTGACTAAAAAATAAAAATAACAAAAAATATAAGTGGGTGAATAATGTCTAGGACCAGGTTCTTAGCCTCCTATCAGGCCTGATCAACAAACCCACCACCCATTCTGGCCTTAAGAATGCCCTTCCCAATACAAGAAAAATGTAATTTTTAGCCTAAGTTCAAACACATGTAAAATAAACCTATAAGTCACTTATATAAACCATAAAATCCCTCACCTACCTATTTAATACTTATAATCACATCCCATAAAACTCAAGTGGAACCTTCAAGAACAATCCATTGGACAAGTTATAGTGATAGATCCAAAAAGGCAACTTTTTAGCATTGAATAAGCAACTTCTTGAGCTCCAACTACCATTTCTACCTCCAGGACTTCCACCCAAGAATATATCAATTTGATCATATATATATGGTAAAATTACATGTTATAATAATTCCAAAACATTTTAATCCACTCATAAGTGCATTTTCACTACCGTTTATGAGCACATAAACACTGACAACAAATGTTGTCAAATTTTAAGTTGTGGTTGTAGAACTATGGTTCCAATGCTTCCTGACGAAAAAATGACACCGATAAAATTTATTAGGGGGGGTATATAATATATAATACTAGGTTATTTTTCTCTCATTAGTCCTGATTGACAAATCTACCACCCATTCTGGCCTTAAGAACACCCTTCCCAATACAAGAAAAATGCAATTTTTAGCCTGAGTTCAAACATACAAAATGAAACCTATAATTCATTTATGTGAACCATAAAATCCCTTCCCTACCTATTTAATCCATAAAATTTCACCCTATATCACTCAAGTGGAACCTTTGAGATCAATATGTTGGACAAGTTATAGTGACAGGTCTAAAATGTAACTTTTTGGCATTACATAGGCAACTTCTTGAGCTCCAACTACCATTACTACCTCTGGGACCTGCACCTGAGAATATATAACTTTTATCACATATAGATATGAAAATTAAACATTATAACACCATTAAAATGTTAAAATATACCTAAAATTGCATTTTCATTACCGTTCAGGAGCGCAAAAAAACTAACAGCAAGAGTTGTCAAAGTTTAAGTTATGGTTGCAGAACTATGGTTCTGATGCTACTTGATAAAAAAATAACACTTCCAACACATCCAAAGGGCTGGATAATGTCTAGTAATAAGTTCTTGGCCTCTCATTAGGCTTGATCAATGATCCCACCACCTATTCTGACCTCAAGAATGCCCTTCCCAATACAAAAAAAAAGCATTTTTCTAGCCTAAGTTTAAACATGCATAAAATGAAACTTGTAAGCCATTTACATGAACCATTAGATTTCTCCCCTACCTATTTAAGCCCTATAATTTCACCTCATATAAATTAAGTGGAATATTTGAGATAAATTTATTGGACAAGTTGCAACGGTAGGTCTAAAAATATAACTTTTTGGCATTGAATAGGCAACTTTTTGAGCTCCAACTACCATTTCTACATTAGAGACCTCCACTTAAGAATATATCACTTTGATCATGTCTAAATAGAAAATTTACACATTATCACATCACCATGATGTTCAAATCCTCCTAAAAGTGCATTTTCACTATCATTTAGGAGCTTCTCTTAGCTTGAAGAATATAAAATTCTCTATTGAGAGTGTCAACCACATGAAGGTGAAAGCTTATCTGGCATCACTAACATACCAAAAAAAATTTAGTAATTAATTAAAAATAAAATTCATATGTACTACCTAGAAAATAAAAAACATTTGGTAAAATTGATTACATCTATATTTGAAAATTTAACATACCTACGTATTTCAATCCAATGAACCACTAGGATCTGCTCTAACCTTGATAGTATCAAATATAAATTCATGGTCTAACTCTCAAACTTCCTATTTAATGGACTCCTATGATATTTTTGTAATTGAATATTCACTGCAAGAATATAATTTGAATAGTGAAATATCTTTCTATGCATTTTAAACTCTTCAAACAACCATTGACTTAAATTTTTTATAGGATATCATTGAAACCAAGTTTAAATGACTACCACTGACCTAGTGGGATAGTCAATGTTTTCTCCATCTATAATTGGGTAAGTCAATTTTTTATTTTTCTCTACATACCAACACAAGTAGTAATTATTGCCCTCTTCATTATCCACATCTACAATAAGTGTAAAAACATGCCCTGTATCAAAAAAAAACATTTTTAGTGATGATATGAAGATATATAATGAGAATAAATTATACATAATAAAAAATATTATACCTTGGATGCACTAGATCAGATACATGGTTAAAGTCATGATTATTTCATATTTTTAAGATGAAATGTTGTTGGAACTTGATGGGTGTTGATTAGAATTAGAGGTTTGGAACTCCAATCATCCACCCACTCTTGTGATTCACACTCATTCCACATAGAGTCCGTGCATACAGAATAAAAACATGCCAAGTATATCATACAAATAATCCAATAATTTGCATTTGAGATGCAAAATTAGTGGAGGTCACTTGAACCCATTAGAGTCACACAATACTCATATTGTTCCAAGTGTTCTTCCTCCATTAACTAGAAATGTCTATGAATAGTAGAATTCAATTGAGTACCATGACACATTTTATAATTACACCATTCAACCATGGTTTTTTCATTTGTCAAGTAAACACCCTCTTCAAATTTCAACTCCTCCCTTACAAAAACTCTTTTTACACATGCTCCAACACTATTATGCTCCCCTTTTCCATGCTAGCCTTAGTGAAACTCTAAATGTGTTATACACTAGTGGTAACGTGCATCCTAATAAACCAATAAAATATCTATGCATTTTTTAATTATGATGTGCAATTATCTGACCAAATGTAATGTTGATTGAAAGTAATGTTCCTCAGACTCAACTATTTATAGAACTTATAAAAACAACCTTACACATACTTTGAACAATATGATCAATAATTGTTGATATATAGATGGTACTCCCTTAATATTTTATATTATTTCTCTATACTATTAGATGTATGCATGAATTCTATATGCACGAATATGTCAACTTGTGATGAGTTGTAATACTACAATTGAACTTCCATGTGGGTTCGAATGTGTAATGTTCATCAAATTCAAATACTGAAACAATCAAACCATGTGGGAATGTATCCTTTATTATCTAGAAATGTTCATCCAACTGTCTATCCCTGTGTGTGTGCCTTTCATAGTCATAAATAATTTTTTTCCCTAAATTTGATCAAAAATTCAGAAATAGGTATCTTTTTTGTAACAAGCTCACACCTTTTATATTCTTTTCCACATTTTACATGATAAGTCACTAATTTATAATTTTCTTAAATTAATTAATTCATGTCTAATTACACTTGTAATCTCCTCATGGATACATTTTTAAATTTTGGCAATCCACCAAAAATACTATAATTTCTATTTAAACATGATTTGTTATAAGCTAATTATCCATCTGATCTTTTGAAAAAAATAGTTGGAATAAATTACTTAGATAATTTTGGTGTCAATTCAATGCCATACTCTTATAGAATGTTTTTAGTATGAAAATTATAATAAATATGATGAATAGTGCATTGAAAATTTAACATGTTGCCTACAACAAGAAGTCGTGTATGTATGATTTATTTTTACATAAAAAGGTTTGGCCATCTCAAAATATCTTTGATAAATACAAATTTATGGATTTTTTTCCAAAAACTTAGAGTAAAATTATGTTTGAGTCATATCTAATAAATGTTTTAGATACAGTTCATGGTTACGATAACTAACTCTTTTTTTCACTACATCTCTTACATTGGGCAAAAACCTTGTATCATCTTTCCAAAATTGAGCAAGTATCTCTGTGAGAGTATTAGCTATAGCCTTGTACTTTCATGGAAGTCTACTAGAGAATTCACATAGCTCATTGGTATTAGGTTCATTAAGTCTTTCATGTATATCAATTGATTTCATTAATGCTTTTTTGTTAATATTAAGTGTGTGGCTTATTTTTGAAACCATTCATTTTTTCCCTATTTGGTCACTTACTACAAAAGTTATAAGTATGCACTAGATAGCATTACAATCTTAGGTGCATGATTTTTGGCCTATAGTATGATCTGCATCATGTAAATATTAAATAATTTCATTATTTTCATCATCCATGTTAGATGTTCTTAGTCCTAATGTGTACGTTATAGGTGTCATCTTAATCAATTTTGTCAATGAAATAAATAATTAACATCTTTGACTATCATAATCCAAATCATGAAAGAAACTATCCCAAATTTATTGAGTCAGTCTTATTGAATGGTGCTCAAACATTTTTTAATGCATTTGTTTTAAAATATTTCATCGACTTCAATTAAATACTTGTATTTTTTATGCATAATTCTTGGAGATGTTGTTAATGGTGGAATTTATTGAGAGGGTGTTTGAGAATCATTATTAATTTCATTATTTATAGGTGGGATGACATTTTATTCATTGTTTATTTCTTCATTATATGCTTTCATGAAATTTTCTTGATGTTAATTTCATCATTATTTGTTTACATCAAATTTTCTTCATTCATGGCAGGTGAAGCATCATACATATACTCATCATCAACAAAATAAAAAACTTGGAACTTTGAACGTAAAATTCCAACATTATCTAATTCATTATTATTCATTTCATTATGGTCAATTTCATCATTATTCAATTCATTATGGTCAATTTCATCATTTTTAATTCATTATTATCAATTAGCTCATTATCTATGGCATTTGGTTCATCGAGATTAGGGTTTGTACCTTGTATACCACAATTTTTTTACATTTGTATATTGTGTTTCTCTCTCAGATCTTATAATTACTCTAGTGTTTTATTCTTAAACATCTTCCTCTTCCTCGAATATGACCCATCACCCATCAAGGACACTTGATAGCTTTTCAAAGGTGGGGTCAAAGTACACAAGTCTTGCATATCCCAAAAAGAATGTTTGTGGGCAAAAAATTATTTATTTGGGTTTAAAATAAACATTAAAAAGTGAGATTAGTCTATATAAATAATAATATGATCATAATATTATTAATACTAGGATCTACTTGAATATAGACATTGAGAAGTGAGTTTTATTTATATTAAGAATAATGTGATCACATTATTATTAATACTTAGTTAGGTTTAAATATAGACATTTAGAATCAAATTTTATCTATATTAAGAATAACATGATAACATTATTTAATAACATGATCATGTTATACTTAATATAGTTTAGGGATTGGGGATTAAGACATTAGTGCATAGGGTATAGGGATTATGGATTAACTCATTAGTGCATAGGGTTTAGGGATTAAGGACTAGGGAATTAGCACATATGGCTTACAATTTATGTTTTCGGGTTTAGGGATTAGGGATTAGGGAATGTAAGGTTTAGGTTTAAGGGTGTATATAATATCTAATCACTCTATGCCATGTGAACCTAATTCTCACTATAAAGGATGTTAATTGGGACTAAATCAATTGGTAAATAATAAAAATTTATGGTTTAAAATTTAGGGTTTAAGATATAGGGCTTAGCTTTAGGGTACATAGGGTCAATCATGAAGATAATTCTTAGTATAAATGATGTTAATTTGGGCTAAAATGATTGTTTAATGGTTTAAAGAGTTTATGTTTATAGTTTAGGGATTAAGATATTTATGTTGGAGAGTTATCAATGATGTCATGGTGATGCCATAGAGGTATCATAGTGAGTGGATGAAATGCCTTGATAATTTATGTGACAATGATAAAATGTGCAATGTGCTTGTCCTCATATGCTTGAAAGATGCTTGGTTGAACTTTTATTTTGGCATGGTTTGAGATGATCAAGGTTGATTAATGTGATTTTAGGATGTGAAAGGGGTCCTTTAAAAAGTTAATTATTTGAGTAATTATGTTCATGAGTGGAATTCATCTGGCAGTGCATTGTTTTCATCTAACATTTTGGGTCTAGTGGTAGAAAATTTCAATACATAGTTTGATGATGTCACCATTGCCACATGTGGATGAGTCAAGGGGATTTGGTCATATGGTTGTAATCAAATTTATGCCTCATTTATATGTGCAAAGTCTCAATTTTATCAATGAAGTGCGATAAAAGATATGCAAGTGCAAAGTTGGGTGCTCAGGCATTTTGACAATGTTTTCCCATACTTAGCCAAATTTGCAATGTGGTAAGAAAAGTTGAGTAGGTATTTTGATGGTGGAATATCTCACACGTGTGGAAATTTAAATAGGAGGTGATCATATGGGTTTGTTTAATTTTGTGACTAGTTTATTTTCACTAACTTTTAGGTCAAGCACTGAAGCATGACAAAAGCTTTTCATGTGCAAAGTTGGTCTTTCCAAATAATTATTGACATAGTTGGCTTTGTGAACTAATAAATCTAAAGAAGCATTTTAATGTCATTATATCTCACATCTGTGAGTGTTATAAGAGTATATTATTATATTCTTGTATTCTCCTATGTGTGGAGATCATATGGTCCAAATTTGATAACTTGAGAGTGAGTGAAACAAAAGATATGACTGTGCAAAGTTAGCCTTCATGTAGATAAGCAAGGTTCCCATACTTAGTCAAATTTTCACAAGGTAAAGTTCAAGAAACATTGACATAGCATGTTTACTCCAAGATTTTAGAATGTTTTGATACGATGAAAAGTGTTCTATGCTTAATGTTGAGCAAAGATAAAGATCGAGCTTCTTCTAAGGATCAACAGTTCATGGGAGTTCATACATCTAGATCTACGGTGTGTAGTAATTTAAATGGGTCAAAGTATTTCATGTTTCAACTAAGTAAAGATCAAGTTAATTAAAAAAGGATCAATGGATAATTTTCATTCTAAGATGTCTGGAATATATGAGGAGAGTACAAGTTTTTGATGCTTAACATCAAGCATAGATAAAGACTGAGTTATGTACAGGATATCAACGAAGCACATTAAGTCAAATAATCAAGATGAAGATCCAAAAATGAGTGATAAATAGAAAAGGTAGAGTTAATTATAATAATATTAACAATGTGTTATTTATATAATCAACAAGGACACGATATTCAAGCAAAGTGACCAAAGTTTAACTATGACTGTTTGCATTTGAATATTTGAATTTAATAAAGAAAACACTAGTGATCTATATTTTGGCCATATCTTTTGATCTATGCATAATTTTGTCATAGTGTAAAAATAAAAATTGTATAAGATTCAAATATGAATCTATAAATATGAATTTTAATGTCTAATTATTAGTATAATCAAAGTTATTGATCCCCAAAGTTGACTATGTGTTTGACTATATTCTGCAAGTGACCATAAAAGGATAATTGAGCTTATATAGATGTTGTTTTGATATATCATGATGAATTATATATTGGGAAGTGATTTGGAATCCATGAATATTATTATTTTTCATTATGAAGGTTTTAAAAATCATATGCAGTATGAAAAAAGATGTAGAAGTTGACTATGTTTATTGAATGCATTGGCAGTTTGAGTGATCATCTTGTAGAGGTAAGTTGAAGGTGTTCTGAGAAGAGTTGAAGAATAAAATGAACATGAATATGTTATATAATTCTCTAAGTTTTATGTTAATTCATTTTTTTCATGATATTCCTTTGATTAGATATGGAGAGTCAAAATAGCTTGACTATTTTTTGATTGTATATGATGAGTCTGAGTAGTCATTTTGTGTATATTATTTTGAGCGCTTAGAACATGTGTTGATGTGTCTAAAGTAAATGTAGGTATATATGAGGTATTTAAAGGTTAAAAAATGTGATATAATCATATGGATATTTTAAATATTTTATTATTTGGTCTAGAAGTTTGAGACTATGTTTTTTTATGTATGAAGACCTGAAGAGTGAGGAGACCTAATTGGTAGGTCCAAGTGTGGAGTTGGTGTTCCAAATGGCATAAAATATTGTGGGAGTGATCAATGGGATATTGGAAAAATGTTTTATATTTTATAATCATTGATAAAGTATGAAGGTGGTCCAAGTAATCTCACATGTAACATGTGAGTATGAAGGCCTAATGGTTTTAGGTCTCACCGAGACCTAATGGTGGTTTGGGACTAATGAGGCATTGGCCAACCTATGGAGTATGTGGTTATTACATGTAAAGTGTTATAGGAGATATTTCAATTTTGTAACAAGTGTGGTGAGCATCTTGGCTGAACAAGATGGGTTATACCAAAAGCATGGTATAAGTACAAAGCCTATTTAGCTTGTTTGTCTTAGTTATGTGTGTGTAGAGCCAAGTGAAGGAGAAAAACTTTGAAAGAGAAGGTACAAGTCAATAATCATTAGTAGAGAGTAAAAATAATTAAAAATTCTAGTTTTATCAAGGTGATGAAGGTGATCATATAGGTCATTGGACCTAATAAGCCTAGAAGAGGCAGAATGAGTGAGTATGCTCAAGAGGCTATTTGAGAAAGTGTATATGGTAAGAGAAGTCAAGATAAATGTTGTGTGTGTCCAGTTAATGAGTTGAAGAGCATAACATATTGAGGACTATTTTTATGACCTATGGGTCATAATTCTATTGGTAGAATAGTGCTCTTATAGATTGAGTGTGTTTGAAGGTGAAGAGTGATAATTAGAGGTCCATCATTAGGTGTTGAAGACATCAGTTCAAAGGTGAATGCATTCATAGGTGTTATTGTGGTAGTTAAACATCTAATGAGGTTGAAACCTCCTTGAGAGGTAAAAATTTATAAAGGTCTAGTTATTATGGTACCTCATCTAGACAGGTGTGGTAGTTCCTTATGGGATTATAGTCTCACTAAAATAAGGGATGGTAGTTCTTTGATCAGTTAAAGATAGTCTAAATTAGATATTTTCATTATAGGATTTTATTCCATCTTGTAGGTTTCATTGGGTTTTATCCCTTAGAGGCTTTCCTACATAAATTTTGTGTTGATGTAATGTATGCTATTGTTTATGATTTGGATGCATATGCTTTCATGTTTATGTTTCTAGATCAAGTTGATGAATGATGGAATGGTTATGAAAGTGAATGTGCATTATTTTATACTAATTCACTACCCCTTTTAGTATCTAATTCCAAAACTTGGTATCATATTAGGTCTTTTGGAGGAAGATTAATAAATTAAAGGAGATCCTAAGTAGCATAAGATGGCTAAGTAGTTGAAGAAAGAAAATCTTGAATTGAGATGAGTGGTTAAAAGTCTTCAAGAAAAGATTAGTCATAATAAATAAAAAGCATGTATAATGAAAGATGACTTGGTTAAAGAAGTTAAGTGGGATAAGGAGAATATCCAAATGTTTGGAATTCAGTTAGAGGCTACATGTTCAAGCATGAGAGCTAAAGGAGATGAATATGTTCAAATGAATATTGATATAGTTTACTTGATAAATGAGTATGAAAATGTCATAATCAAGATA
The DNA here is from genome assembly GCA_037957365.1 of Torreya grandis. Classification (NCBI taxonomy): domain Eukaryota; kingdom Viridiplantae; phylum Streptophyta; class Pinopsida; order Cupressales; family Taxaceae; genus Torreya; species Torreya grandis. The sequence continues at coordinate 2,472,314 of JARHVA010001438.1, read as the reverse complement.
GGTAAACATAAAAAAGAATAAAAATAATCAAAACAAGTTGAATAAGATAAAAAATGGATCAACAATCTCAAGGATTAGTTAGGGGAAGCTAATGCAAATCTGAAGACAAGACAAGAAGAATGTAGACATCTTAAGACTCAGTTAGAAGAAGTAAATGTCAAAATTAGTTCAAATCAAGGTGAGCTTGATGAAATAAAAATTGGGATAAATTTGTTAAAGAATGAGCATGAACAAATCATAGAAAAGTTGAAAAAACTAAGAAAGCAACATGAGAAGTCTAAGCAAGTCATGGATAATGTAAGCTTTGAAAGTAATATAAGAAGGTCTATTGGACAACCAAATGATTCAAGGTATGATAGTTTATTTTATGGTAATTTTTATACATGTAATAATTATGGTCATAGAGATAAATACTATAAAAGGAAGTTATTCAAGCATGGATATTCATGGAGCTATGATATAAGGAGTTATTGGCCAAAGATTGATTAGAATTCAAATATGTCAAAAGGTACGAATGATTTTTTTATTTCAGTTGTCATAAGAGTGGACATATTTCTATATTCTATCCAATTGGTGTTAAGAGGTCTTTAAGGTATGTCAAAGGATATAGAGCTCTTAGAAGGTTTGAGAAAGGACAAACTCAAGTATGGAAACCAAAGGTAATAATTGTAGTTCCTCTAGTCATAAGGATGATAATAAAGTTTCTCTAGAAGGCTATGTTGTAAATTAGGATAATCTCAAGGATCAAGTAGTAAGATGGCTATAGAAGACAAGAAGATTCAAACTATGGTATGGAGACTTGAGGCAATAAAGACTAAGAATACTAACCCTGTTGAGTCAAAGAGTCTTGAAGGATTGTTTGCCAAGGTGGAAAAAGGATTAAAAATAAAGTAAAGTAAAGTATCTTATTAGATTTTTTTGATAAATCTAAAGCAAAACATCCATTCAAAATAAATTGAATAATGAGGTAGGATTGCAAGACATAAAAGGGAATGGGGATATGGGAACCTCCAAAATTTTGGGACTTTTAGTCTCTTCATGTCAAGGGGGGTGTCTCTATCTAGGCTTAAAGGCGACCCTTGTCAGTCAGAGGAATCTTGGTGGATTGTTAGATATTGATTGAAAATAAGGTATGAAAAGAAGGTATGTTTATGCATTATTTTTATATATCTATTTGTTTTGTTGGAGAAAAGAAGCTTATGAAGAATCTCAGTGGTCCTATCTTGAGAAGGAGTTAGCTTGTTGATCATGATTTGGATGATCTAGTATAAAGGTGAGTTTCAAAAATCTATCTGCATATCAGTTTGTGGTAGATGATAGGTGAGCCTATAAGTTAAAGGCCTCTCTTATAAGTTTTTGTCCTAGATCTTGCTAAGCCTATTAAAGGCTTGTTGAATAGTTGTATATGCCATGAAAGTTCACAGTGTTCTAAAGATGAGGTGTATCTATATAAGTATTGAATGTGTTTGGAAAATATTTTAAGACTTGTTGAAGATGTCATGTTCTAGGTGAAGCATGGAGTTAGGTAGATCCTTGTAATTGGTCAGGTCTTAGGATCAGAGGACTGAGTAGTTGAATATGATAAAGAAAGTCAAAATCCATGATATAATAAATTAATACCCCCAAAGGTTTGAAGGCTCAAATATTGGTCTAGAAGTGTGTGATGGGTGTCTCTAGGTGTGCAAGAAGTTTTAGAGGTGTGCATTGACTAAAAGGAGGTTTGTTGACTTTATTTATTTTGAGTTTCTAGGGTTTGGGCTTTGCTAGAAAAGTGGTCTATTTTATGAGTTGAGGTTTAAGGATTATTAATAGGTTTAATTGGCCAAATGGGTTGTCAAATCAATCTTCTCTAGATCATAAGATTATTGGATTTCAAATTATTCAAGTTTTTAATAAGATGGAGGCCTAATTGGATAGTAGGTTTGCGAAGGAAGTATATTGCAGAGGATGATTTAGGTAGTGCATATTGGAATTATTGAGTGGGAATATGAGATTGCTCCAAATATGAAGTTTGAGGTTTTGAATTTGTGTCTAATAAATTTTGTTGGCTCTACAAGTTTTAGGTAGGATTACAAGGAGTCTAAATAGGCCTAGTTTGAAAAAGAATGCTTTTTGCTTAGTTTTTTCCAAAATAGGAAGGTATGTTTGTTTTATGGAGAGTTCAAAAATTAGGTGAGATAATTTTTCCTATTTGGTGAATGGAATGAAGTTCTATTGATGGTCCTTATGGTATCTTGAGAGAAAAGGCTAATAAGCATGAGTGGTGGTTCTTCATGGTGTGTGGAGATCTAAAGATGATCAAGATGTACATGACTTATAAATCTTAGGGGGAGTCCCTCTTAGACATTTCTTGGTGATTTAAATTATTTTCCAATATTTTTTGTATTCTTTCTTCATTGACTGTAGTGCTTGGTTGAAGAGAGTGTTGGCATAGAGCAAGAGGAAGTTTGTCAAGGCAAGAAGAGCTAGGATCAAGGTAAGGGGGAGTTTGTATCATATTTTAAAAATGGTCCTATCTTTTTGGTAGTATTTTTATGTCCTTAGGATTATTTGGTTCTCACTTTATCATTGTGTCAAAGGGGGAGAAAGTTCTAATTATGAGAGTGCTTAAAGAGAGAGAAGGAAGATGAGTTGTATATTGCTATTTTGATGGTCATTGACATCAATGAAAAAGGGTAATATTTCTGGATAGTTTTAAATGATGTCATGGTGATTTCATGGATGTGTCCTAGTGAGTGGATTAAGTGCCTTGATAATCTATGTGATAATGACAAAGTGTGTAATGTGCTTGTCCTAATATGCTTGAAAGATGCTTAGTTGATCTTCTATTTTGGCATGGTTTGAGATGATCAAGGTTGAGTATGGTGATTTGAGGATGTGAAATGGGTCATATAAAAATTAAATAATGCTTTGAGTTCTTATGTGCATGAGTGGAATTCATCTGGTAGTCCATTATTTTCATCTAGACATTTTGGGCCTAGTGGTAGAAAATATGAGTAGTCAATTTGACGACATCACCATTACCACATGTGGATGAGTCAAGGGGATTTTTTAATATTTTTGTGATAAAATTTTTGCTTATTTTATATGATAAATGTCTCAAGTCTAGCAATGAACCATGACAAAATATATGCAAGTGCAAATTTGGGCTCTTAGGCATGTTGACAATGTTTTCCCATAGCCAAATTTGTACTGTGGTAAGAAAAGTTCAATAGGAATTTTGATGGTGGAATATCTCACACATGTGGATGTTTTAGGATAAGGTGATCATATGGTTTTTTTTCATTTTTTTTCCTAGTTGATTTGAGCTAAATTTTAGTTCAAGCTTTGAAGCATGACAAAATATTTTCATGTGCAAAGTTGGTATTTCCAGATAATTTTTGACATAGTTGGCTCTATGAACTAATAAATCTAAGGAGGAATTTTAATTAAATTATATCTCACATGTGTAATGGTTCTAAGATAATATTTTTATATGGTTGTATTCTCCTATTTGAGGAGATCATATGGTCTAAATTTGAAAACTTTTAAGTGAGTGAAGAAAAAGATATGATTGTGCAAATTTGGCCTTCCGGCAAATAAGCAAGGTTCCCATAGTCAAATTTGCACAAATTAAAGTTTGAGAAACATTGATGGAGAAAATTTAATCTAATATGTTAAGATTATATGAGATGAGGACAAGTGTTCGATTATTAATTTTGAGTAGAGATAAATATTGAGCTTCTTCCAAGGATCAACGGTTCATGGGAGTTCGTGCATCTAGATATATGATGCACAGTAAGTCAAATGGGTCAAAGTGTTTGATGCTTAACCTAAGTAAATATTGAGTTAATTAAAAAAGGATCAATGTAGCATGTTAATTTTAAGATATTTGGATGCATCGAGATGAGGATAAGTGTTTAATGTTTAATGTAAAGCAGAGATAAAGACCGAGCTATGTACAAGAGATTGATAGAGTGTATTAAGTCAAATAGTCAAGATGAAGATCCAATGATGAGAAATAAAAGGTAAAGGTAGAGTTAATTATAATAATATAAATTATTCATGATTTATCTAAGTAGTGAGAACATCAAATGCAAAAAAATTGACTAAAGTTTAATTATGACCATTTGCATTTGAACATTTGAATTTAACAAAGGAAAACTAGTGCTTTGTATTTTAGCCATATCATTCGATCTATGCAGAATTTGATAATGGTTTAAAAATAAAACTTGTATAGGATTCAAGTAAAATATTTAAATATGAATTTTAAGGTCTAATTATTAGTACAATTAAAGTTATTGAGATCTAAAGTTGACTGTGTGTTCAACTATGTTCTGCAAGTGACCCGAGAAGGATAATTAAGTGTATGTAGATGTTGTATCAATATCTCATGATGATCTAGCTATTGGGGAGTGTTTTATATTAAATTAGGATGGTCTATGTTAATTATTAAGTTTTTACCAATAGTATGTAGCATGAACAAAGATGTAGAGGTTGGTTGTGTTTGTTAAATGCACTGGCAGTTTGAGTGACCATCTTACAGGGTAAGTTTAAGGTGTTTTGTGCAGATTTGAAGAAGAAAATGAGAATGAATATGTTATATAAGTATATAAGGTTTATTATAATTCATTGTTTTTCATTATATTCCTTTGATCAGATATGGAGATTCAAAATAACTTGACTATTTTTTGACTACATATGACCAGTCTGAGTGGTCATTTTGTGTATATTGTTTTAAGTGCTTAGAACATGTGTTGATGTGTCTAAAGCACATAGAGGTATATCTGAGGTCCTAAAGGGTTCATACATGTGATATAATAATATTTATTTGTTAAATATTTGATTATTTAGTCTATAAGTTTGAGATTGTGTTTTTTTTTTGTATGAAGACCTGAAGAGCGAGGAAACCTAATTGGTAGGTCCAAGTGTGGAGTTGGTGTTTTAGATGGCATGGAATATTGTGGGAGTGAGAAAGGATATATTAGATATATGTTTGATATGTTTTAATCATTGGTAAAATATTAAGTGGTCCAAGTAATCTCACATGTATGTGTGAGTATGAAGGCCTAATGGTTTTAGGTCTCATTGAGACCTAATGGTGGTTTGGGACTAATGAGGCATTGGCCAACCTATGGATTACATGTTTATTACATTTAAAGTGTATGAGGACCTATTTAAAAGGTGGAAGAAGTGTGGTAATCATCTTGGCTGCAAGATGGGTTATACCAAGAGCATGGTATAAGTACAAGGCCTATTTGGCCTGTTTGTCCTAGTTGTGTGTCTGTGGAGCCAAGAAAAGGAGAGAACCTTTGAAATAGAAGGTATAGGTTAGTAAGGATTAGAAGAGAGTGAATATTATTAGACATGATATTTTTAATAAGGTGTTGAAGGTGATCACATAGGTCATTACACCTAATAAGCCTAGAAGAGGCAGAATGAGTGGGTATGCTCAAGAGGCTACTTGAGAAAGTGTGTATGGTGAGAGAAGGAAAGATGAAGGTTGTGTGTGTCTAGTGGATGATTTGAAGAGTAGAATAGATTTAGGACTATTTATATTACTTGGAGTTCATAATTATATTAGAATAATAGTGCTCTTTCAGATTGAGTGTGTTTGAGGGTGAAGAGTGATAATCAAAGGTCCATCATCAAGTGTTGAAGACCTCAGTTCAAAGGTGGATGTGTTCATAGGTGTTATTATGTCAACTCAACATCCAAGGGGGTTACATCCTCTGTGTGAGGTAATACTTGCTAAAGGTTTATTTGTTGTGGTAGCTTAGCTAGATAGGTGTGGTATCTCATTGTGGGATTGTAATCTCACTAAAATAAGGGATTATAGTTCCTTGATCAGTTGTAATTGGTCTAAATTAGATCTTGTCATTATAGGAATATTATCCATTTTGTAGGGTTTAATAGGTTTTATCTCCCAAGAGGGTTTCCCATGTAGATGTTGTGTTGATGTGATGTATGCTCTTGTTTATGCTTTGGATGTATGTGCTTTCATGTTTATGTTTCTAGATCAAGTTGATGAATGATGGAATGGTTTTGAAAGTGAATGTGGATTGTTGTATATTGATTCACCCTTGCCCCCCCATCTCAGTAGCTACTTAAAACAATTTAAGGATTAGGGCTTAGGGTATAGGTTTTAGGGTATATAAGGTACAATCATGAAAGTGATTGGGATAAATTTTATCTCATTAAACCTAGATATGTGAGTAAAAAATGTGATTTTGGGCTCATTTAGCCCCCACATCATCATAGATTGAGCCAATTAAGTGAATTGTGGTTTAATGAGTGATGCAATTTTGACCAAGTTCATCCCTTTTAACCTAATTATTACTATATATAAAAGATGTTAATTAGGGATAATTTTACTAATTTAGGGTCTATAATTTAAAGGGTTTAGGGTTTAGGGCTTATGGCTTAGGGTTTAAGGTAAATGATATAGGGTTTAGGTTTAAGTTAAATGGTACAAAGTTTAGGGTTTAAGATATCAGATATAGGGTTGAATCACTAAGGTAATTGAATAAAATTTGAGCAACTTGTTCACCTATTTATAATAATTACCTTTATCTTTAAATTTTTACTAAAATTAAGGTCATTTAAGCCATACATGTTGTATACATTATATAATTGATTAAGCCATAAATTTGGTTTAAGGGCTCAATTTTACCTAAATAATGCCCCTAATTTAGCAAATTGACTAATTGGATCAATTCATGATATAATCAAACTTTTAATTTTGACCCAAATCATATCTTACTCTTGAAGGGGTTCAAATTGGCCTCAAATGCCTCCTTGATTAAATGAATCAACTCTTTGGTTAATTATATATGACATGACATTAGGTTTAATTTCACTCCAAATCACATCATATACAATTTAAAATAGGTTCATGTGGCTTATTTTGACCCTAATTAGCTCCATAATTAAATAATCAACATTTACATTCATTAACTGATGACTTCAAGTTTATTGAGCTCAAAACCACATTCTATACATGTATAACTTACATATAAGTAAATAATGTTTCTTTGATTAAATTGATATAATGAATTGGAGATGATCAAACCAAAAATAACATTTTCTAGTCATGTAATTATGTTGAAGGGGCTCGAAATAACCCCAATTTACTTCGGATGCACAACTAGATTGGTACTCCAAAGGCTAAGTTTTGGGCATAGGTAAAAAATACATTTTATGACATCTCATGATAAAATAAATTATATCATAAGGCATTTATGTTTATGGAATGTAGTGGGAATTAGGTCATATGGATTACAATTTATGTTTTAGGGATAAGGGCATAGGGCATAGGGTTTAGGTTTAAGGGTG
>JARHVA010001438.1:2200000-2460000 GCA_037957365.1 Torreya grandis | reverse complement strand
AATGAGTTACACCTTAAAACCAAGTGATTATAAGTAGTCAAGTCAACATATTAAAATGCCCATAAATTTTTTGAAGTCTAATGTGATACCACAATACCTTAATTCATTGTACAAGGTTAGGGACCTTTCCCCTATCACATGAAATAAAACCAATGATAGGGAACTCAAGAACGTATAAGATCATATATAAAATTTGAGCTAAAGAGAAAATTTAGTTTTTTTGGTGTTCTGAATATATAACACGATCATATTATTAATGTGATTACATTATTAACTAACGTGATTGCATTACTAACATTATTAATAATGCAATCAAGTTATTAACATCATCATGCTATTTGAATTAAATTTAAAAACCACACCTTTTGGATCAATAATGGTTTGGATCCTCGAACCAAAGGCTTGAACCTATCAATCTATAGCCAAGTCTGAGAGTTCTGATAAAATAAAATAAAATTCAACTTTGATTATCAAATACATTATGAATTTCAATGGTAAAATTAAAAATAATAATAACATTGCAATGATCACACTCCCCTCTTTCTAAAAATATGATTTTTATAAATTTTTGACTAATTTAAGGTTTCAAACTATGTTGATTTCTAACTATACCTTTTTTATGCCACTACATGCCACAAATATACAAGCCTATACATGTTCATGTAATTTTTTTTTTTGTTTATCCAAAAGCAAAAAAAAGTTATATGGTCACAAACTAGGCCTAATTCTACACACATTAAAAAAGAAAATCTTTTTTTTGAGGTAGTTAGGCATGTTGCACAAATGACTATCCATGTTTTTCTCAATTTTATATATCTATTTACTTTCAAAATTCATAAAAAAGTATTAATTTAAAAAATAAAATAAAATATAGGTGTAATATCCCTTCGAATATCAAAAACAAAAGCTCTGAATTGCTTATCTAAATTTCTGCAAAATATCTTCAATTAGATAAATAAATCACAGTATAAACTCTTATTTATTTGCTCATAAGCTTACAATAGAGATCCTATGTCAAGTATACAAAGAATACTGAAAGTACGGCCTGAATATTCCGTAAACTGGGAAAGAAATCTAATTCTGGTTCGTCTCAGCCTACTGTGTAAAAAAAACACAGTCGTCGATGTCGGTTATGCTGCCGTCGTCGGTCGACCTGTAGTCGCTAACTTGCCGACGTCGGTGATATATCGACCGATGTCGGTCTCTGTAGGTCTCTATTCGCCGATGTCGGTGCCTGAAATTTCTGTAGATGTGTACAGATTTTCACGAATATGTATGGAAGTCATACGGCCGCTAATATCACCCAACCTGTATGCTTGATCCTGATCTATAGAATTATGGGCTAACACAAAAGATCTATATCTGGATTATTCTTGAATCAAAACCCAAAAATAATGAAAATACCTGTAAACCCTTGTGATAGCTTCTGAGTGAAGTTATCTCTCAAATACCTGTAATACTATGATAACTTCTGGGTGAAGTTATCTCTCAATTTGGCAATAGATCGGCTGATCTTTCACAACCTCTGAATCACACACAATGAAGAGTTGATGTTCTTCAATGCAATTGGAATCCTGGAACCCTTGGCTCAGTCTTCACAGAAGAATTTCTTAACAAGAATCAATATCAAAAATAATCATGGATACAAACTCTCTCCCATGAGAGATCCTTATACCCCTCCAAAGGTGTGCTTGTTAAAATTAGATTCCCTTAAATTAGACTTAGGGCTTCCTTAAATTAGAACTAGGGTCTTAAAATTAGACCAATTCTTAAATTAGAATTAGGATCCTAAAATTAGACCCAATAATTAATAATTAATTAAAATTGGACCAAATAATTAATATTTGATTAAATCAATCAAATATTAATATCTCCCTTAATTCATGTCCGAAAGAGCCCAAACGAAAGCCAAGCCCAGCTCCATCAAGACCCTCTATCCATCTCATCAGCCTATGAGGGTCGCATAATAGGCTAATCATCTACTCTGCACATGTCAACTAAAAAGGGGACATGACAATAGGACACAAACTAGAATATCTTATCTAAATTTTACCCAAAGGGTTTCAAAGAATATTAAATGTTGCTCAAAAAATGGTGCACTGCATGACCATCTATCTACGCCATTTTCCTAAAAAACAAGAGTTCCTCTTAAAATTTTAGGTGTGTAACCTAGTTATAATTAGCCATTTTTTTTAAAAATTAATGTTTTAGAAACTAGAATTGAAATGATACATTTCATGTTCTTACACCATGTTCAAATTTGGAGTGTAGATATCTCAAATTATCTATAAAGTTTAGATTTTTGAAATTTTAAGAAAATCATGTCCACAAATAGGCCACTTTTTGTCCCCCAACTTTGTGCACTTACCCAAATGGCAGGGTAATATTATTAATCTACAGGGAAAACCCACTAAAATATGTAGATAGATTTTAGACAGAAATAAGGTGAACCTACTAAATAACAGAGCGATATCATTGATCTATAGGATAAACTTGATAAAGGATGTAGATAGACTATGAATAGATAAAGGGAGAATCCTCTAAACAACATGGTGATATTGATGATATAGTTGGTAAACCCTCTAAAGGACGTAGATAAACTATAAACAAATAGAGGGAAAACCCACCAAACAATAAGGTGAAATTGTTGATCTATAGGGAAAACTTGATAAAATATGTATATAGACTATAAATAGATAGAGTACAAAACTACTAAACAATAGGGTGAGACTGTTGATCTACATGGAAAACTTGCTAACGAATATAGATAGATTATAAACAAATAAAGTCCAAAACCACTGAACAACAAGGCAATATCTCTAATCTACAATTAAAACCCTATAAAATATATATACATACTATAAATAGATCAAGGGTGAACCCACTAAATCTTAGGGCAAATCTACTACTTTTGGGGTAAAAATCATCAACTTATAAGGTGAAACTACCATACACCTAGAAATAAAATTTATAAGATAAAAACAAGAATTTTAACTTGAAAATTACCTAATTATTTCCTATAAGACAACCAACCAATCCTAACATACCTAACAAGCTAAATGATGAAAAATATTTATGGGATTACAAGTCCTATCAGGTGTACCATAATGTATACACACAATAAGTTGTTATCAAAATACAAATGTTAGAAAGAAAAAAAATCCAATTTAATTATAAATAAACTTGAAATGTATACCTATGATTGAGTGAAGAGGGGATTATAAAGTGATACCTTCACTTAATAACAAGTAAAGGTGGTCTTCTTGACATTGATTTTCTTAATTACTTTGGATTTTAGTTGCATTCAATGGTGGATATTGCATACATATTTTGATATCACTTCCTCTTAGTAACTTTATAATTGGACTTGATAATGGGATGGCTTAGATGCTATGATTTTCTCTTAGATATGTATCACTTCATTATGACATGAGATATTTTTTTGAATGGAGGGTTGAGGCTCCATTTATATTATTTTGGAAGTGATATGGAGTCTCGATGTTAGTCAAACATCAAGGGTGGGGGATGAGTAAAATTGGATGGTTGGGTCATAAATGAAATTTATTGAGTGTGTAAAAAGAGGCATAGACTAGGGATAGACATTTCATAATTTATCTCTTGTATTATATTTGGTGTGATTTGGAGGATGATGTTATGGGTATGGAGTGAAAAGTTGATGTGAGATAATTAGATTTATTGATTTATGAAAATATGGATATTCCAATTTATATTGATTTTATTATTATGGATGAGTTAGATAATTAATAGTGGTTAATTAAATAAATTAATGTGGGGTGATTTATATGGGATTGGAAAGGCTCAAAATAAAACATGATTAATTGATTAGGGGGATGAATAGTATTTAGGCTAGAAATATTAGTCAATGATAGGATTAGAAAGTGATGTGATGATGAATCAAGGTTTAGTTAGCATGATGAAGGGATTAGGGATGGTTAGGTAAAATTGACACAAGGTTTATAATTTAGGTGTCTACAACTACAATGATTATAATCTTGGATTCATTCTTATGCTCATTTAATTTTCCCTTATAATTTATCTTGATTTGAAACTTGGCATTTAAAGTAGCCATAGTAGGAGTATACTTAAGTTTATTGAGTGCAAGGAGCTTGACTTATCGGTCTCTCATTATATGGCATAACTCATCACATGATGTTAATTTATTAAATAATATGGACTCATGAAGTGGTGAAATAAATATTTTCTTGAATATATATTGTAACTCATTGTCTATCATAAGATTAGTCATCGTATCTAGCATGGCCTTTTATTGGAGTACATATTCACTAATTGGCTCATTGGACCCTTCTTGAGTTTGGAAATTCTAATCATATGCATTCACAATAAGAATTATAATCAAATTATCTAGTTAATATTTGCTTATATCAACAACTAATGATGGAGTAAGAGATAAAATATTGCACTTGGGTAATTTATGTATTAATTTGTGGGGAGGTTGAGGTAAGTGTGATAAATGCCTCTTCTATGGGGAAAGTAAAACAAGCCTATTTTTAGGTTATTATACTACATGTATGTAATTCTAGCTTCATTCTTGTTCTCATTTGATTTACCCTTATAATTTGTCCTACTTTGAAACTTGTCATTTGAATTAGTCATATTAGGATTGTATTTAATATTATAAAGTGTGAGGATTTTGACTTATCAATCTCTCAATGTATGTCATAACACATCTAAATATGTAAATTTATTGAATAGTATGGACTCATGAAGTGGTGAAAGTAATATTTTATTGAATATATCTAGTAACTCATTGCCTACCATAAAATTAGTCATCCTAGCTAGCATGGTCTTGTATCAGAGTACATATTCACGGATTGGCTCATTAGACATTTGCTTGAGTTTGGAAATGTGTACATCAGAGATTTTATCATCAATGTTAATAGAAAATGTGTTATAAAATGATCAGATAAAGGAAGGAAAGAAGTAATTGACTAAGGTGGAAGGTCATAGAACCATCTAAAATCATAGCCGTAGAGTCTCCTTCGAAATAACTTGGTCAATAAACATTTATTGGTTGTGTAAATATAAACATACCACATAAAGGGATTGAAGGTGTTGTTAAATATCATGTTTTCCATTAAATAATATGATCTTGGAAACTAAAAACCTTATTATTATGGGATAGGATATTATCTTGGGATCTAATGGATTATGGAGTAAAGTATGTCAATCCAATGAATGATAATTTGAGATGCACCTTACTCTAATTGTAACACCTTATCTTGTAGAGATACAATAGTCTAATCAAGGGAATGTATGGTAGGTGAAGTATAATATGTAATATGGGTAGTCATAAATGGATGGGAATATCTCCCATACATAAGAATATGCATGGAAATTTTTAAGAGCCATTGTGTCTCCCCCACACCTTGGGTGGATATTAAATGTGTAAATATAAGTGTAGATGTATGAATAACATTAATAGTAAAGGGATATTGTAAAATAAATGCATAAACATTAGCTTGGTGTTTATATTTGGAATTTAGGATTAACTTTAATACTCTATCCAAATCATGAGGGTTTTGATCGATATGGCTTCAGAATTGAGATAAGGCTCAAATTTTTTTAGGATCAAACCCATTAAGGTCATCAAGAATAATTCTATATTATTAATATTGGTTATCTTGATTAGCATTTTATATATTATTCATCTAAACATTATCATCAATTTGCAGATATTCATTGATAACTACAACATCAAAATAAGACAAACAAGAAGGTAGATTCATTATACTTTCATTATCCATTTTAGGTGGATTAGAATAAATTCAATTGTGTTCAATTTGAAACCCACTTAACCTATCACTTTAAATTGGATAACAAGGGATGCAACCTTATTAGGTGGCATAGGATAGAAACATGCAAGCATAAACAAGGCTAAGACTAAAGGATGGATTGTGATTAGTGTTAATTAATAAAAAATCATATTTGAAAATTAGGATTGAAATAAGACCCTAAGGCATAAAATCTAAAACTCTAGAAAGGAAGAATGAAACCCTAAGTGAAATCTTGGGTTTGGCATTATCCAATAAATATATGGGTTTGTTTAACCCTTATTTGGATATGGATCCTATTTTAGATATTAGAGTTAAGGATATATAAATGATATGGCACAAGGTTGAATATCAGATCTTCATTAGGCCAATTAATGTGCAAAACTCATGTGTATCATATGTTGAATTTATAAGGATGAGATAGACTAATCATGGAAAGTAAAATTATGCTAGATATAGGAATGACATGAAATAAATTACTTGGTCATTTATAATTCTAATGTAGTGATGGATCTGGTACATGTGGGAAATAATTAAGAAGACAATTCTAGAATAGTTGCCAAATTATGGATCTGGTGTATTTTGCTCTCTAGACACTTATGTTAGCCTAGGACAATTGTTTTAACATTAGTGTCTAGGATTGATGCTAGTGTCTTCCATGGAATATCACTAAAATAATATGTGACCACCTAAATGCTTTTCGATTTGTCTTTGCTTTCACTCTGGTGCATTCAGATCTAGGTCATGGACTCTTGTTCTTGGTGAAATGGAAAAACCCTAGCTTTGCATCTTCAATATGACTTTGGGGGGAATGGTTTATTGAGTAATAGTGTCACGATGAACCATAATGACCCTACTATCAAAGTGTGTTACCTACATAGATAATAATCTAGAAGAGGGCCTCACACTCATGCATTTCTCCCATACATATGTCTTATGTGTGAGTCAAACAATGTGTAAAGAAAGTACAATACTGAGCTAGTTTTGTAACTTAGAAAATATGACCTTATGACTGCTCCTTTAGTAATTTAGACCTATAGCTAGGATATTGATTTGACTAATATTAGAATATGGTAGAATAGGGAACTTTTGGTAACTTGAGTTCTTCTTGAATGATCTTTTGGTTTGATTGATATGTGAGGAATGAATTAGGGTTGATATTGTATTTATACCATAAAGAGATAAATTGCATTAAATCACTTAGGTCAACCATTGTGATATGTTTCATTTGTAAATTAAATTATGTTAGGGAACTACTCACTTGAGTCGATCCAAGACAATAGTGTCGATGCTATTTTCTAACCCAGATGTTAGTGTGCATAGAAAAGGAGAGTAGGCATAGGCTTAAAACTTATAGAGGTGTAAAATAAGTACATTTTTAGCATTTTGGGTAAGATGGGATGTCTTTATCATAAATATAAGGTGGGTCAAACTAAGAGATAGGCTAAGGGACACCAGATAAAGTATATCCAAGGCTTGTAGAAGCAAGGCATGTGTATAATTAAGAGGAATAGCCAAGGTCATGAATTTGCAAAGTGTACAAGACTGAAGTGCTATATAATCACAAAATATCATCTACATTCCCCCCTTTAATATAGTAATTAAATTATTAATTTAAAGTAAAGTAATAAATACATGGGTGTGTATACACACCTTATCTTTGCTTGAGTTGAATTTGAGTGATTTGGTGGAGATGGGTTTAATTATTTTGTTGGTGGCTGACCTATGTGTTGATATAACTACCTTGACTATTATCAAGTTTATTTTTTCAAAATATGTATCATTGTAAGGCTCTAAAACTGAGATTAGGATAAATATAGATAATTATTTTAAGGACATATATCTGAGGAGAGAGAGAGAGAGAGAGAGAGAGAGAGAGAGAGAGAGAGAGAGAGAGAGAGAGAGAGAGAGAGAGAGAGAGAGAGAGAGAGAGAGAGAGAGAGAGAGAGAGAGAGAGAGAGAGAGAGAGAGAGAGATGCCCCCAACTTTGGAAAAAAAGTCAGTTACCACTTGGTATCTAAGATTAGCTCAACCATGAAACCCAATGATATTCGTAACCTAAAAAATTTAGATGATCAATCATAAAATGAAAAAATTGGAAATATTGAGTAATTTATTCACCCAACCATACTAAAAGGTGAACCAACCACTACAGTAAATTAGCTCACTAAAGTCCATAAAAGTTTGTTGGGTATAAGTACATGAGATAGTTTTGGAATCTGCATTTAATTTTAACTTTTCAATAAGAATAACATGTTAAATAACATATGAAATCTTAGATTTTTCTCATGCTTAAACTATGTGTAAAAATGGTACCATACATATAATTCTTCCACAAATGTGTATTAGAATCATATAACTATGTGTTTTGGATAATTTAGAAAACTGTGTGGAGGACATACTTCCAAAACATTCCCCTACTATATATGGAGAAACATGAAACTAATATAAGTAACAATGTGGAGGAAATGTTTTAAAGCATGCCCCCACTATAAATTAGAGATGCTAAAAACTGAGTAGGTATGGAGAACATTCTTCCAAAGCATGCCCCCACTAAATCTGTGAATTATAAGTACCATATTGAATGAATGTGGATAACATGATTCCAAATCATGCCCCCAATATAATATGAAACTATGAATATATGTAAGCCATGCCCATATGACATGTCCCCACTAAATTTGAAAATTGGTGTAAGTACCATAAACTATATGAGTGTGGAGAACATGCCTCCAAAGCATGCCCTCATTATAATTTAGAAACTATGAAAATTATGGATGCCATGTCACCATTAGATGCCCCCACTAATATTCCCCCCACTTTAAGGTGAGTAAAATATATTATTTGTTAGTTATCTCACATCAAAATAGTAAGACAACATTAATTATGTGAATGTAACCATGTAGCATATAGAAGGAAATATGTCTAGGTAGATGTAACATTGAAGTGCATAGAACCAACATGATCACATGTAGGACAAATATGTTTGATAAATATCATGTAAATGTCCAGATCTTAATATTACAAAATTAATAAGGAAATAATCACACAAACAAGAGCACTCAAGAATAAGTCAAAATATAATGGTCTAAGAAGACTACAAACAAAGGGCATGTTAAAATGCCATAAATTTGAATGGACGTGACTTACTCAAAGGTCCATAAAACCAAAGAATGATATATTCAAATGTCCATTTAATAAATAATGACATATTCAAATTTAAAATAATGTAATCATAGGCACAGGGGCCACATATAATGGATCATAATCAAATTATTGAAAAATCAAGGCAATAATAAGGCAAAACACTCAAATAAGTGTGTAAAGTAAAAGCATAAAAAACTAGCATAAATGTGTCATACTAGCCCATGGATCAAATGTGTTAGAAAAAACATCAAGTACATAGCATATCAAGTATTCTATGTAATGTATAATCATGGATAATAGGCATGCGCAAGTACATATGCAAGTTCAAACATGATATTTTAGAGTGATCATCAAATCATATAACCTATGTATTTCAAGATCCTAAAAGATGGATGCCCCCAACATCCTAATGATGTGAGTAGAGAGAATGCCCAAGACCCATAATCATATATATTTATTAATGTGTATGTGTATATAAGATTAAAATTATATGTTAGTCCTCAACATAGAACTAAAACATAGGTGCCAAGTAGCCAAAAGAACATGTAAGTGCCGAAAGGGCTTTTAGATTTTATATTTTTTTTTGTTTTATTTGATAATTAGGAAAAATCATCCTATGATCTCATCCAAAGGATGATCATATATGTCTCCCCCCATTATGATCCTTGTAACCTTAAGTTGGATCTTTTACATTGTTTGCATCATGATCTGCTAGGTTGAAAAGGGACAACATGTTCCTCCTTGTGTTTTGCATGTGTATTAGAATATGTAATGTTATCATTAGAAATATGTATTAATTTGACTTCATGAGGAAAAGAAATTCCTTGTTGATTTTGCTCAAATTTTTCTTCCATTTGGTATAGCCAAAGAATTCCTAGTGTAAATGCATATGAAGATGTGGTAGTCATAACCCAAATTCATGTTTGAATTATTTTAGGACCAAAAGCAATTGGTATT
Source organism: Torreya grandis (assembly GCA_037957365.1). Taxonomy (NCBI): domain Eukaryota; kingdom Viridiplantae; phylum Streptophyta; class Pinopsida; order Cupressales; family Taxaceae; genus Torreya; species Torreya grandis. Next base: position 2,450,083 of record JARHVA010001438.1, on the reverse strand, counting down.
GTTATGTTGCCCAAGGAGTCTTTCCAACCCCCTTTGTTTTGTAAGTTTGTTATATTTGACATTGTTTATTGGGAATGTCTTACATTACAAATAGTTTTTACTTGTGTAGGATCAACATGGTTATGATAAAAATAAGTTCCACCTATGTATAATTTAATTTTTAAATATTGATGTCATGTACACGTGTTGTTTTATTCATTTTGAGATTCTTGTATGGGACTTGGACCTAGGATTGGTCCCATGTTAAGTAACATTTGTAAATTGGTCATATATAGGTTAGGGATGCCACATTTGAATATGGATATTATTTTAGTGGTTAGGGTTAAGGATATAGAAATGATATGGCACAAGGGTGAATATTAGATCTACAACAAACCAATTAATGCTCAAAATAAAATGTACCATATGCTAAATTTATAAATTTGATATAGACTATTAATGGAAAGTATATCTATGTTATATATATGAATGACAAAAGAAAATACTTCACTATTTATGATGATAATATAGTAATATATTTGGTACATGTAGGAAGTAGGTAGGAATATAGTTATAGAATAGTTTTCAGATTCTAGATCTGGTGCCTCTAGCTATTTGGACATTTAGACATCATCTTGGGATAGTTACATCAATGCTAGTGTCTAGGTTCGACGCTAATTTTTAGATTCAAATCTAATGTCATATATGGAATATTAATTAAAATAGGATGAAACCACCTAATGCTTCTAGGTTTGGCTTTGCCTTTGATCTAGTGCTTTCAGATCTAGGTAATGGATTGTCATTCTTGGTGAAATAGAAAAACCCTAGCTTTGTATCTTTGATGTGACCTTGGGGGAAAATGGGGGTAACCCCCTATCACACCAAATAATTAAAGTTGCGATCAAACCCAAGTCAAGGTGACCCATAATGACCCTACTATCAAAGGGCACTAACTTCATAACCAATACTCTATAAGTGGGCCTTAGACTCATTTAGTTCTCCCTAACCTATTGACTTATGTATGAATCATGTGATGTGTAAAGTAATTACAACACTTGGAAAATATAACCTTATGACTTCTCCTTTAGTACTTCAGACCTATAGCTAGGTTATTCTTTTGATTGATATCACAAAAGGGTAGAATAGGAAATATTTTGGTAACTTGAGTGCTTCTTGAGTGCATCCAAAGTGCTCTTCTAGTTTGATTGCTATGTGAAGAATGAATTAGGTTTGATATTCTATTTATACAAATCCTATTAGGAGATAAATCACATTAAATAAGTTAGGTTGACCATTGTGATATGTTTTAATTAAAAATTAGATGACTTTAAGGCACTAGACACTTACATTGGGCCAAGATAGTAACTTGACACTATTGTCTGGCACAAACATTAGTGTTCATGGAGAAGGAGAGCATGCATAGGCTTAGAACTTACATAGGTGTAATATAATTACATTTTAATCAATTTGGATAAGATGGGATGTCTGTGTCATCAATATAAGGTTGGTAAGACTAAGAGATATTCTAAGGGGCATAATATAAAGTAGATGCAAGGCTTGTGGAAGCAATGCATGTGTATAACTAAGAAGAATAGCCAAGGTCATGAGTTTTACAAGTGTACAAGACTAAGATGCCACATAATCACAAAATATCATCTACAAGAATATTGTTATCCCATTTCTGGACTAGTATGAATAAAAATATGCTAAACTTATAGAATAAATTAAGGTTTTAATATATGGAAATCAAGCATAAAATATGAATGTAAATGATTGGGATAGACCTAATAATTTAATTTACTATTTATTTAAAGTAATAAAGGAATAAAGACACTTAGCTTTAATGATTTATTGATTGATTGTGGTTGTGTTTTGACAATGAGATCGGTTTGGAAGTAGGCCTATGATTCTTATAAATCTAGAATTGTGTCTCTATACACATAGGGTCATTATCATTAGGCCCTAATAGAAACATCAATGGTAGTGACTCACATTTTATTTACTATCCTAAGAAAGTTTGTATATCTTTGATCATAAATTTTAGTTCACCTATTTAATATGTCTATGTGTTTGCAATTTGTGACCCTTGTCTATATTTTTAACTCTATAAATTAGCTTCTTTTTCTTATAAATCCTATGTCTACTTGTGAAGGATGAAAAACCTATAAAATTTGAGGAAGTGTAATTGGGCTAAGTTGGCCCCTATCACCATCATTGATGATTGATCATTTAATATGTATCCAATACTATAAATAGGGAGGTTAAGCCATACATAATTCTTCCCCTTAGCATGAATGTGTAATCATGGTATTTTATTAAATAGATGTACCTATAAATATAGTTTTGATCTTGAAAATTTTGGAACTTAGCCTATCTTGGTGTGTTTTAGACTTGGATAATGATTGCTCCTAGTGACTGAATTTTAAATTGGGAAAATAGGGTAGATTTTCTCAATGTGTAGTAACATACTTGATAGGTAGTTGAGAATTATAAATTATAAAATTGTTTTACCTTGATTTATATTTATAATTAATAAATTGGGTAATTTTCAATGCCACACACATGTTAGGTTAATGGGTTGACCAATGGGAAGCATTTGATTTTGAAAAATATCCATTTTTATGGTAATTCTGACCTTAGGACAATAATGTCAATGTTATTGTTTGATTTTGGCATTATTGTTTGGGAGATAGAAATTAAAATTTGGTATTATTTAAATGTTTGAGGATTATATTTAACTAATTTAACATAGACTAGAATTTTATTTTATGTGATTAATAGTAACTTAGAATGGATTTGGCTTACAACTAGCATGTAGGTGTGCAAGATTGGAAAGTGAGAACTGTTTAGAGACACACAAGTCATGTAGGATAAGTGTAAGTCAATAATTACTTTTACAAGTGTCAAAAACTATATTTTAGCATCTACAAGTGTTGCCTATGTTTTAATATTCCCAAGAGGGTTTAAAAAACATGTATTCGTCTCACTTAAATATGTGTATGCACCATTATGATCATGATAGCATGTAATGTAATGTTTCCATTTCAACACTTGATACCATGTAAATTTGACATCCAATTGTATTTAGGATTTTATTTAGGCTTAATCCCTTAAGTGATTTTTTTTTATGTGCATGTGTTTTTAATGATGTCTCAAGAGAGTGTGAATGGATTTATCAATGTGACTATCAAGTAATGACCAAGTTAGAAAGTGATTATGACCTTTAGATTGATTTGTATTTATAGTTCCTTATTTGATATTTCCTACTATAGCTAACCCATGAAACATATATATGCCAACCTAATGGATATGTCTTAATTTAAAAATATATGTTGAGTGTTCTTAGACACTAATCATAGAGGTAAATACTTATGGCCTACTATAGCTATTGGACTATTGTTGGTCTTATCTTAGTAGTGAAATTTAAAGATCTAAGATATGGAAACAAACTATTTAGGATTATGGATTGTAATTGAATAGACTTAGGCAGCCCTAAATCTATGTATTTAATAAATTAGGTTATCTAAGATAATAACTGGGTACAAGGATAGGGGAAAGTGTCCACAAGTGTCAAATATTTATGTGATAGTGAAAATATGTTAAAGTGTACCAATGTTGATGTTTCCAAGTGTCTAATACTATTTTTAGGCATCTGAAAATACCCCCCTTTTAGTAGAGTATTTAAAATACAAGATTAAAAATATAAAAGAAGAAATTTGGTATCTTTGTTTATCCACACTTGGTGTTGATAGGTATGCCCCAATGTCTCATTTAATCCATTTAAAACTTGTAAGTAAACATGTATAGATGAATATCCACTCATGATAACAAAATATGAAATAACCTAGGTTATCAAATTATGTTAAACTACAAATTCAAGTAATAAATACAATTGAGGGTATAAAAACCAGGATACCAATCAACATACTCATTTGGATATTTTAATAGGGTGATTATGCCCCAAAAAGATGAAACCACTCAAGCAATATGTTGAGGACTATTAATGCCTCAAATAACATTAGAAATAGAGAAGTAATAGAAGTTAAACACCATAGAAACCTCAACTATAGTACTATAAATATCACCTTTACTCTATTATCGAACCTGAAAATTAGGTTTTTATGTAAAGGTGTAACCTTGATACAAGTTTTTATGTCAATATGGAATGTCAAAATAGGTGTAATGTCTTGCCTAGTCTCACCTTGGCTTAGGCCCATGGTCAAGTATAAGTTAGGGTTAGACCTATTAATTGAGATATTTTTTATAATTTGTATCATGATTTATTTCATGTACCCTTTAATCATAGAGAATACATATATACATATGGTTGTGATACAAATCACTTGATTATTATATTTATATTTTTATCTCTTCATTCCAATAAGTATCATGTTGAGTATGATGTATGTGAAAGAAACATGAGTTTATAAATGAGATATTTTATTATTAACATACTAATGATGAGATGAGTTTGTGATGGTTTATATTGAGTCCATTAGCTAGTTATTTAATTTGACACATTTTAAGTGTGAGATCCATTAGTGGGCATATATAACTGAGCATGGATCCCAATAGTAGTGTTGGTGAAGCTAATTACCCTATATTTGGTTTATGTGGCACATTAGTTGCATGGATACTTAGAACCTTACATTTGGGTAGCATAAATATAATAAGATTTATTATGTCAAATAATGTCTAATGAATACAAAGGCATTATGGTCACTATTAACTTTTTAAGTCTCCTTGATCTCTCACCACTTTACATACTAAAAATGAGACTTCTAGGCTTAAACCATTGAGAAAGAATTAGTAGTGACCTCATGTTGATATCCTTAGAACTATTCATGTATCTAATAAACTATTTAAGGTTTCTCATACATTTTGATGTTTTAATAAGGTTTTATCAACATATTATGATCATTGTGTCATTAGTCCTTGACAAGGCCTATTTGATGATTTAAGCTATTAAAAGGAGCTTCTCAATGCAAACATATATCAACAAGGTCTCTTAATCAATTCATTAGGTCATAAAAAAGGGTGAAACATTCCAAAAAGGGGGGATAAAGGTCATTTATAATCTTGAAAATCTTTCATTGACCCTTGAAGTCCATACATCTTACTTAAAACATATTTGACCTTATTTTTCCCTCTTATCCTTCCTCATGGATTATTTCAACTTACAACTTAGGAAAAGCTCCTTTAAGTCCATGAAATCCTTGTAAACAAGGTTTCTCAAACTATCTGTATGTTTTTTAAATCCAAAAGTGCCATTTCCAATGGTTTCACGTCTTCAAGCATGAACTTGAGTCCATTGTCATGATCAAAACATATATTTCTAGGATTTCTATCAAAGACAAATAGAATGCAGAGTTTTCATGATCAAAGATCCTTCAATACCATGTTAAAATAATAAAAAGATCTTCATTAGGATTAAGACAAAGTTTAAGAAGGTTTATTGATGAAGTAGATAGACATCTGGGTTTCACAATGATTGAATCCATGATAAAAATAGTTTTCATGGCTCTAAAAAGGAAGATAGACCAAGATCCATGATTCCATAAGGTTTTCATGTTAATATAAAAGGTTTTAGTGTATACATAATATTTTCAAACTTTATCAATTATTGATGCTTTATCTCTTGTAGGAACCTATCGAGTCTTAATCTCTCTAAGTGCACACCTTAAGGGGTGCACTAAGAAAGGGATGGGTAGACCATTGGTTCTTTGCAATATTGTTTTCCCTATACTACCACTTGTTATCAAGGTTAATTTTAGTGGCAAATATTCATTAATTCATGAATGTTCTAGTTTTATAAATATAAATTTGGTGATTTTTGGGGTATTGAAGGGCTTGGAATCACCTAAATTTTCTAGATGCAAGTTCATTTTTAGGGTCAGATTTCCTACTATTTAAAATAAATTCATTCATATAAATATTTTTTTCCCATGCCTCAAAAGGAAATCTAGGTACATTCATCCTAAATCAAACATGTAGACGATCATCTGTATATGCTAATGGTCATCTACATATCTATATATGTTGACAACAAACTACATATGTTGATGGCCATCCACAGATGCCAATGGTAGTTTATGGATGGTTGTTAGCATATGTAGATGACCATCCACATATTCAAATGACCATTAACATATGCAGATGACCATCAACATAAGTGGATGGTTGTTAGCATATGCTAACAACCATCTACATATGATGATAATCATCTTCATAAGTTGATGGTTATCTACATATGCTAATGGTCATCTGCATATGTCGATGGTCATCTACATTTTTTGACAACCATCTACCACCTAAAATTACATTAAAAATACTAAAAACATAAATATTATTACATATTTGGATTCCTCTCTAATAATTATGCAATTTAAAAAAAAATCATCACAATCTGAATTCGTATACAAAATTTATGACCTTAGTTGCATATGGTATAAACATCCATCTACATCATGTGGACACCCGTCAACATCATGCGAACGTCTGCTAGCAAGTGCACTGTAACCTAGACAACTTCTCAAGGCCATAACTTTTACATATAGACTTGGATTGTGATGATTAGTTTTTTGAAATTGTATAATTTTTTGAGATGAATCTAAATATGTAATAATATTTATGTTTAGATAAGTTTTATATTCATAAAATCTTGATTCACCCACACCATCTCTTGATTTTCCTATATAATTAATCACCTTCCAAACTAATTTACCACCATTACGAATCCAATTCACCTAGGAACCTCTAAGGATTTTGTAATATAACCCACTAAAATTAACCCTACTTGTTATCTACACAACCATCTCCTAAACACACTTTCTTAATAATTACCTAATCTTTTACAACCTATTCTAGTCATTTTCTACCTTCATTAGCCCTGCCTAAGCCTCAAACCCTTTCTAATGATTTACATTAGATTGTCATCCCCATTGACCCTATAATTTAATTGATAAAACATATTTAGGGTCTTGGTCATCCCCTGGATGGCCTAGACCAAGACCTAATTTATTTTTATTAATAATGATACAGAGTCAATTGGGTCAACCCTATTGGCTAAACTTTTATAAATATTTAAGGTTAGATTCAACTATATATACACACTCATTTCATCATTTATTTAGGAAGATAATAAGAAGAAGAGTATATTGAACATCGATTGTCCACCATTCTACTTAAGAAACATAGCTTAGGGTTTCAATACTTTATTTGGAGATATAGATATTGTCTTGTGGAGAAGTTTTTTGGATACATAGAAATGTTTTTTATCCTATATCTAACTTTTCCTTGTTATCTCTACATGCCACAACAACCTCTTGTGATTCACCTTGGCCAAGGGAGAGATTGAGGCTCAATGGATTTGTCATAAAAGGCAAGTAATCCTAACTTTGTTCTTCCTTTGTATGAGTATATAGATTTGAATTTGTAATTATCTTTCATGCATTATGATTTCCTATATATTGACGTGAGTATAGATCTTCTATGCATTTTTTTTTTAAATTGTTTTTACCCCCACTTTGTGCCACAAGCTTTGGTGATCACTAGATTAAATTTACGTGTCATTTAATTTTGTGAATATGAAAACATAAGACCTAGTTAGGGTTATTACATGGTGTAGCTTGAATACAAGATTTGGAACCATCTCTAGTGATGTTATTATGATAAGAGATCCATTGGTTAGGTGTAGTGGATCCATCTTGGTCATGACCTCAAATATCTAATGTACCAACAATCGAAAGTGTAAGTAGGATTTATGTTCTCTAAGCTAAGATTAATTAATAGAGAATTTGTATTTTCTTTTCATACATTCTGGTGAACCCAACATGAATCAAAACCTTGTAGGTTTTTTTTTCATGCCATCATTTTATCATCATATTATATTTTTATATATTTACAATACTATATAGAACTAGTCGATATAGTTCTAACATTCTATGCATAGATTTAACACATAATCGCTCCAAAATGACCAAGGTTAATTATTTTCTCACTATCATTTCAGTTCTTCTTCTATTACTATTTTTCATAATTTTGTAGTCTATAAAAATATAGTCCTTCAATAAATAGGGTCAACTTGTTTGACATAGTTTTGTAGTATGTCTTCCATTTAGGAGACAAAGTCAACCTATTCAACTATGTTCTTTTAAATATTGCTTGTATAGACTAGTAGTGACCCAATCAACTCTATTATATACTATCTACATACAGTGTCATCTAAACTAAATTTATACTCTTCTCAATTAGTAAATTAACCTCTGTTTCCTAGTAATTAATTCACATTTCTTTTTCAGTTGTTTTCATGCTTAGAGTAAATCACATAGATTGAATAGGTGGATTTTCAAATTACCAATTTAATTACACTATTTTTCTATTTTTTACACACTAACAAATCACTTTACATTCAAAAATCATTAAATATTTATCTCCCCAAGGTCTACGTACTTGGATTTCATCACCAAGGGGAAGCTAACTTGCTTTTCTAGATAAGTATAAATACATGGTTGATGGTATATACTAGTAAATCACCCAACACCCTTATCATTGTGGGATTGTGAAGAGAGGGGGTAGTCCCCAATACTAATCCAACACCATCATCAGTACAAATCCATTTCAGCCTAAACATTTTGAAACCATCTTTAGATTACTTTCTAGTTCCTTATTTCATCCAACTTCCCTATCACATTAAAATTAAACCTTATTATAACTTAATAACACTTAGGATGATAAATTAGTGAGCATTTAATTTTTAGTTGTTTCTTTGTCTTTGATCATTGTATGTTATATTGTAAAAATTGCATTGGCTAACATTGGTGCAAGATTTGTGTTGTGTGTTATAATTGGATCAATCACATTGATCTAATTGCTTGTGTGTTTAATTTCATTTTTCTTCAAAAATTTATTCTATTTTAGAACAATGTCCTTTTGGTCAATATAGTCTCTTATAGACTATTTATCCTTCCTGGTCAGCAATACATAGGCAATGTACATGACTGTATATCCTTAACTTCATGTTCAGTTCCCTGGTTAGTAGTATATAGTTAACCTATATGGTTATGTATCCTTATATTTTTGTTATATTCCTTGGTTTATAGAACACTATTGACCAGTTTGACTCTTTATCCAATTTTCTAATTTTATTTTTGTATCACCCATTTAGCCTCCTTTTCTAATCATTAAATTCTTATTTAAGGACAACATAGAGCTGAATCTAAAAAACATGATGAGATTTACCAATACCAATAGGTTTCCCCAAAAATAGATCATGGCTTCCACTTTAGATGAAAGCAATGTGTATGTGGCCACTCATATTACCAATTATGGGACTCCTCATTCATCATCAATCTTTTATTTTTAGAATATCAGTCACAATTAGAGTATACACCTAAAATGCTCTTATTAATTAATGAGTTTCCTCAATGTAGAGGAAAAAACCCTTCAATTATTTATAATCTCGTGATAAGTGTTCAAGTAGATGAACCCCATTCACCCTTCCCTACATTATCTCATAGATTTAGAGGTGACACCTTCTTTTATTCTCAATCTCTCCCTTCTACTTTGAATCCTTCCCATATTATGACCTCTTCTAATTTTTCTTCAACCTCCATACCAATTATCTCCACTAACATGGCAGGTTTAACATCTAGTAGGCCTTTTCGCAGACCACTCCTCCTCAATCAAGACATTAGTGCATCACTTTCCACCAATGATAATCATACCACTAGTGACTATTTTTCAATTAATTATAATCATGCTACTAGTGCTTCCTTTTCTACCAATGCTTCTCACACCACTAGTGTCATGCATGCCACTAATCATAGCACAACCTAAACCACTAATACTAATACCAATACTTTGCATGTCATACAAACTAGTCATAATATCTCTCAAACCCATCAACTCTTATTGAAAACTATCAATTAAATGATTGATTTTCAATTTAATAATACCAAATAAATGGTGTAAATTTAAAATCATCTCATTCACCTTCAAAATTAACCTCAAAAAGTTCCATGGGGAGTGAAAAATCAAAATGCCCCTACCCCGCCTTAGGGATTCCCATGGTAACCTCATTCCTCAACTACCCCTTGTTAACAAAACAATCAAACATCTTCAAAATGAACCTCTTTTGCCTCAAATTTACAATATAAAAGTAGGAGGTATCATACCTATCATTAGTTATAATGATTCAACCAATCCTACCTTACTTTTTAAAAACATTTGGTAATCTCTACAAAGATTGGATCAAACTAAATACTTTTGCTACCACCAAGATATTAAAAAAAAACTCTTCTTAGGCACATTAAATTATTAAAATAAACTCAAATCCCATTCTATCACTAGTTTTAAATATCTATTTAACTCCCTAATCTAAGAGTTTCCAATTAGTGATCTCCTTGAGAATACCTTGGCTCACTTTATCAATTGTAAGCAACTTGACACCGAAACCACACAATATTTCATCAAATGATGGAAGACCTTGTCTATTAATTATGAGAATAACATGGAAGATAATACTATATTTCATCTATTCACTAATGTTCTTTATCCTAAGTCATAATATTAGGTTATGACTCTCTCTCCAAGAACTTTGGAAGAAGCCCTTGACCAAGCCAAATGCCAAAATTTTCTCATGCACCAATTTAATCCATCCTATCCTCCCATGGGCATTGACATGCTCATTAAAAATAAAAATCATCATGATACCATTGATGGTGTCACTAATTCTTATGACACCATTAATAATATTCAATCTATCACTCCCAACAACATTGTGGAGCATGATCCCCCTCTAAATAACACCCCTAATCCTCAATTCTCTCAAACAAGAAAACATTAATGTTCATAAGTTGTTATAGTTATTCAAGATTCAAAAGTGTCTACCAAGGAATCTACCATGAGAGATGAACCCCACTCATCCTTTGAAAACATGGTATGCTCCAAACAAATTTTGTTGGTTTCATGCAAGTTGGGACCACTCTCATAAGACTTGTAGACAATTGTGTAATCTAGTTATGGATTTTCTTCTTGGCCCAAACTTTGATCATAATTCACTCATTCATAAGTGATAAAAAAACATATTATAGAGCCTTTAAATCTCATAAAACACACAAAAAAATTCAAGCTTTGAACTAGGCTAATGCACATCTTACCATATATAAATGTCCTCTTCCTAATCATCAAGATAATAATGACAAGACTATTCCTTCCAAAAATAATGTTAAAAGTATTATTGGCCAAATTCCTAAAGAGAATATGGTAAATATGATTAATATTTTAAGGGTAGTTGCTTTCATTAATTCTAATCCAACCCACATGCACCAAACCTCCCAAACATTTTGTGTTGTCCAAGATTCTTCCCTATCTCATCTAACATAGTTATGGTAAGAGGACCTTATCAATTTCCAAGAACTACCTCCAAAACCTAAATTGGATAATACCTCTCATACTATTTCTACAACTACCTCAATATCTACACCCATTGACAAAATTTATCAACCTTCCAATAACATTATTTAAATCAATCACAAGAAATACCTATATATATTATCCAATCATCTAAAGACAATAAACCAATTTGTCCTCAAAATAAATTGACCACATCTTATCAACACAAGTTTTAATGCACTTCTCATCCTCCTTCCTAGGATCTCTTATAACATTATGCTCTTATATCTAGTAGTGTCCCCATGGGCTATGATGAATGGGACCCCATCACAAAACTTACTAATTTACCATCTCAAATACCCTTTCTTGAACTCATGAAAACTTCCCCACATCATCTCAACCATCTCATGTAGTTATTATTCAAAATGAAAATCCCTCATCCTCCCTTAGTAGGATGTGAATCTAAAGATACTATCTTACAATAATGCAAAGAGATGTCTATACACATTGATGAAATCATGGAAACTTATCTTTCCTTAAAATTTTCTATTATTTCCATGATCCCATATGATATTCTACTTCACACAGATGATCCTCCACTCTTTCTTAGTGTTCAAATTAGTGATATCCAAGTCAACTATGCTTTGATTTATGAGGGTTGATGTACTTGTGTCACATCCCTTATCTTCATTAAAACTCTTAGATATTCTGAGTGTAATATTGATTACACACACAGTACATGCCAAGGTTATGATCAAAGACAAATTCCTCCTTTAGGTTATGTGTAGCTTCTTATTACTATCCTTCATGTCACCATTTGAGTGAAGGTTATGGTATTTAACTTTCCCCCTTCCTATAACATCTACTTGGCAGCCCTGAAACTCATTGCATGAGGGTTGTCACTTCTTCTACTTACCAATGTGTTGAAATTCCCCATAATGGTGCTATCTATAGGATTCAAGGAGACACAAACCCTTAGAATTTCAAGTGATTCCAAGAATGTGGTGTATTCAAATTTTCAACACTTGAACCCTTGCTAAGAGCCCATTCAGGGAATCTCAACATTTCAACTATCCTACTAATACTACCCAAGGTTATCATGGTCACCACAAAATCATCAAGAAAATACCACATAACCTCTTAGATGATGATAATGATGATGATGAGTAGATATATGAGATCAGCCTAAAGATCAAAAATTTGGATCTCTCCCCTCATCTCATCACCCAAATTTTACCATCCTTGAATCTATATTCTTGTCAGCCACATATTGATGATATACCTGTTATATTAACCAAAACTTAGCAATTTATTCATCATGAAACTTATAATGAAATGATCATACCTACCTGTACCATCTAATCTTCATACACCCAATTATGATGATGGTTATAATTTATATGTTCTATTTATAGGAGGGATTTTCTAGGCTCGTGATGCCAAGATCCTTACATATCACACTTATTTATTTTAATCTTTCTATTTAGCTTATCATATTATTTCTTGTATAGTCCCTAAATCTAGTATTATTCCTCTTTTTCACAAGGTATAGATGGAGAGATCACATGATACCCTTCTAGTTTTGGTAGAGCCTCTTAGGAACATGCTCATGTATCATGCCATGATCGATCCTCATAATTTTTCTAGATACTAGGACCCTTATAGTTTTCTTCCCTTATAGATGCTAGCTAATCCTCTTAAAACTTCTATGCATCACACTTCTCCCTCAGCTAAGTCTCATCTTGTATCTGACTCTACTTGTCTTTCAGATGAGCCTTACCCATTCTCTCTAGCAACCCTACCTCCCCTTGGTGATGGCCTTCTTCCTTTACCACAACTTGATCCCTTACTCACCCAATGGGATGATCACCCTTACTATGACATTAATACATTTTTTTATCATTGGACTAGAGACTTCTAGTTATACTAGTCTTTCCTAGATGTTGCATTTACTTCTTCCATTAGTAGACCCCTAAAGTATACTAAAAAACACATATGTTATTTCCACAACATATATAATCATTATTCCACCCATTATCTAAATCTTTGGCAATATATCAAGACATTGAATCCTACCTTTCCTCATCCCAAAGACAAGGCTATACCTCCTCCTAAGTTGTTACCTAGGTATATTCCAAACTATGGAGAAGTATATTGTCTTTGGCACCAATACAGTACCCATCATACCAATCATTATCATATCTTCCAACAACATCTTAATGATCACCTTATGACCCTTATTGTGCCCACTATTCCTCCTTTCATAGGTCACCCACATAAGAAGTTTTCTCATTCTTCACCCATGGATCCCACTCCACCTGCATCTTCTCCCCTAACCATGTCCCTTCATCAATGGTGGTGCCACTTTTATGTCCTATAGATACCACTCTTATTCTAGCATCTATTCCACTTCTTAATTATTCTTCACACAAGAGCCCTTATGAGCATAATCCTTCATCTGTACCTACATTTTATATTAAGGATATTCGACAATGGGTCTTTTCATATGTTTCCTTAAGGATTGATGAGACTCTTATTATAGTTAGGGTCCAGCTTCATAGAGATATATCAGATGTTATGGATAATATTTGTGGATAAATTTATCATTATTTGTGAACACAACATGGTGTTCTTTCAATTTATTCTTTATTTTGATTTTGGATTGGACTTGTGATCCACTTATATATATATATATATATATATATATATATATATATATATATATATATCATTTGACTATGAATCAAAATTTTCCTCGCTTATCTATTTCACAAGCATATTTATATTATGCATTATGTGTTATATATGGTTTCATTTGTTTTCACCTTCTCTTATAGATTATTTTCATTCTTTCCATGTTTGCACACTTATATTTATGAGTTCATTTCTTTTCAAATATGTATTTATCTTTTCTCATTTTTATTTGATACCTTATCTCAACAACATGGATAACTATTACTGTGACTTGGTTATACAAACCTTGCTCCTCTTAGTAATCATTCTTTAGCATGTGATCAATTAAAAAACAAGTCATCTCATTGTAATTATATCTTAATGATCTAATTTGGATATCCATTTTTTCCATTATTTTCCTTTTATATATTAATCATACACATGTTGAAATTTGAGATAACATACTAGTTCATAGGTAAGCCTAAGTGTTTAGTTAGTCATATCTTTGGATACTTAGCTTACTTTGTCCAAAGTCTAAATCTCATTCGTGTGTATCAATTTTATCAATCATGTCGGTTATTCCAAAGATGTATGGAAGATGAATCTTAAAATCCATAAAATATAAAATCCAAATCATTTAAACAAAAGGCAATGATATAAAAGGTAACACACAAATCTCAAAAGTCAAATTTTACTAAAAGACATGATTCATAGACATCTCATTTTTATAATTAAAGCTTAAAATATATAGTTGGCCTCATGATAGAGTCAAGGTCCATTATGGTGTGGTGGGCTAGTAGATCGAGAAAGGAGAATAAAAAAATCTTTTAGTAGTACTTACTTTTTTACATAAGTACCCAATCTTCACAGTAGATTGACAGCTCTGTAAGAGGTCCTAAGGAATGGGGAACATGTTGTGGGAAGGTAGGCCCATTTTAATTATCCTATTTATATAACCAACATGAGTTAATCTTAGTATCTCACTTATTTACCTATACAACTTTGTGCTTATGGTGAATAGGTATCCTTTATATCTTGATGGTCACTATACTCTTAGTGTCTTTCCTGTGTACTTAGTTTGCCTCATTTATATTAAGGTCTTCTTATAGACACCTATGTTATGATTTTTACATTCCCTCTTCCATTTACAACATTCATAATAATTTTCCTTGAGAAATATTTTTTGTTAATTGATCATTCCCCCTAGGGTTTCCATTTGTGAGTTGTATTGTAAGAACATGGATAGGACTAGGCCTTCCTAAAAAGTTACCACATTAAAAACATCATTTTAAAATCATTTTCACAATTATTTACTCCTCATTGGTGTTCCCTTTGTGATTTTCAATATAAGACCATGGATAGGACTAGGCCTTCATCACAAATATTCCAATACCCTAGTCATAATGAAATTACATATGTTAAATTTGAGATAAGTAGTGATTGATTATGAGTTATAAATCATTGACATGCTTCCCATATTGATATAGTATGTTTTATTCTTACTTCATTAATTTTTCACTTTTATCTTATTATTATTTAATTGCGTGTATGATTACAACTATTTTATTACATTTTTCATACTTCCCAGCTTGAATTAGTATGATCAATTTAATTTCATTTTCTAGTTTTGTCTTTCTTTTTATACTTTCCAACATTATTTAGTATGATTAATTGACTTAGTTGTTTTATTTTTATACCATTTGGTTTTTATGTGCCTTCAATTTTATTAAATTATTTTCATACTTCCCAATGTGATATAGTGTGATTTATTTTTGTATTAACTTGGTGCAACTCTTTTACATGGGTTTAAAACATTTTTTCCTTTTTACCATCTTTGGTTTATTATATGTAGTCTTCTTTTGTTATTACACATTTCTCATCATGATATAATGTGTAGTACATTTGTTTTTAATTAATTATAATTTTCCAAGTCATTTTTGGTTTTTTATTTTTAATCATGTATGTGTATCCCATAGTGCTAGAAAATAAAACACTCAACATATATTTTCCATAACATATACAACAAAAGATAAATACATGTGCTCGAAAGAAATATATCCATGTGCCAACATCCACATTCAAGTACAAATCATGAGATCAATACAAATGCCAATATATATATATATATATATATATATATATATATATATATATAGCCTTAGAGCTAGATCTATTATATTTTGTATATAAAACCAATGATAGGGGTGGGAAAGGGAGAGGCATAGGCCTAAAAGGCCTTGGAATAAGAGAGAAGTACACATGGCTACTACCATCCATCACAAACAAGTGTAATCCTAAGTGGCCAATCTACAGAGATATGTTGTAGACTTGAGATCTCAGACTACCTCATTACAATAGACCATTCAGAGGGGCCAATCCCAATAATTTATGTGTAGTGTGGCTAGGCCATATGATAGGCATGATGGTGAGTATCCTACTTAAAGGTCTTAAAGGTAGATTTAAATAGTTTACTATGCTATATGTTATCAAAATATATATTTCCATGATCTTAAGGCCTAGTCAATAGGTTTACAAATAGTGTTTACAAGGTCTTATGATCTCAAAGACACCTACATGGTCTGTAGGAGGTTTGCAAGGTATGAAAGTTAGAGTCCAAAGAAAGAAAAATGAGGTTTCAAGCATGATCAAATCTCCTAAAATCTTCCTATAAGTATGCAGCCTAGTTTTCAAGGTTCTTGACTAGTCATTGATATGATAGACGTTTCCAAACATGATTCAAAAGAACATTAACATACCTAAAATAGAACATGTACTATTCTCATGATGACAATGTTATGAAAAGATGGTTTTAGTGATATTGAATCCTTTAAAACCTATCTATAATCATGTTCATTATTTTAAACATTTTCATGACTATATCAAGCATTGTTTAGAAAGTTTAAAGCATCATCAATGGCAGGTAACATAGCTCTAAGATTTTCTATGATGACGAAATGGAAAAATAAGTTTTTAGAGGTAAAAACATGAGCTAAAAACCTTGAGCATGGTTTCAAACATCATTCAAGATCACTTACAAGTTTGTTCCAAGTTTTCAATCATATTTCTCATGCCATGATATGATTTAAAGGTTCCAACAATGACCATGCTAATGTTTCAAGATTTCTTGATGATTAGGAGTAGAAAATAGTTTTAGAACATGTTTCTAAAGTTGTGGGTCTTTAAACTAAGAAGATAGAGTTACAAGCAAGAATTTTAGATAATTTCATTGATGGTTTCCAAACATGTTTCTCATGTTATTCTTAGGTTTCAAGAGTTTCATGATCTCAAGAGCCGATTAATGGGATAATGTAAGTCTTTTGAACCTTTTAAAGCATACACAAAGCATGAAAACTAGATGGAAACATGCTCCTAAAGAAGTGCAACTTCCTCAAGGTGACTGGTATTAATGAGAACATGTGAAAAATATTTATATGGTTGTGTTAGGCCTATTTTGGTGTAAGAGGATTTGTAAAGAATCTAATAAATGAGAACAAGTCAAATCTAACTACTTTCTCTCTAATTATCACCTGATTCAAGGGAAAAGTGGAAATTTTTAACCAAATCTGTCATGGACAAGCCTTTCAAGGAGACAAATGGAGTGAATATGGGGGATTTATCCTATACTAAGCCAAACATCTAACCAATTATACATGGAACAATTACAAATCATTGAAGGATATTAATGTCTTTATCTTCTTGGTCTATTTTCTTACACATTCCTGAATTGATGAAGGTAGTTTAGGGAGTTATTATTATTTTATTCTCTCACTCACTTGTAATCTCTCTGTATATGACTAAAAAATGATTTGTGAAAGGATCCCTCTACTTTGGTATAATAAAACTTTGCTCTTTTGAGGATTATACACAAGATTTATCCTTGACATAAACAAAAATAGATATTACCTTTCTTCAAATTTATTGCATTTGTGTAACTTTGGGTTGTTGATATTTTATTGTGGACATCATTCTTTCCCTTGTAATTTTATCCAATCCTTATCACCTTCATAAAAGAGCATATCACTTTATTTTACATTTTTCTAAAATATTGTGCACATAAGTTATTAGTTCTAAAATTTGTCTTGTTTTGATTGAAGCAGGTTGAGGAGTTCTCTAAACATTGATGCATCACCACTTTACATTTTTAGTTTACATGTATCCACTTTTCCATGATAAGAAGCTTAATAAAAACTATAAATAAGTCTTTCTAGTAGTGTTTTAGGCCTAAAATCTTTATCTTACATCAAGTTCGCATAGTTTAGGTAGGAGCTAACCTTCCCCAAAGGTTCATCCAAAGGAGCTAAGGTCCCAAACTTTAGAAAGGTTACCATTATTACATTAGATCAACTCACTAATAAAATGGGTGAAATATCCATGTGACTACCTAATTCTTATGAAATAGATATAAGAACTAAAAATAGCCTAATCCAAGTTGGAAAAATAGCTCTTAGACCCCCAATGCCTCTTTTTCTTAGACCTACACCTAATCAACCCATTGTGGCACCTCTCCCTTGAGAAACCATTCACCCAACTCCATTTATTAAAACTTCTAATGAGTTTCATGAATTAAAAACATTGATACAAAGTTTTGTAAAATAATTGGTGGATCTAAAATGGAAGCAAGCCTAGTATAGTAGACCATATCAGCTTTTTAATCAATCATATCAGTCCAATAGTTAGCCTTATAAAGTTAATACCAAGGATAATGCCAAATAAGTTATGCTAAGACTTTGATCACCCAACATCCTATTGATGCAAGCTCTTCCAAATCTATTTTTTATTTTAAAATAATTTAGTCTAAGATTATGAATGGTTCTACCCTTATCACCAACCCCACAATAAAAATTCTTGTTCAAATGGAGTTCTTAATCAAGCTCTAATGGTTCAAATTACTTCATTAATTCTAGAGCATCAAGTGGAATTAGCTCCGAAATGGGAATAATAGCCAACATCATGGTAATTTTTAGTGGTGAATATTCATTAATTCATGAATATTCCAATTTTCTAATTTTATGTTTGGTGATTTTTTAGGGTCAACAGATGGGTCTAGATCACCAAAAATTTAGGAATATAAATGATTTTTTAGGTTATCTTGCCAATTTCTTATAATAATATCTTATATTACCCTTCAATTCACCACACACACACACACACACACACACATTAGGATGACCCCCAGCTTATGATATCAAATAAGGCAACCAATAAAACCTAAACTGAGGAGCCAGATGATTAGAATGAATAGTAACAATTCTAATCAAAGGAGTTAAATGATAATGATGAATGATAATACCTCATGATAGTGTCAAATGGAAGTGATGAATGGCATATTTAATGATAATACCAAACAAAAATGCAAGAAAATTCAAATGAGTTAAGGGCATGGGCAGAAGAAAGGAAAAAATAATAATCAATGACTTAATTCCCAAATCCTACCAATGTGTAAAATAATAAGGAAACCAAGGTTGAAACCTTGACATACAAAAAACCATTAAATGTAACTCACCTTTTGAAGGATACTAAAGTGACTTTCAATGGCAATAGGGATAACAAACAAAACACTACTTGTGCACCTTTACATTTGCCTGTCTTTCCTATAGAAATATGAAGTTCACTTCTTGTTAAAGGAGAGATTTATGAATATGAAAATAAATAAAATTTACAAGGGTTTTATAAGGGGAATTCATATTCCATGTGTCAGGAGTTATAAAAATGATAATGCTTCTTCTATAAGTATTGCTTTTGTTTTAAATAAGTTGATAAGAAAAATATTAAATCAAGAACTAGTCAAGATACCTATGGTAACCATGTCATGGATCCATTGGATAGCACCATAATTCATCCAGAATAATATGAGCTAGCCAAAAAATGGTCTAGAATGTCTACTATGAAGATCTGGGTGTGATTTAGATGATAGGGATAATGAACAACAAGAGATGGAAATTAAACATGTCAAAAGTCATCCACATTTGATAAAAGTCCATATTGATGAATATACTACAAAGATGGAACAATGATCATTCAATAAAAAAACATGAAACCCTTGATGAAATAAAAATTGAAATTTTGCATGGAATTCATGATTATTAACCACCATATAGAGAGCCAAACCAAGATGAGGAATTCAGAGATAACTCTTAGTTCATGACAATATTCAGTCAATGGATATTTACGTTGATGCATCAATCATCAAAAATGATCTTAGGAGATAATTTTATATAATAAATCAATCTCATCCTCACAAATTCACTACCAAATTCACTAGCGTTGTGTCAATACTCAAGTCAACAAATCAATTACAGACTATATATGTGATGCAGAGATTACAACTGAAGGTTCAATATGCTAAAATTTTAGAGAATGAAAGATACCAAAATCCTCAATTCTCACTATCAAGGGTTGAAATGGATCAAACCCTAAACTTGAAACATAAGGTATCTTGCATTCCCTAAACTTACAACATATTGAACCTTCAATTTTAATATATGCATTGCAGATATAGTTTGTAATGGATTTGTTGAATTAAGGCTTGCCATAACACTAGTGTATTTGGTATTGAATTTTTGAGGATGATATTTATTTATTATATAAATTTCTCTCCCAATATAATTTTTTATTATTGACACATTAATGTAAATATCCATTGACTAAATATTTCCATGTACTGAGATTTCTCTCTAAATTCCTCATCTTGGTTTGGCTCTCTATATGATGGTCACTAATCCTAAATTCCATGTAAAAATTCAATCTCTATGCTATCAAGGGTTTCATGTTTTTTATTAAATTATCATTGTTCCATACTTATAGTATATTCATCGATCTAAAGGATCTTTAGCAAACGTGAATGACTTTTGACATGTTCAGTTACCATCTCTTGTTGTTCATTATCCTTGTCATCTAAATCATGCCCCACATATTCACAATATACATTCTCGACCATTTATTTGGATAGTTCATATGATTTCTAATGAATTATGGTGTTATCCAATGGATATATGACATTGGTTATCAAAGACAAATTGACTAGTTCCTGATTTATTATTTTTCTTATCAACTTGTTTAAAACAATGATAATAATTATAGAAGAAGCACCGTCATTTTTGTTAACTCCTAACACATGGAATCTAAATTTCCCTTATAAAATCCTTATAAATTTGATTTATCTTCATATTCATAAATATCTCCTTCAATAATGTGAACTTCCTATTTCTCTAGGATATAGCTAGGCAAATCTACAATAGGCCATCAAAGTTACATTTTGAAATCCAATCATTATATTGTGTACACATTTGACTATTGTATGATCTTCAAAATTTATGGGCTTAACAAGTAATTCAAAACATATTTTATTACCATGGAAATTTTTTGTGCGTGGGGTTGAAGGGAGATGAGAAATTTAATATGCAAAATGTTTAAAATGAGGGTAGAGGGTGTAATTATAGGATTGACTGCACTGGTCACCTAACATCTTGGCTTGACATCACCATTAAACATAGTCTACTTATCCTACCACTAAACATAACCATCTATAACTTTCCATTCAATGCAAACCATTCAACACAATCATTTGATGTAGTCATCTAGCATAGTCATTTGATACAACCATTTAGTGGTTCCATTCAAAATCTATCTTTCAGTGCATATAAAAACTTATATTGAAAAAAACAAAACTTCTTATTTTCACTCCTTCAAAATCATCGTATATTTACCATCACCCATGAAGTAATCTCCACATCTGTGACTCAAATTTCCCTAGATTTGCTAAATATTTTCAATAGGTTATCTAGTAGGGCCTCTTAAAATTAATCTTTCCCGACATAAGTTTAGGTGAGTCTACTATTTTGAATTTGAAAGAGAGTGACTTTTTTGGTGTAAATTATATTGAAGTAGAAAATAAAGGGAACAATCCATTCACATATAATACAAGATATAAAAAGAGGGCAATGGAAGGATAGACATTTTCCATTTTTGTTCAAGCATCTACTTCAAAACACCATAGGAGGATACAAAAAAAGGTACAACTATTAAATCAACTAAACTAAAATCAAATCAAACTATTGGGAGGGACAATCAATCCAAAAATTAACATCTAATCAATTAAAAATCAAAATATGATGTTATTGATACAAAGGTTTAGTTTCAATCATAATTAAGGATGCCAAGATGTCTAAGCATGATATTTAATCCTAATTACAGGTTTACAAGGTAGAGTTCCATATATATTATATTATGTGATATCAAAATAGATGTTTCTATGATCTCAAGTCCTAGTCAATAGGTCTAAAAATAGTGTTTCTAGGGTCTTATGATCTCAAATACACCTACATGGTCTATAGGAAGTCTTCGAGGTCTAAAAGTTAGAGTCCAAAGAAAGAAACACAAGGTTTCAAGCATGATTAAATCTCCTAAAACCTTCCTAATAGTCTAAATCCTAGTTTACAAGGTTCTCAACTAGGCATTGATAAGATAGAGGTTTCCAAACATGATTCTTGAGCACATTAATAGGCCTGAAGTAGAACATGTAATGCTATCATGATGATAATGTCAAGACAAGAAGGTTTTAGTGATATAATCTCCTTCAAAACCTAGCCACAAGCCTGTTCATTATTTCAAACATTTTCATGACTGTATCAAGCATTATTTAGAAGTTTTCAAGCATCATCTATGGTAGGAAGCATAGATCCAATACTTTCTATGATGATATAATTGGAAAATAAGTTTGTAGAGCTAGAAACATGAGTTAGCATGTTTGAGCATGGTCTCAATAATATTTCAATATCACTTACAGGTATGTTCCAAGTTTTCAAGCACATTTCTCATGCCATGCCAATATTTTAAGGTTCCCACAATGGCCATCTAGGATTTCAAGGTTTCTTTATGAGTAGAAGCAAAAAAAGCATTTAGAACATGTTTCCAAAGTTGCAAGTCTATAAATTAATAATACAAAGCTTCAATAAAAACTTTTAAATAATTTACTTGATGGTTTCCAAACATGTTTCTCATGTTATGTAAGGGTTTCAAGGGTTTCATGATAACAAGAGCACATCAACAAGATAATTCAAGTCTTTTGAACCTTCTCAAGTGTCCAAAAAACATCAAAACTAGTAGGAAACATGATCCTAAAGAAGTGTAACTTCCTAAAGGTGATTGAAATTAATGAGAACATGTGAACAAGATCTAGATGGGTGATTTAAGCCTATTTTGGTGTATAAGACTTATCAATGAATCTAATAAATGAGAAAAAGTCAAGTCTAACTGCTTTCTCTCCAACTATCACCTGATTCAAGGGAAAAGTGGTGATTTTTGACCAAATCCATCATGGACAAGCCCTTAAAGGATATAAATGGAGTGAATATAGGGGGTTTATCCTCCACTATGCAAAACATCTAGACAAGTATACATGGAATAGTTCTAAAGTATTGAAGGATCTTAATGTCTTCAACTTTTTAATCTATTTTTCCTACACATGCTTAAATTGATGAAGGTAGTTGAGGAATTTATTATTGTTTTATTATCTTTATCATTCTAATCTCTGTATATTACATAAAAAATGATTTTTAAAAGGATCCCTATGATTTGGTATAACAAATTTCTACTCTTTTGACGATTGTAAATAGGATTTAGCTTTGACATTAATGAAAAATTATATTACCTTTATTCAAATGTTTTCATGTTGTGTATAACTTTGGGTTATTAACTTTTACTTGTCAGAATCATTCTTTCCCTTATAATTTTGTCCAATATTTTCACTTTAATACAAGAGTATATCACTTTCTTTTATAGTCTATGTGTTATGTATAATCAAATTTATACAAAATTAGTTTTGGATTCCCATCATTTGAGCCTTCTCAAGGTGACTTTTAGCCCCTCCTAATGTTGTGTTAGATTTATTACCTTCTTACAAAACACTTATGTGAGATATGTGTGAGTTTAAGATTTTGTAGACAAGGTATTAGTTCTGAAATTTGTCTTGTACTGATTAAAGTAAGTGGAGGAGTTTTCTAAACATTGGTGCATCACCATTTTTTTATTTTTAGTTTATGTTTATCCCCTTTTCCATGATAATAATCTTCAAAAAAATTATAAATAAGTCTTTATAATAGTGATTTAGGCCTGTAAATTGATCTTACATCAAGTATGCATAGTTTAGGTATGAACTAGCCTTCTTTAAAGGTTCATCCCAAGAAGCAAGATCCCACACCTTAGGAAGGTTCTTATTATAACATTGGATGAACTTACTGATCAAATGGGTGTAATATCTATGTGACAACCTAATGCTTATGAATTAGCTATAAGAGATTAAAATAGCCTAATCTAAGCTAGAAAAATAGGTCCTAGACCCCCAATGCCTCTTTTTCTTCAACCTCCACCTTATCAACCCACTTTTGTTCTTCTACCTAGAGAAACCAATTAACCAAATCCACCTATTACCCATTATAATTATTTTCATGAATTCAAAACTTTGTTATAAAGTTTTAGAAATTAGTTTATGGATATAAAAAGGTAGAAACACTAGCATAATGGACCATATCAACATTTTAATCAATCATATCAGTCCAATAGGCAAACTTATCAATGTAATACCCAAGTTCAAGGAAAACTAAGTTATGTTATGCCTTTGATCACCCAAAATCCTACCATTGCAATCTCTTCCAAATCCATTGTTCTAGTTTAAAAAAACTTAGTCCAAGATTATGAATGGTATTACCCTTGTAACTAGACCTAATATCAAAATGCTTGTCCAAATGGAGTTCTTAGTCAAGATCTAATGGTTCAAAGTGAATTAGTACTTCAAGAGTATCAAGTGGAATCAAATATAAAATGAGAATAATCCCTAACATAGGTGAAAATTGAATCTACTCTTTTGAATTAGAAAGAGAGTAACTTTTGTGGTATAAATCATAATGAAGTAGAAAATAAAGGGAGTAATCCATTTGTATACAATAAAATATATAAAAATAGAGTAATTTAAGGAGATCCATCTTCCATAGTTAGTCAAGAATCTACTTCATAAACACCATAAGAGGCTAAAAAAGAAGGTACAACTACTAAATCATCTGAACTAGAAGCAAATCGGACTATTAAGAGGGATAATTAGTCCAAAAATCAGCCTCTAATCAATTAAAAATCAAAATTGGATGTTGTTACTACCAAGTTTCAATCTAAGTTCAAGCATATTAATTGGAATATTGTTGAATAAATGAAAAATACTAACCTAAATGTGACTATGTGGGAGGCACTTTTAATACCAACATAGAGAGACTTGTTGCAGGAGACTTTGAAGATTTTCTATCACATAAATGAATTAACAAAGGATACATCAACTACTCCTAGAATCTTATGCCACATAAAGGAAGGAGAAACAAGTAACACTAGCAAGCCACTTTATTTCTACATCTCCCTAATCATTAGTAAGCATCTTATGCATAATTATACAATAGGTTCTTGAGCTAGTAGTTTTATTATTCCAAAGAAATTTATTGATTTTTTAGGCATTAAATACACACCAGTCACTAAAGGGTTTTTAAAACTATATGACACTATTTTTAAAATAGTATTATGTCCTTGAAATAAGTTCTATATATCCTATTTGATTATTAGGCAAAGGAACGCTATGAGTTTGATCTATATGAACATATGGAATAAATAAGGGTACTTATTACATACATGAAGAATATTATGTTATACCTAACCTTATGAAGTCATGATAAGATCATGAGAAAGCATGAAATTTTTAATTTCATGTCTAAATAAGTAATAATGGTGTTGATCATAGTGTCATGATGATCTATCCTCAAAAAGAAATATTTTTTTACATATAGGCTTCAATTCAACTATACAAATAATGTATTTGAATATGAATTTTTGATCCAAGGTCTCAAATTAGCATAAAAGAGGTTAATGAAAGTTTTAAAAGTATTTAGAGATAGTGAACTCATCATACATCAGGTTAGAGCTCAAAGTGTAGCCAAGAAAAACTTGTTAAAATCTTACAAACATAGAGTATGGGACATAGTTGAAGACTTTGGTGATTTCAAAATCCAAGCACTACCAACAATTAAAAACAAAGATGATGATAGGATTACATCATTTTATTCATAATAGAATCTTCCCCAAGACATCCTGAAAGATTTGGATCAAAATGTTAAGCTGGTGGTTTGACCAACAATTCCAGATAATGCAACCAACTGGTAAGTATTTGATAGTGACAAGTAAATTATCATTTTTTATAAGAGGAGGAATAATTTTTTTCTAAATTTTTTTTTTTTATAAGAGTAGTATCAATACCAAATCATTTAGCTAATGACCAACAAGTTTCCAAAAATGATTGGTCACATTGGAGGGAATATTTAACATGGATGATTAGTTCAAGAAGGAAAGGATGAATATGACTACCAAAGGGGAAAACTATGAACATGTACCATCTCAAATGACAAGTTGTTGAATCTTAGAAAGGTATGTAGCAATTCTAAAAAACAAGATTTCATTGACCTTTGCAGAGAGTATTATGATGTATTTACATGGAGTTATGAAGATCTTAGAGGTTTTGACCTAAGCTTAGCCCAACATACCATTGAATTGGATACTAATATAAAGTGCATTAGGTAAAAAAATGACCAATAAATCCTAAGATTGAACCCTTAATTAATAAAGATTTAACCAAGCTCATAAAGGTAAAAATATTTTTCTAAATCAAACATCCCTCTTGGGTGGCTAATGTAGTTTCAGTTAGGAATAATAATGGAGATATTAGACTTTGTGTAGTTTTTGGAGACCTAAACATAACATCTCTTAAGGACCTGTACACACCTTAATTTGGTCAAGCAAACACAAGTACTATGTCTTTTATAGCTCTTTTACAATAAGTTATTAAATGTTGAATGGTAATATTGTTTGCATGTGTCACTTGGATCTTTTGATGTCATTTTAGTCCTTATTATGACTTATTTTCTTTATTTTACACCCTCAGTAGTTTCATGTTAGCCCTTTTCTAGTCATAGGGGCCCTTGTCTTGTTTGTCCCAGCCATAACCAAGTTTTGTGCACATAAGACAATAGCATGGTCCTCACTAGGAGTGCATTGTGTTATTGTTCACTTGTTGGCATGAAATTTTTTTAGGAAGAAAAATCAATGACTTCACATCAAAAACATGTGGAACAAAGTCCCTCTCCTATTAGCAAGTGGAGCTACCTTTATTGAAAGCCAAAAGAAGAAAATAAGAAATATTTACAAAGAAAGGAATGCAAATCATGGGGTAGTAATTTTACTTTGAAAATAAGAAAAGGATTTTCTAGAAAGGAATATGTAGAGAGGGAAAGAGAGAAAAGGGAAAATTTTTAGGCAACAAATTTACCAAGATAGAAACTGAGACTCAATGAAAGTGTTGAAAGAAAATTTGAATTTCAAAGGGAGAAAATATTTTTCATTCAATGGGTTGAAAATACATAATCGTATCCTTAGGGATATGAAACATATGCCACAAAACTATTTAAATCTGATAACAAAAATGAATATCCCTCTATATTTTCTAATAGAAATAACAAAGAGATTGTCTCTATTCCCACTGAGAGTTTCACGTGTTGGAAGTATAAATTACAACTCTACATAGAAACTTTTTAATCTAATTTCTTATTCTTAATAGTATGAAATTTGTAAAAATGGTAATAAAAATTAGATACATTGAATTAAGCAAAACACATAATTTAAAATATATTATTAACATAAAGTTTAGGAACACCTCTTTGTATTGATTTCTAAAGAGTAGAATGTATGATCTCCCTTTATAATGCTTCAACAAAATTATATCTATTTTGAACCCTTAATATGAATCCCTAACTTGTATTTATAAGATAAAATGGGTCTTTATGGTAAAAAACCACCTATTGTGCCTTTTTTTAGAGTTGTAAAAACACCAATAAGAAATTACAACTTGAAATGGTGCAAAAAAAAATTTGAGCATTTAGCACCACTTAAGAAAAACATTTGGAGTTTTTGAATTGAATTCAAAAGCACATTATCAATTTGTACAACTTGAAAAGGAAAGTTGGGAAAATTACAAAGATAATATACAAAAATATAATATACATTTACAAGGGGAAAAAGAGTACAACAATACAAAATAGGTGCAAAGAAACAAGAGAATAAAATGTAGAAAAACTGAAAACAAGTCTTCATTCTTCTTACCGCTATATTGACAATTCTTTTCCTTTCAAGAAGTCATCAAATATTTGGAGAAATGCCTTGATCAAATCTTCATCTGATCCATCTTTGTACTTGTAGGCAATGTTTTTTGAGTAGTATAACTCTTTCATTTCTTGAAGCTTGCCTTGGAGATTGTTTATCTTCATGTTAAGATTATATGCATTCACTTGATATTTGGATAACTAGTGAAGTTTTTCATGACCAAATGTAGATGTAGGATTGATAATTTCCTAAATTCACTCTTTGAGTTATTCAATCATGATCTCAATTTAAATCAAATTCCCATTTTGATATTTGTCATTGATAAAATGAAAAATCAATTTATTGACCTCAGTGGCCATTTACATCATTGTGTCACTTCCAAGTGACTTTGTATTGTTGAATATTTAAAGACACTCTTGAAGATATTGGATTCTAAATTTAATATCCCAAATAAATTTAATTTGATAGATAATTTATTCCTTATTTATCACCTCTTTTATTAATAATTTCAACACAAGGAATTTTTGAGAATTCGACCAACCTGGGAATGAATTCCTCCCAATTTGTTTTCACTTCAACATATCCACTTTCCTTTATCACTAGTTGTTAAAATTATGATTGGATTTTAGATAAATTCATTTCCATAATAATAATTATTGATGTTCCTTGATTAGAAACCATTTCAATTCAATCCTTCAATGTGTTTCCCATTTGGCCTACCTCTCTTACTTTCTCTAGTGTCTCAGCATGAAGACTTGATGAAGTAATAGCTGGTTGAATTGGCCTAATCAATCTCTATATTACTAAGTTCAATTATTCCACATTTTATTTTAGTTCATCCTTTGTTTCCTTGTCTTTATCCATTTTTTCAAAAATGGTACCAATCACCAATTATACATCCCCTTTCATTCCTTATCTAATTGATTTTTCCACATGAACTCTAGATCTTGGTATTCTTCAATACTGATTTTTGAATTATCCATTTCAACTATAGGAAAGACCACTTTTGCATGTTTTTTCCTCTTTTCATCTATTACCAGTCATTAAACTATTATTACTTTCTTAAACCTCTTCAAGAAAGGAGTTTTCAAAGTTCCAAAATCTATCTCCTCAAGTTCAACATTTTTTCTTTTTTCTTCACTATTGTGGACAACTAAACTGAAGTTGTCATGCTTGAGGAAGATAATGGGATAAAATTTGAGACTGGTGTAACAATCCTGGCTAAAGATAAATAAGGTGTTTTCTTAGTTAGGGCACTTTGTAAGGATGTTTCTATTTGTTCTTGTGTATTTATTGTATCAATAGGAATTCTTGGAGAGGAGATGAGAGGAAATTTAGGATTTGAAGGAGAAGATGAAAAGATATGAGTAACCTCTTACAATGGGAAAGAAGGTGACATAAGGAACATTATATCATCTAAATCCAATAATTGATGAGTTGTATTCTCTACTAGTTCTTGAGAAAATGGGAAACTATCAATGAGAACCTCTTAAAGAATTGAAATTTTAAGAGAAGAAGAGACATTTTCACCTAACCTCTTTATTTTTAGCTTGATAATCTTCTATGGTTGAACATCTTATTGAATAGCTTTAGGTTCATGTACCTATTCTATCATCAGAGGTTATCCACTCTGACCTAATTCATTTGTCTTTTTTGGTTCATCTTGTTGCTTGTACAAGCTACCAAACTTATCTTCCCAAGAGGTGTAGGTAAATCAAGATTCATAACATCCAATCCTTTACTCTTCAACCACCTAAGAGTTTTATCAAGTACCATTTTTATTCTACTTCTAAGAGAAGTAGATTCCCTTTTATCCCAATGGAATATAGGCAATGGCTTTGTTGTGATGCTTTATTTTTAAAATATGGGGTCCAATGTGACCTCATCATCCACCAACTGCTTTGGTACTTTCATAATGCCAATTTTGACTATTTGTTTCTAGATAAATCATGAATAGTCCTTTATCCTTACTTCTTTCTCATTATCTCAATCCATCCAATAGTCTTTAAAATGTGAAATATGTTGATATGAAGGTCAAATATTATGCTCAATTAAGCTCTTATTATCAAATGAAAACCTACTTTCAAATGTCCTGAGGTTGTTATGAGACATGTATTATTCAATTATCTTGGACTTTTTCAATGAAAGAAAAGTATACCTACCAATTGAGATGGAAATTTGATTTCTATTTTGTATTGTCTTGTTAGGACCTTTTGTGTTTCAACAAGTTGTCTCACCAATTCCATCAACACCCATTTATCATTGACATATCATGGGAGCATATAAGGAGAAAATTCACAACCATTAATCCTCAAATAACTAAAGGTTGGGAACTATATGAATTAGGTTTTTCATCTTGCTATCTTTGTAGTGGCAATAATTGATATTCTCATGTTGAAGAGTTCCTTTTCAAACAACTAAATTATGAAATGAATAAAGTAATCATTTGCCCTTCTAAAGTGACGTGCATTCTCCTTTAATGCCAGCTAAGGATATAAGTCATACACCATTGCTTTCCTAAAATCACCCAATTTATGTAATCTGTCAAAATATCTTCAAATCATTATAACGTAAATGAGATATGAATTCATATAAAATTTTGATGTGACTTTTACCTCCATGAGCTACTTGTCAATGGCATCGCTGATCAACCACTCTC
Source organism: Torreya grandis (assembly GCA_037957365.1). Taxonomy (NCBI): domain Eukaryota; kingdom Viridiplantae; phylum Streptophyta; class Pinopsida; order Cupressales; family Taxaceae; genus Torreya; species Torreya grandis. The sequence goes on along the minus strand of JARHVA010001438.1, from coordinate 2,419,197 downwards.
AATTAATATATTACTTATTTCTACAGATAATATAAATTAATATATACATCCATGTCTAAAGGATTTTTGCCATTATATTTCCCACTATATTATGAAATAATGTAATCATGTCATTTATCTCATTTTTGAAATAGGCTCTTGCAAGATTTTTTGGAAGCCATGTGGAGGAATGTTTTGGCTTAGTCAACCATGCATTATTGACTTGTTTAGCACACATCATACTATTTTCATACTAAAATATTTTAAAGGATTTGAGGGTTATATGTACAAAGGATTCATTATTTGGAAGGAAAAAACATTGTCAATTTGCCCAGAAACAAAACTCACTACCAATTCTCCCTATGAATCTCTTACCTCACTTGTCTCTAACTTATAGTTATTTGACATGACCAAAACTAGCTTAGGAGACTATAATGACATTGAGAATGCTTCTACTTGTGCCAATACACTATCACAAATACTTTAACCAAAATTTATCTTATGCATTGTGTCTATTATTTCCCAAAAATCATTCAAGTCAATGTGACCTAGATTGATGTCAGTGATATTTTCAACATTGGACTCTAGTGGTGAAGGAGGTGTCATGCCCTGAAATTGATACTTCATGGTTTTTTTTCTTTACTTAGAATCGCATTTTATATAGCAAGAGATGAAGACATCAACTTTTATAAAAAAATTGACAATTTAAAATACTTGCAAAAAATATTCTTATTTATAAAATAATGAAATTAAATAGCTTAAAGCCAGAATAAGTTATTTAATCGCAAATGAAGTTTGTACTCACAAGTTATTTATGCAAATTAATCTAGCATGTTTTTAACACTACCTGTATAAAAATCAAATTTCATTTGACCCATTTCCATGCTTGTAACTATACCTATTAAATTTATTTGTGTTGCTTATTTAGCAAACTTTTCTTACAAATGGAAATGAATTGAAAAGAAATTATGAAAACTCTATTTTCAATTTTAAAATATTTTCCCTATTCCTGATTCGACCAAAATATTAAAAGTCAATTGTTAATTGATTTTTACTAAAAACTCAATTTTTTGATCTTGTCAAAATAAATATGAATTTTATCAAATTTCCAGTGAAAATGATTTACATTATGATTTTTTTAAATTTTTATAATTTAAAAATCCTATAAAAATAGTTTTTTTTATTTTAGCAACCCTCAGCGTTCCCCAGGTAATGTAATATTCTTTACTCAAGGGTGTCACATATCCATGCAATTTTCAATTTGCAAACAAAAATGATCAAATTTTGTCCACGTCAATTTTTATATTTCTTTTTATCCAAATTCACACAATTCAAAATTTGCCCATATGAAGTCAAAAATATGTAAACCTTTTTAATAAATTCCTCCACAAATTCACCTTAGTCATACCATTCATTTTCACTCAAGAATAAATCTGTCACTCTTTGTTATTTTGTCCAAAACTACAAGCCAATCGTACCATTTGCATATGAGCAATTAAAAACAAAAATTCATATTTTTACTTATTATCCTTAGCCATACATCTTGGGCATGAGCAAATAGATTTTTTTTTAAATAAAAAAAATTCTACTTCTTTTTCTTTTTTTACTCTCATCCCTTGGGTGTATGTCCCTCTTGGCTGGATGAAAATGTAAAAGAATAAAGTTTTCCTTATTTTTTATTAAAACTGCTTTTTTAGAGGGTGTACAGCTAATCGTACGGTCCCCATACAACTCACATTTCACTCACAAAAAGCCCAAAAACATTTTAAATTTTCTAGAATTACATTTCATGTAGGTCGTACAATTTGGCTAGGATAAAAAATAAGAGAAAAGAAACAAAAACTCAGTTCACCTCCTTTAGCAAGGTGTACAGCTGGTTGTACAACTTAGATATTTTAGAAGAAAAATATATAAAGCTTAGATTTTGACTTTTAAAACTCTTACTTCTCTTTGGCGTCGCTCCACATTTTAGTGATTCGCTGATGTAAACAAAAATTTGATTTCAAACCCCATTATTTGTTCCTCAGCATTATATGGCTTGTTGGCTAAATAAAAATATTTATTTTGAAAAATTTCCCTTTTTCCTAAGTGCTCTTGCACTATTTTTTTTAGTTGAAGAAAAAAAATAAAATAACTTATTTTTTTTTATTTACTTCCTTTTCGTGATCTTAAAAATATTTCTTTCTGGTGGATGATGGCTAAAACACAAATAAAAATTCAATTTTTAAAGTGTTGAAATTTCCAGAGTTGAGCATACGAGTTGAAAAGATATTTTAGAAGGAAATACAAACTTCATTTAACATTACCTGAGAAAATAACCATATTTGCATGATTAGTAGAAAAATTAAATGAGTTTACATGCAAGTTGAAAAATGAGACTTTAATTTGAAATGACAATTTACATCATTGAAAAATGTAATTATAATGTGGAAGTTTGCATTTACATGACTCTTGGAATCATGATTTACATTCTCATAATTTGGGGAAGCATGATTTACATTTGCATGACTTAAAAAAAATAGAATTTGGAATTGCATGGAAAGGGGAAACTCAAAATGATTTTATAATTTACACAAAAACTTAAACCAATTTTATAATTTGCATAGAAACCCAAAACAAAAAATGTAAATTATACATAAACCTAAAATAAAATTGCAAATTACATGATAGATGAAAAAGTTTTTGAAAATTTCATGGAAACTGAAAACAAAATTGCAAATTACATGAAACACAAAATTAACTTTGCAATTTATAATGAGTGGAAAAATGAAAATGTAATTTGCATAACTTTTGGAAAACTAATGTGTGTTTACACAAATTATAAAAGGTTAAACAGTTTTTGCAAATTATGAGAAATGTTAACAAATTTTTGCATGGGAGGCTCAAATGCGTTTTAAAATAATTTGGGATAAAAATTAATTTGGCCATAAATTTTTAATTAATTAATTGAAATTTTTGAATTTTTAAAAATTTTGATGGTTTCAGGTTCAGTTAAAAAAAAATTACCCATTTATTAAAAACTAAATTTCTACCAGTTTATATCCATTTTCAAAAACTATGACAATAGCTAGTTCCAAATGGGATTTCAAACTATAAGGAATGAAAATAAATTGAATTCTCTGGTTTCATTGGTCAAGATTTTATCCATTGGGAAATGAAGTATTCAACAACTTTGATAGATTTAAAAAATCTCTAATATTCAATAAAGGGATGGGTCCTCAAGCCATCGAAGACTTTTCACCATTTCAAAAGACAATGTATGCGAGGTATAGGTACTCAACATAATAAGTTCTTTCAAATGTCGAAAGATAGTGTTTTTGAATACCAGGTACTTAACCTGATATGTGATTTCACATATCCAAAATGATAGTATCTATGAGGGCATCTTAGTTATGTGTTCTTACATAAACTAAAATGTGAAGAGATAAGAGTATATTTTAGACTCTCCATGATTATCTCTTGAACACCAACTTAACCAATATTAGGATAAGTTAATATGATGTCCTCACTTGTGCAAGATTAGCATATATAGAATGATCCAATTTGAAGGCAAACCATCATCTTAAATAAAATGAGTTTAGAGGTGAATAAGAAAATTTACGTAGTAGTAACTCATTTGGATATGAATTTATTGACCAACTTGATTAGGCAAAATGACATAAATTATTTGAAATAGAAACCCTTAACAGAATGAAACAACAAAGAGGAGAAAAAATAGGAAAGGAAAGAACATAACATCTCAAGCCAAAAATAAAGATAGGAAAGAAACAAAACCAAAATTGTACTTACATATGTATAAAAGAGGGCCACTTAGTTCTTACTAGAAATAGTGTTTTAAATATTTCTTTTTAAAGGGAAATGGTAGATGAGTTTCATCATGATATTCTATGTATAAATTATTACCACCATAAAAGTGCATGATCTTGAATGGCCCCATCCAAATCGAATCAAACTTCTCGTGACTCCCTTTCAGTTCTCTTATACTATCCCAAAGTAGAACTAGATCTCCTACTTGGAATTATATTTTATTTGCCTTTTTGTCAAAGAGAAATTTGACACGAGCTTGATGTTTTATGATATTGTCAACCACCTGTATTATTTTTTATTCCAATTGATGTAGGTATAAGATTCTTTTATATAGTGAGCTTTTAAAATTTGGATTCTCAACTTCTTTAGATAATTGCAGGGTAGGGAACTCAAGAGTTATGGGAATCACAAAATCTATTCCATATAAAAAATGGAATGGAGACATACCAATAGCCTTTTTTTGAGTTATATGGTCTACCCAAAGAACATCATATAACTTTTTGTGTCAATTTTTTTGATTCTCATCTACTACCTTGCAAATGATTATGAATAGATTTTTGTTGCTTAACTCGGTCTAACCATTACCTTGTGTATGATAGTTAGATGAATGAGACAGAGAAATATCATATCCATAAAAAATGCAATCATCTCTAAAGAAGAAATGTTAGATGCATTATTTATAATATTTTTTTGTGGTATTCCATACTGTACCAAATTTTTTTTTTGATGAAGTTACAAATGACTTCTAAAGTTATCTATTTAATAAGAATTACTTTTACCCACTTAGTGAAGTAATCTATTACTATGATAATGTGAGTATAACCTATGCTTGAATGAGGGTTCAATGTCCTAATAAAATCAAGTCCCTATTGTTGAAAAAGTTCTTCAAGTATTACTAGTTGAAGAGGAAGTGTTGTTAACCTGAGTTTGCCTACAAATTGCTGACATGCATCACACTTTATCACCCATTCATATGAATATTTGAAAATATTTGGCCAATAAAAATGGTATTTGAGAATTTAATATGTTGTTACCTTGGTAGAAAAGTGCCCTCCATAGGCTTGATCATGAAAATCTTGCAATAATTTCTTCTATTGTTCCTTATCAACACACCTTAAGAAAAAGCCATCAATATTTTTTCTTGAAAAGAGTACCATCCCATGACATATTTATTAGCCTATAGTTTTATCGTTAAATGTTGTTTAACATCCAAGTGTGAAGGATATTATCCATATGTTTGGTAGAAATCAATGCAAGAAAACCATTCATTAGTAAAATTGACAAACAATACCAAAGGAAACTCTTGATGATTGTGTTCATCTATAACTATCAAAGACTCTGATTAAATATCTCCTTGTTCTACCATGAGTTGACATGTTCCTTTTCCTCAAACTAGTTTTGTGGGTTTTATTTCTAGATCATATTCTTGTACTTTAGTTATCTAATTCTCTCATTTATAAATAAGTTCCTACTGAGTCAAAGTGGATTTGTCTATTATACTTGATACCATTACCACAAAATGTAAATGCAATATGTAATACCTAAATTGCTTAAATGCTTTCATGACTACATAAGCATGTTATTCCTCAAGAGAATACTTTGATTCATAATCCTTAGATTAAAACTCATGAAGGTAATTGGGAATTTGATAATCTAATTATTTTTTTGAATCAAAATTGTTGAGAGCATATGCTCTTAAACATAATAATAAATAATGAATTCTTTCTTAAAATCAAGACAAACCAATATTGGTGCATGAGCAATAGCAATATTTATATTTTTAAATGCTTCTTTGCCTTCATTGTTCCACTTGATATAAGGTTTTCCTTTCATCATGGCCATAATATGTCTAATGAGCTTAGCAAAATCAAGAATGAATTTTCTCAAAAAGTTCACTTTTCCAAAGAAGGAATGCACTCCTGATTTACTAGTCAGTAGGGAAAGTTTTTGAATCGCTTGAACCCTTTCTAGATCAATCCTTATTCCTTATTTCAAAATAATATGACCTAGGAGTTTACTTTTATTCACTCTAAAGATAGATTTCTTAGGATTAAGATAAATTCCATGTAAATGACACTTTTCAAAAACTCTATATAAATTCACATAGTGATCTCACTTTTTTGATATTATTAGGTCAATGAGATACACTATAATTATTTCATTTTTCAATTTGTTGAATGCCAAATTAATTGGTCTTTGAAAAGTATCTCCTTTATTAATCAATCTAAATGGCATTCACCTATATGCAAAAGTGCCCCAAGGTGTTGTGAAAGCCATTTTATGTTGATCTTCCCTATTAACCTCAATTTGTTTGTATCCTAAAAAACCATTAAGCATCAAAAGAATCTCTACACCTGTTACCACATGGAAAACTTGATCCATGACTGACAGTGGATAATTATCTTTGAAGAATGCTTGGTTGAGGTTACTAATATTGACATAGATTTTGATCTCACAATTCTTCTTATGAACTGCTACTATGTCATCTACCTAATTTGAATGGTGGATAGGAAAAATAATTAGATTATCAAGTATATTTTACACTTCATCAAGAATGATTCTTAGGAGTTTAAGATTATATTATCTTAATGTTTTGTCTAGAAGGTTTTACATCAGGCTTTAGAGGAACCATATGTTGCATCTCTTTGGAATGAAAAGACTTAAGATCTACATATGAATACATAATTATATCAATATAATTATGGATAAGGCTAACAAAATTCCATTTTTCTTCAAGTGAGAAACATTTTCTAATATTGAAAAACTAAAGATGTTCCTTTCAACCAATGTTTACTTTTTCATAGTCAGCAGAATTAAGATTTTCTTTTTACATTTTACTCTTAACAAATCTATCATGTTTATCAAAAATTCATCTAAAGAGACCATACCTTTGGGTATTTTATTTCATTTCAATTTGATAACTCCTTCTTCATCTTGTTTGTTTGTGATTCCCTCTTTTGATGGATAAACTAAAGATTCTCTATATAAAGAATCACTACCTTCGAAGTATAGATTTATGAAAATATTTATTTTCCAAGGAAAGAGATAATCTATTGATCATCATTGAAAACTTGTCAATTATCTACATTATCTGGGACACTCATTCTATATATTAGTTTAATTATATATATATTTTTACCAATATCCACATGGGAAATCATCAAAGACGCTGATATCACCAAAGTGTCAGCTTTAGAATTATGTTCTCAAGGAATTGTATTGATAGAGAAAGCATCAAAGGTCTTCCCAGACTTTATTCCTATAATGCCTTAGATGATCATTTTTCACTTGGTATTAACCTTTTACTTGCTTCAAAATGAGTTTAGTGTTACCCAAAACTTTAATATTTTTTATTCCCATCTCTTCTACTACCTTTAATCCTTGTAAAAGTTCTTCATATTTGGCTATATTATTATTACAATCAAACTACAACTTATAAGAAAAAGGAAAAAATTCATTGGATAGAGATATCATGATTACTCCTATACCTGAACCTATTGATGAAAAACTACCATCAACTCCATCATCCAAACATCATTAATATTTGATTGCATGATTTCTAGTAACTCTATATTTCTCTTTCATCAAAAGATTATGATCAATTCCTACATCTTCATACAAAATATCTACTCTAGGATTGTCAACCTTTTATACTCTAATTTTTTCTAAAATAGTCTCTAGATGTTGTTTGACTCCTTTGATCAAAATCATATCATGTGATAAATCCAATTGTATTTTGCTTCCCAATTCTTTACAAAAATTTCTACCCAAAAAAATGTCATAAGCTACGGGAATATCTATGACCAAAATATTGATTTTGATTCACTTTTAGGTAAAAGACACAAAATCCACTTGTGCATCCTTAATGATTCCAATGAGAGGAACTTATTTCTCCTCCATGGAATAACAATGCCCAAAGGTCTTATATAGGTTAAGGTAAGAGAATGAGCAACTTTGGTAGGCATGACATTGTTTAAGGCTCCTATGTCAATAATACAATTATTGATTTTGCATCCCTTAATGAATATGGAAATGTAGAAAGGGTAAAATTTATTGGATTTTTAAGTGGATTTGGCCATCGAATTGAATTGATTTGAAGTAATAGGGTTAGTTAGGATTCCCTTGAAATTAAATTTTTAAGCATTTGGATTGTTGCTATTGATGAAATCAATTAACCTATCCAAATACTCTGAATATGATCTCAAATACTTGACTTGTGACATTTGAATCTTGGTTTTGTTGACATGATTAATTATGTCAAAAGTAGGTAAATATCCAGAATGGGTATCAACATGTTGATAAGCATTAAAATTGGAAGAACTACCTATTAGTGATTGTTTTCCTTTTGTTTGCATTGGTGGGGTAGTTCCTCGTGGGAGGATAACCTCTAAAGTTTCTTCCTATGAATCATTGGACTACCTTTTTTTATTATGAGTTCTAGTGAAAATTATAAAATATTAACTATTCATATCCCCAACACTCTCTTAATAGTCATTTTTATCTGAATTACATTCTAGGAATGCATTTACAAAGTCACCACTAGGTTCTTCAATTTCACATTCTTGAAGTTCTGGGTTTTATTATTCATTCTCTTCTTCAAATTATTCATATCCAAATATTTATTCAATTTCTAAAACCATGTTCCCAAGTGCATTAGAGTTTTTTTGAGGAGGGGCTTCAAGTGCAAGTTTTGGTTGAGGATCTTGAATTCTAGGATGATCTCTTTAAAAAATAAAGTAGTGTCTCCTTGGAATATCTTGGTATGAAGTGGTAATGGTCTTTTAAAGTATTTTATTTTTGAGGTTCATTATATCATTAGCCTTTTTATAAAAAAATTGTTCTATTAAAGATTTTCCTAAACTCTAAGCTTTATTTTTTGAAGGCTTTTTTAAAGCTTTATTATGATGAAGGCAGTATCCCCCTAAGGCATATAGTGTCATCCACATGGAAGGTACATATGCAACTTAAAATCATTATCTCCTCGTACATGTAGCCCCTCAACTTGGTGAGCATAATCATGATCCTATAGATCCATATTCATTTCAAGGTAAGGGGATGCAATTATGTTAATGTTATTTTGGTGGGTGTTACACTTTATTCAAACCCTAATCATTTAGATTGCATCCATAAATATCAAATCACTACTTCCATTACTACACTTATATCAATCATGGGCGATGATAGAGACTATTTAGATCCAACTTCTTGCAAAGAGGTTTGATAACAGAAGAAGATTTGGAAAAAATTTAAGAAGGGGGGCTTACAGAGTTTATAGAGCATTTTTACCAAGCACAATGCCATGGTGGTTTGAGATGTCATTACTGTATGGATAAAAATGAAGTCACTATGTGGGGTATTTCTTTAGACATCTCTGAGGAGTTTATTGGTGATGCCATGGGTATGTCCTACATCAATGCTAAATAATTCAACGACCAGTATAAGAAATAGGAATCCCTACATCATTTATTTTGAACTAATGACTTTTTGAAAACTAAGAAAAAGGGATTTATTCATGCTAACCTACCATGATATTGGCCCAATGTCTACCTTTAGGTCATGAGGTACATGAATCTAAAAGGTAAGTATACCCTAATTTTCTCACATGATTTCTTATTGCTTAATCACTTCATTGGTTTTAAAAGTAGCCTTCCCTATTTCTTTCTCAAGTCTTTGGAAAGCATTGTCATACTCCATCAGGTTAATGACACAAACCAAATTCTCCATAAAGGTCTTATCCTTTTGATTATAAAACATGGTTAGACCCCTCTTAGGTCAGAAAGTTCCCCTGAGAGGATCTTCTTCCAAGGAGGACTCCCTAGAGGAGGATCCTATAGAGGGATCCCACCCACCACCTAAATTCTCCCCTAAAAATAGTTTATCCAAATCCCCACCTAACAACCTACCACTTAAGCTATTGATCATCCCCAAGCCCAAACCCATTGAAATAGGGTCTCCCACCACCTCAGACTAGAAGGGTAAGGCCATTGTAATAGAGGAATTTAAGAAAAACAAAAAAATGCTAGAAAATTTTAATTCAAAGGTTCAGTAGATGGGTTTCTACTTGGTAAAGATTATATAGGATTGGAATGAGCTTCATCAAGTAGAAAAGGTCATTGTTTAGTCTTTTGTGCATTTTACCCATCCCCCTCCCCAATCCCTTGCTTTCAAATCACCCAAGGTCCTAAAATCCCCCTAGGTTCCTTTAGGGGGTCCCCATAAAGCAAACCCCTTAAAAGTGAAAGGCAAGATATGACCTAGGATGATCTTTTATGGGGAACCCAATGAAGGCCCCAAGAATTGTACTTGAGGCAAGGTTTCAAAAGAAAAACCCAACATTTTGGTAAAGGACAGTTCTATTGTTGAAGACACCTAGGAGGTTCCTTCCACATAATATGGTTAATTTTTTATTTCTAGTTTTGTTTGCTCTAGACTTTAGTATTTATTTTTTCTCATTCAGCTATAAAGGGTCTATTTAAACTTTTGTATCTCCCTCTCATGTTCCAAGTCCCTGTAAAACCTAGGTTTACCTTATCAAATAAAAAAGTTTTCTAGACATTATCATGTCATCTTCGACGTCAATAGCCAATTCTTGGGCTTCTTCCAAGTTTACTACCCTTGCCTTCCCCTATTGATAACTTATCTTAGCTAATTAAGAGTTGATAAAGAAGCATTTTTTATTTTTGTATATAGGTTGTACAATAGCTAGTATCTTATTTATCAACTTGTTGAATTTGGTGACAAACTCTCTCATAGGTTCATAAACCTCTTTTTTCATTTGTGTAAGATAAATAAGCAAAGCATGGGCATTTTTGACTAGTTTAAATTTGTTCTCAAATTTAGTCTTTAAGGTATTCTACTAAGTAATAGATCTTGGAGTGAGGTGTTAAAACCTATAGCTACATTGTGTAGCATTTTTTTGAATGGTCTAATGACAACATATTCATACTTGATGTCTAAAATTCCACATGCAACATTGAATGTTGTAAGGTGTTCATCTAGATTTTATTTTCCATCTCCATGGGATTTTGTTAAGTTATTTCTTGATCCCTTTGGAAATTCATGTAATTATCCTAGAGCTGATGTTCCAAGCACATTTACCCATGGTAATGTCATAGTTTGAAAATCTATTTCTAGGGGAATAATGGTTCCTGATAAGACAAGAGATCAACTTGTCAAAGTTCCTCCTTTAATTTGTTTGTTTTTATTAAAGGTCAAGGGAAGACTACATATTATTTTGATTTTTATTTGATGTTCAGGGCTCAACTTGAAGCTAGAATGTTATTGTAACTGATGAACAAGATCAACATTACCTTTTGACTTACTAGCTCTAGTGAATCTCTTTTCTTCTAGTTGGAAGAAAATTACTGGTGTTGAGGTGTAGGTTAAATTTAAAAATCTCTCTGAGCTAGCATTATTTGTTGTATTATTTGTGCAACTCATATTTTTACTCTTTCTACTAACACTACTCGATCTTCTTCTTCTTCTAAGATTCTAACTACTCTATGAAAATATTTGAAGTCATCCTATTATCCCAAGTGAAAGTTATTAAATCTGATGAAATATATTATTGAGTTTGCATTATCAAGTCAAGATTAGGTTAAAGAGATGGAGCTTGAGGTGCCTAAATTATCATGAGAAGAAAATCTAGTTTTAGAAAGTCTTTGATTAGATATACAAACTATTCTTCATGTTTATCTCCTTGCCTATCTTCTTGAAGTAATCTCAAAATTTATCTAGGCAATGGTAGTACATGTTTCCTCTATATCTAGTTCTTCCCTAATAATATTAAATTAAGAATTGTTTATTTTATTTTCAAAAGTGAACAATCAAAAGCTTTAAACTAGATCTTCCTCTGAATATTTATCTCAATTTAAGCTAGGTTGATGATTTAGATTTTGAAGGCTTGAAATGGTCATATGTGAGTTTACTAATTCTAAGCTTCTATACAAACTCTATGGGCTTCTATTCATGCATGGATTCTTTCTTCTCTTTCAACACATTCTAAATCTTGATTTAGGATGGTTAGGATAACTTGAAACTAAATTATGAAGATTTGTCAAAGGTTTAACACAATATCTAACTAATTAAATTGTTTCAAGTCTAACTCAGGTTGTTTGAATGGTCCTTGAGATGATGGTATAGTCATATGGACTAGTATAATATAGGCGGCATAAAATTTGCAAAAGTGTTCCCCACAAGGGGAACTAAAAATTATTGGCATAAAATTTTTTTAGGAGGACAAATTGATGACTTCACATCAATAACATGGGTAACAAAGTCCCTCTCCTATTAGCAGGTAGAACTACCTTTATTGAAATCCAAAATAGAAAAATATGAAATATTTACAAATAAAATAATGTAAATCATGGGGTAGTACTTTTAACCTAGAAGTATAAAAAGCCTTTTTTAGAAAAGAATATGTAGAGAGGGAGAGAGAGAAAAGTGAAAATTTTTAGGTAACAAATTTGTCAAGTTATAAACTAAGACTGGACGAAAGTGTTGAAATAAAATTTGAATTTTAAAGGGAGAAAATATCTCTCATTCATTGGGTTGAAAAGACATAATCATATCTTAGGGATATGGAACATACACCAAAAAACTATTTAACTCTAATAACAAAAATGAATATCCCTCTATATTTTCTAACAAATATGATAAAAAAATTATCTTTATTCTCATCGATATTTTCATGTGTTGGAAGTATACATTACAACTCTAGATAGAAACTTTGTAATATAATTTATTATTCTTAATAGTTTGAAATGTATAGAAATGGAAATGATAATTAGATATGTTGGATTAAGGAAAAATACATAAATCAAAAGATATTTCTAACACAAAGTTTATGAACACCTCTTTGTATTGATTTTTAAAGAGTAGAATGTCTAATCTCCCTTTACAATGCTTTGCCAAAATTTTATCTATTTTGAACCTTTAATATGAAGTCCTAGCTTGTATTTATAGGTTAAAATAGATGGTAATGATGAAAAACTATGTTTTTTTTCCTTTTATAGAATTAAAAAAACATCAACAAGAAATTATAACTTGAAATGGTGCAAAACATTTTTGAGCATTTAAAACCACTTAATAGAAACATTTGGAGTTTTTGCACTACTTTTAAAAGCACACTATCAATTTTCACAACTTTAAAAATAAAGTGAGAAAAATTACAAAGATAATTTGCAAAATGACAATATACATTTATACAGAGAAAAATAGTGGAACAATATAAAATAGGCATAAAGAAATGAGAAGAAAATTCAAAAACACTAAAAACAAATCTTAATTATTCTTGTTGTTATATTGAAAATTCTTTCCCTGTTAGGAAGTCATCAAATCTTTGGAGAAATTCCCTAATCAAATATTCATCTGGTCCATTTGTGTACCTGTAGGCAATGTCTACTGAGTAGTCTAACTCTTGCATTTTTTAAAGCTTGCCTTGTATATTGTTTATCTTCATGTTCGGATTATTTGCATTCACTTAAAAGGTGGATAAATGGTGAAGTTAGTCATGACCAAATGCATATGTGGGATTGATAATGTCATTAATTTTCTCTTTGAATTCTCCAATCATGGTCTCAATTGAAATTAGATTCCCATTTTAATATTTGCCATTAATAAAATCATAATTCAATTTCTTAACCTCAGTGTCAATTTTCATCATTGTGTCACTTCCAAGTGACTTTGCATTGTTAAATTTATAAAGACACTCTTGAAGAGATGATATTATGAATTTATTAGCCAAATAAATTGAATTTGATAGATGATTTTCTTCCTTATCGATCAATCCTTTTTCAATAACGTCAACAAAAGGAAATTTTGAGAATTTGACCAACCTGAAAATGAATTCATCCCAATTTTGTTTCTCTTTTACATATCCAATGTCCTTTGTCACTATTTGTTCATATTATGGTCAAATTTTAGATAAAATCATTGTCATGGTGAGAATTGTTGAGGTTCATTGATCAATAACCTTTTCAATACAATCCTTCACTGCATTACCCATTTAGCCTACATCTCTTACTTTCTTCAGTGTCTTAGCATAAAGATTCAAGGAGGCGATAACTAGTTAAATTAGCTCGATCAATATTTGTATTATTAAGTTCAATTTTTCCACCTTTTCTTTCATTTCATCCTTCATTGCCTTGTCTTTATCCATTTTTTCAAAAATGGTACCAATCACCAGTTTTATGTCCCCTTTCATCCCTTCTCTAGTTGATTTTTCCAAATGAACCCTAGATACTTGGTAATATTGAATCCTCATTTTTAACTTATCCATTTCAACTACAAGAATGGCCACTTCTACATATTTTTATTCTTTTTCATTTATTACCATTTATGAAACTATTTTTACTTTCTTAGGCCTTTTTAAGAAAGGAATTGTCAAAGTTCCAAAATCTATCTCCTCAAGTTTAAAAAAAATTCTTGATCTCTTGACTAATGTGGACAACCAATCTGAAGTTGTCATGCTTGATTAAGGTAATGGGATAGAAGTTGAGACTGGTGGAACAAGCCTGGCTAGAGTTAAAGAAGGTATTTTATCATTTGGGGCACCTTGAAAAGATGTTTCTATTTGTTCTTGTGTATTTATTTTATCAATAGGAATTCTTTGAGAGGAGATCAGAGGAAATTTAGGATTCAAAGGAGAAGATGAAGAGATAGGTGTAACCTCTTGTAATGGTTAGGTGACATAGATAACATTATATCATTTGAAGCCAATAATTGTTGAGTTGTATTCTTTACCAGTTCTTGAGAAAATGAAAAACTATCAATAGGAACCACTTGAGGAATTAAAATTTTAGGAGAAGAAGAGACATTTTCACATAACCTATTTATTTTTAACTTGATATTCTTCTATGGTTGAATGTCTTATTGAATAGATTTAGATTTATGGGCCTCTTCTATCATCAGGGGTTCTCCACTCAGACCTACTTCATCTGTATTTTATGGTTCATCATGTTGCTTTTAGAATCTACCAAATTCATCTTCCCTAGGAGGTTTATGGAAATCAACATTCATAGTATCCACTCCTTTACTCTTCAACCATCTAAGAGTTATGTCAAGTACCATTCATGTTTTACTTTTGATAGAAGTAGATTCCCTTTTATCTCAATGGAATAAAGGCAATGCCTTTGTCATGATGCTTTCATTTTCAAATATTGGGTCTAATGTGACCTCATTATCCACCAATTACTTTGGCACTTTTATTATGCCAAATTTGACTATTTATTTCATGGTAAACCATAGATAGTCCATGATCCTTGCCACTTTCTCATCATCACAATCCATCCAATAGTCTTTAAAATATGGAAGATGTTGATATGAAGGTCCAAGATTGTGCTCAATTGAGCCTTTGTTGTCAAATGAAAACATTATTTCAAACATCCTAAGGTTGTTGTGAGACATATATTATTTAAATGTATTGGCCTTTATTAGTGAATGATAAGTATACCTACCAATTGAGATTGAAAATTTGATTCCTATTTTATATCGGCTTATTAGGAACTTGTGTGTTTCAACAAGTTATCTCATCAATTCAATTAATTCCCATTTATCAATGATATATCATGGGAGCATATAAAAAACAACTTCACAACCACTAATTCTTAAATAACTAAAGGTTGGGAACTATATGAACAAAGTTACCCATCTTGCTATCTCTATAGTGGCCACAACTGATATTCTCATGTTGAAGGGTTCCTTTTCAAATAAATAAATGATGAAATAAACAAAGAAATAATTTACCCTTTTGAAGTGACAAGCATTCTCTTTCAATTCCATATAGGGATAAAAGTCATATAGCATTGCTTTTCTAAAATCACCCACTATATGCAATCCATCAAAATATCTTCAACTCACTACAATGTAAATGAGATACGACGTCATATAGAATTTTGACTTGAATTTTACCTCCATGAGCTGGTTGTGAATGGCATCATTGATCAACTAACATTAATTGCTATATTACTTATTTTTGAGGATGATCTAAATGAATCTATACATCCATGTCTAAAATTTTTTCGCCATTTGATTTTCCACTATCTTATGCAACAATGTAATCATGTCATTTATCTCATTTCAGATCTTGTAAGACTTTTTAGAAGCTATATGGAAGAATGTTTTGGATTAGTCAACCATGTATTATTGACTTTCTTAGCACACACCATACTATTTTTATTCCATAATCTTTAAGAGGAATTCGGGGTTAGATGCATAAAGGATTCATGATCTAGAAGGAGAAAAACATTATCAATTTGCTCATGAACAAATCTCGCTACCAATTCCCACTGTGAATCTCTTACCTCCCTTATTTTTGAGTCATAGTTATTTGCCATGAGAAAAACTATCTTAGGAGACTATATTGACATTGAGAATATTGTTGCCTATGCCAATCCACTGTCACAAATACTTTGATCAAAATCTATCTTGTTCACTATGTTTATTCTTTCCCAAAACTCATCTAAGTTAATGTGACCTAGATCGATATCAATGATATTTATAACATTGAACTCCAATGGTGAAGGAGGTATCATGCCTTAAAACTGATACTTCATGGTTTCTTTCTCTTTACTCAAAATTGCTTTTTCTAGACTAGGAGATGAAGACATCAACTTTTACAATAAAATTGATAGTTTGGAATATTTGTGAAAAAGCTTTTTATTTGTAAAAATGATGAAATTAAATAACTTAAAGTTAGAATAAGTTATTTAATCATAAATGGAAGTTTGTACTCATAAATTGTTCATGCAAATTAATCCAATGTGTTTTTAACTCTACTTGTATGAAATTCAACTTTCCTTTGACTAATTTCCCTGCTTATAATTATACCTATTAAATTTCTTTATGTTGCTTATTTAGGAAATTTTTATGGCAAATGAAAATGAATTAAAAAAAAAATTATGAAAATTTCATTTTCAATTTTAAAATATTTTCCTTGTTCTTGATTCGTCCAAATATTAAAAATTAATTTCCAATTGATTTTTATCAAAACTCAAATTTCTAAGCTTCCCAAAAAAAATATAGATTTTATCAAATTTCTAGCTAAAATAATTTACACTATGATTTTTTAAATTTACATAATTTAAAAATCTCATAAAAATATATATTTTATTTTAGTAACCCTCATATTTCCCTAGGAATGTAATCTTCTTTTTTAGGGGCATCACATAGCCATGTAATTTTTAATTGGCAAATGAAAATGATCAAAATTTATCTGCATCAATTTTTATATTTTTTTGGGCCAAATTCACATAATTCAGACTTTGTCCGTATGAAGTCAAAAATCTATCAACTTTTTTAATGTCTTCCTCCACTAATCCACCTTGGCCATACCATTTAATTTCACTCAAAAACAAATATGTCAATCTTTTTTATTTTCTCCAAAACCACTAACCAATGGTACGACTTAGGCATGAGCAAATGGAAGTTTTTTTTAAATCAAAATTTATTTATTTATTTATTTATTTTTAAATTTAATTTCTTTACTCTCCTCCCTTATGTGTATGCCCCACTTGGCTAGATGAAAATTTAAAATAATAAAGTTTGCCTTCTTTTTTATTAAACCGACTTTTTTAGAGGGTGCACAGATTACTCTATGATGCCTAATAACTCATGTTTCACTCACAAAAGGAAGAAAAATAATTTAAAAGTTCTATAATTGCATTTCCTATAGGTTGTATGGTTTGGATAGGATGAGAAAATAAGAGAAAAGAAACAAAATCTCCATTCACCTCCTATAACAAGGCGTAGAACTGGTCGTACAACATAGATATTTTAGAAAAAAAAAGACAGAGCTTATATTTTAATTTTTAAAACTCATACTTTTCTTTCGCATCATTCCATAGTGATTCGCTGATGTAAACAAAAATTTGATTTTCAAACCCCAATATTTCTTTCTCAATGTTGTATGGCTTGTTGGCTGAATTAAAATATTTATTATGAAATTTCTCTCTTTTACCTGGCCACTCTTGCATTATTTTTTATGGTTGAAGAATAATTAAAATAAATTATTTTCATTTATTTATTTCTTTTTCATGATCTTGAAAATATTCCTTTCTAACGGATGATGGCTAAAATACAAATTGAAATTTAATTTTTAAATCGCTAAAATTTCTAGAATTGAGCATACAAATTGAAAAGATATTTTAGAAGGGAAGACAAACTTAATTTAACATCACCCAAGAAAATAACTATATTTTCATAATTAGTGGAAAAATTATATGAGTTTCCATGCAAATTGGAAAAGGAGACTTTAATTTACAATGATAATTTGCACCATTGAAAAATGTAATTGCAATGTGGAAGTTTGCATTTACACGACTCTTGAAATCGTGATTTGCATTTGCATGATTTAGGGAATCATGATTTACATTTGCATGACTTAGGAAAATATAATTTGGAATTACACAAAAAGGGAAAACTCAAAAATATTTTTTATATTATACGAAAACTTAAATCAATTTTTCATTTTGCACGAAAACCTAAAACAAAATTTCAAATTGCATGGAAACCCAAAGAAAATTTCAAATTGCAGAAAAGATGAAAACTATTTTACAAATTGAACAGAAACTAAAAAAAATTTATAAATTGCAAAAAACACAAAATTAATTTTACAATTTAAAATGTGCAGAAAAAGGAAATTATAATTTGCACTTTTGGAAAAGTAACATGTTTTTGCACAACTTATAAAAGACTAAATGATTTTTACAAATTATGGAAAATGTTAATAGATTTTTGCATGGGAGGCTCAAATGCATTTTAAAATAATTTGGGTTAAAAATCAATTTGACCATAAATTTTTAATTAATTAATTAATTAAAAATTTTGATTTTTTCAAAATTTTGATGGTTTTGGGTCTAATTCAAAAAAAAAAAACCATTTATTAAAAATTAAATTTCCACTAGTTTTTATCTATTTTAAAAAACTGTGACAATACCACCTTACTGCTAGTGTCCAACATTCATGTTTTTAACTTATTTAATGTCCTTACCCTCCTTTGGGTCTTCTCTTATGATTATATTTGTCTTTTTATCTTATCAACCTACGAACAAGTGTGTCACATTTAGAGTAAATATAATTCTATATAAATATATTCATAAGGCATTATACATTTAACACTTATTGTTTTGGCACATAATTACATAAAAATCAGTCAAGAGTATAGCTTAGCATTCTACAAATTTAGTCAGCATCACACATAGATCTACACACTTGATAAAATAAGGGCTTAAGTGAAATTCATTCTTCCATACCTTGCACATTAATTATGTGCATTCCCTAAGGGAGAATTACATTTGATCTAAAACCCCTATCGTTGGGATTACTGTAGGTAGTAGCCAAATTAATAGGGATTCTAGGTTGTTCGATCCTAACATCCCACAATCCATCTTTTCCCATTCCTTTTACATTTTATTTTATTATTGTTTCATGTGTGTAGGTGTTCATTAGGGTTTTAAAGAAGGATAAACCATAAATCAATACATAAGGATGATTAGAAGTTCATGATGACACATAAAGGTCCCAAAAAACCTCCCATAGCCTTCCTAGAAGTTTCAAGGATCTTGTCTAGAAAAGGATAATAGTGTAGTGCCTTTTACCAATGATGCACCATGATATAGTCCACTTGACAATGCTATTGACCTAAGATAGGTAAAAACTCTACTTTCATAATGCAAGTGATCTTGACTATTCTTATGATTTGTTTTAGTAGTACCATTGTAGACACCTAAAATTGATTGCTGATAACCTCTAACCAGGCTTTTGACCAATTTCTACCCAAAATGCACAATTTGACCTAAAAACATGTTAAATGATGTGAAAATGACATTCAAATGTCAATTTTGACTAGGGTATCCCTAAATGAGGTGATGTTATTTATGGGCCAGCTAACTTTGATCAGTTCATTTTGAGTCAAAATGCCAAATTTGCATTTGCATTCTCTAGACTGCTCTTTCCTATCAAATATTTTGCACAAGACTCATGCATTTGTTATTGGCAACATCCTAAATGGTAATATGTATCTAACACATATAATTTGGACTTCAAATTCTAATCTAGTCAAATTTTGGACCAATAAGGCATTATAATCAATTTAGGTAATTTGTGCACAATATGCTTAATCATGCTTAAGAACTAATTAACCCATATCAAGGCATAATTAATAATTCCATGGAAACTTGTTGAATACTTATTTTTAGAAATGAATATTGAATATTTACATCATCAAGTGACCTCATTTCTTGAGAAGACATCCCTAGGCCATAAATGCCACAAATATCAGGATTCATGCCTCCTATGCCTCATCAATATTTTCCATGATGCTCTCCATGCCTCTTAATTGCCCCTTCTTCCAATGTCATGATGAGGATAATTACAAACGTAATTTCAAAAATTAAATTAATCCTCAACCACACATCTCAATCCTGAGATGGACAGTTGAGGTTGATTATGATCAAATCTAAAAATCTATAAATAGGAGGCCTCAAAACATCATTTCTAAACTTAATTAGTGAAAATTTATAATGCAATATTGGTTCCAAAAAGCTTCAAGAAACTAGTGTTATAATGCTAAATTTATTCCAAGCCAAGCCAAGCCACAAGCAAAAGGTGCCAAGGAGAGATGGAGGTTGTCAAGCTTCCATTGCCAAGGACTTCATGAGCACAAGCTGAGTAAGCCACCACAACAAGCATTTTGGAGCATCCAAAGAACGTAAAAGATTTTTTTTTTGAATTTTAGTTGTGTGTTTCATTCATGATAATTAACTAAGCTATCCCTAGTGTTTATGCCTAGGGATGTTATGTTATTAGTGTGTTTATTTCATTTTGTTTTCAATTTAGAATTAACATAATACTAACTATCCTCTCTTGAGTCAAATTTCTAGATCACATAATGGCATGCCCTATGGGACAATATGCATCCTACACATGAAGGAGATCTTTTTTCAACTTTAAAATACTTATTTGAGATCTTAAAACTCTTGCAAATTGATTTTTTAACTTTATTTTGCCTTTTTTGGTTGTCATAGTTTTAACATAGTAACCGACGTTGGTAGAAATACCAACATTAGTTACTTGGCTAAACCAACGTCGGTCAGCATAACTGACATCGATTGGATCTTAGTTGGTCATAACTAACATCATTGGTATTGACCGACATTGGTTACTATGTTTTTCCAAAAAAATAGACCTAAGACCTACTTTTTCAAAGTTTGTTATTTCAAACTCAAAAGGGATTCAAAGCTAAAGGACATGCTAACATTTTTATTGTAGGACCAAGTGAGATTTTTAATCAAAACATGTTTAAATCAGTTTTGTATGCTTAAAATTTGATTAAGAACTTTGTTTTGGTGTTTAAAAAAGAAATTTTAGGTGTTTTTGTGAATGTTTTTTAAAGTTTTCAACTAAGACCAAGGGGTTAAATGAACACCACCAAACACTTTATTTGGGTTTAAAATTTAACACACTTGTCAATTGTTGTTTGGAATAGTTGATTAGATTAATTTTGTTTGGTAAAGAGAGAAATGTTTCATGTATGCTCTTCCATTTTTCCACTATAGGGAACCCTTGGAATCAAAATCACCATTCCTATTGCAAAGTAGCCTAGTCCAACGTTTAGAAAGAAAGTCATCTAAAGCACTCCCTAAAAACTCAACAAAGTTTGGGTGATCTTGAAAATGAACCTAAAGTCTTTCTACTTTCATGCTTTATTTATTTATACATCTTGGCTTATGAGGGGGACTTCATCACCTCTTGCAAGTTATTTAGAGAAGCTTTGACCCAGGGTTTCATCTCCCAACATTGACTTCATTTGATTCCTTTAGAGTTGTACATGGGATGTAGTGGCACTTTGGACATCACACTACACTGAGCAAACAATAGGATGTAGTGGTTATAAAAATGACTAGATGTTTTTGCAACAAGCCAAGTGATATGTACCTAAAATCTATGCTTATCTTTTGCATTTTTTGATGTGAAAGTCATAATGCAATTGATTCCCCTAGAATGATCAAAACCTTGCTAATTTAGTAAACCCCATTTTGCCATACTCTTACTAGGATTTGGATGATTATACTTAGTGTATTTTTGTTATTTTTGCTTGGTATGATTTCAAGCTAAATACTTGTTTATTTGTTCATAAGCCATGTCAAAACAATGCATTTGAGTTGTGAAGGGTAGTGTTATGCTGCCCAAATCATGTCAAAACATTTTGAGCTTTTTTTAAGTCTTTGAAATATAACATTGACCGCATTATTTGAGTATTCTTACACTGTTAGGCTGCTCAATTTTATTCATGACTTGTTTACCATTATATCAAAACCATTTGTTTCAAACCACTTTGTGTATACCATTTAGACCTTAGCCTTGTGTTGTCATGTTGTCCAATCTTGTCTAGCTATTTTGGTCAAAAAATGGTTTTCAACATTGAGTTTTCAATTAGCCTTGCTAAGTTTGGATCCAAACATTAATTGATTTCTATTAAATCCTCAATTCATGGGGCTAATACACCGATCTTTCTCTTTTAGGTTGCATAAATTTGGTTAATCAATTACCCAAATTTGAAGACTATTGATGGTTTGTCTATTTAATGCCTATCCTCATCATTATTTATACATTTATTTAAGAGAACATAGCCTTTTTCAAAGAGCCTTTTATATTATGCCTTATGCCAATTGATCATGTTTATATTTGATTCTGTGTACCGGGTCTATGTCAAAGCTATTTCCAAACTTGTTAGACTAAATCAAATCACATCGGTCTTTGTTTCAACTCTAGATTTTAATGTCATTTGGCTAAAAGTCTTAGCATGCCTATTTTTTTGATCCTATATTTGACTCCACATTTGGACAAAAGACCTAGCAACTTAAATTTTTCCTTTCCTAGTTTCGACTTTATTTGGAACACTTTGACCTAGACCTTTGACATGCTAGTTTTTATTCAAATGCTTGACCTTTTATGCATGTGACATTTGGTGTTAGATGTTTGATGTTAGGATATTTTATGCCAAGTCTTAGCACAAACTATTTTTGAGATACAACTCCAATTTTAGACCATATTGGAGATACAGCTCCATGGCTTCGACCAAGTTAGACCATGTTTGAACTATTTATCCTTTGGACATAGTTTTTCAAAATTTATAGAACTCTAAGTCTTTTTATTTTCAAAGATTTCATCATTTACATGGATATGTCTCACTACACTTATGGTGGAGTCACTTAGAATCCAAATTATGATAGAATGGCCACATAAAATGACTTTTATGGCTTTTTTCAAGACCCCAATGATGTTAATATGGTTTGTGAGATAGATTTCTATCTACCTCGTATTAATCATTCATGAGAACAAAGTCATGAAGCAAATTATGATCCAACTTGAGACTTTGATTGGTATGAAGAGGCTTGTGAAGATGAATTTAAAGACCCAACTATAGATGATGTTGTTTGGGATAGGAATCCATACCCTCTTTTCAAAAATTAGTACATGGAACACAGTCAAAAACTAGTTTATGATCCAACTCATGACTGGGATGATATGGTTTACGAGGAAGACTTGGATGCTTTTGCTTGTGTAAGCAATAAAGTTTCATGACATCTTTTTTCTATCTAATCATCGACTACCCCTAACCCTCCTTTAGATTATGTGAGCCATTAAGCTCTACAATATCTAAGGAATACCATTACCATTCCTAGACCTAGTCCTTTGGTTTGTGTGAGAAACCAAGCTCCATAATGCCCAACCATTTCTATAATAGGACCTCATCCTTTATATTGTATGATAAACAAAGATCCATAATGCCCTTTCATCATTCTAGGACCTAGTTCTTTGGCTTGAGTGAGCAATCAAGCTCCGCACCACCCTATTGTTACCATCTCAGGACTTTGTATTTTGGTTCATGGAAGTAATCATGTTCCCCAATGCCTTACCAATATCCAATCACAATTCATTCCTCATCCATTACCAATCCCAACCAAACCTCAACCCATCTAATCATTTGAAGACCAAGCTATTATAAAAATTGGTATCTTCCAACTCATTGAAAACCAAGGCCAAGATAACCAACCAATCCAAGATGTTTTTATTGAATCAACCACTTTTGATAAGTCAACCTATGATGAATCATCTATTTATCCTATATCAGTTGTTGAGGAGTCTCACTCTGATAAGCTAGTCTTTTTTGAGTCACTTCTTAATGATTATAAATTCCTTTGAGAAAATCATTACATCGACCATGTTCCTATTTTTTAAGAGCCTCCTATTGACAAGCCAGTCTTTAAGGAGTTGTCTCTTGACCTATTTCTCATAATAGAGGAGTCTCACTTTTACAAACCAATTTTTTGTGGATCCCATCATACCATTACAAGTTATTACTTGTCCAAAACTAAACATTCAATAAGACATCATTATAGCAAAGTACCCATCAGATGAAGAATCATAATTAGAGTCGAGTTCTATTCTTTAATTGACATCAAATTTAACATCAAAATTAGAATCAACATTAGTCTTAACATCAAATTTAGATTCCTTTGAGTCAAAATCAAATTTATAAGAAGAATATGTTCACAACTGTTACAACATTAGTTACACTTGCCTCACAGATCAATTTGAATACATTTGTGATCCTTCGATAGTTTTTGAGGATGAGTACTTCAAATTAAACATAAGATATCCTAGTATCTTCTATGAGGATTGTGTAACCTCTCCCCATTCCATTACCATTCCACATGCCATTACCATCAAACAAGATATCCATATTATTGACATTCCATCTCTCATAAGTGTCAATTGGAAACAATAGAATCACATTTTGTTGAACTACATCCATGGTGACATAGCATTTGAAGAAGAGAAAGGAGGCCAAGACAACAATCATGTATCAAAAGAACACTCTCCTATTGAGACCTTTTCGAAAGTACTAGGGGAAAATCCAAGTCACAACTCAACATCTCCTAGGGAAACTTTTTTGGAAGTGCTAGAAGACAATCAAAGTCAAAATCCAAAGTTCATTACTAAAACCTTCTTGGAGATGCTACAAGACAATCAAGACAACTTAATTGGTGAAAACCTCATTGAGGCACCAATAGCTGAGCACAAAAATTCTTCACTGCTTGATGAAGACAAAATCAAAGATCAAATTAAAATAACTTCCTATCTATAACCTAATCAGATGGTAGTTATTCTTAGGATCAAATAATAGAAAAATATAGTGGTCTTATTGAGATAAAAAATCTTTGGCCCCACCACAACTAAAATTATATCGAATTCAACATCAACAACATTATGTGTGACTAAAAGTCATGATCTTCATTTGTTTCCCCACCATTCCACATTCAATTATCATTTGCCATTCCATTTCACAATCAAACCTACCATCTATTATTTGTCCTTATTTACTATCCATGGCCACACTTTCCTTTATAGAGGCTATAAATATACCTTATCTCGATGCTTGAAGGAATCAGAATCAATGACCAACGAAGATCATAAAAGCATTCTTGACTAAATCTGCATCAAATTTTTGATAGAGTAGTTATTTTGATGAAGTGTGGCCTATAAATTAACATGATCAAGTATTTTATTTGTATCATTTATTGAGTAAGACGTGCATCTCCATCTCAACAGGAACAATAGAATCAAAAACCATACCCAAGCTAAAAATATGTACCATATTGTTTTATTGCCGTGCCATTTCCATTGTTACATATCCATTGCCATTATAGATCCCAACCATTTACCCCATCACTTGGGGGAAACCCTCCTACCATTTTAACCTAATTATCAAACCATCATTATCTTTAGTAATTCCATTCCATTCTTATCTAGACCAAAGCTTATTTTTAGTCATCATATCCACTCCTATTTTGATCTTGGTTACTTTGGTTCTTCTCACACCTTTAGTGAGGGGATTCCAATCAGGTTTCAAAATCAATCAAATATATGTTTATAATGACAGTCTATGAAATTAGTGTGATAGTTGATATGGCAAGATATGTTTCATCCTAAATCCATGTTTGTTTATGTGAGCTTGATTATAACTACTTATGGGCAAATCAATGTTTCACCAGTCTTGCTACTAATTATAACCACCTATGGGTAAATTAGTATCATTGACCTATGCCATTTTATCTTAGTTATAATTGCCTATGGGAAAATTAGGGGCAACACTTGTTTATCATGTATTGTTGCATCACCTTACCTTTGCTATTTTCATTTGACTGGCCATTTTCTAGATTTGAGAACTTGTTGGGACCTAGTTGGTTTTTCCCTATCTTTTATGTGGATGGAATTACTATGACTTGAGGTCATTTTAGGATTGTATGGGTCATTCTCAATTCATGTTGAGGTCACCTCAGTCCCCCTTTCCATACACTCTCATCATTTTATGAGCAACCTAAGACAAACACTCTCACCATTTTACAAGTAGGTATCTTGTCATTCTCTAATGATATAAGATACCTCAAAATTCCAAAAACATTTATAACATTTCAAAAATATAAAAAAAATTGTCATGTCTAAGCCTAGTTAGTTATCCTTAATTCACCTTACTAGGGAATTATCATTGTTAGGATGTTTTCATTTGCTTTTGTTTTTAGGTTTTTTATTTGTTTGTTTATTTCAAGTTGTTTATTTTTCTATTTGTTTATTCACTTGATTGTTTATTTTTTTTAGCACTATTGCCTCAACTCAGTCTATATGTGTTCATTGGGTGATTCCTTGAGCACATTATTCTTGAGTCTATCCATATTCATGCATCAATTGTGTCATCATGGTTTTTATCATTAGTGTATTGTTTTCAAATGTTTATTGGATTGAGAGTTAGTCTTTATGCATATTTTGGCGAAGTCTTCATGATGTTCTATCATGAAACCTACCATCACATGCTACAACAAATATTAGCTTCACGAAGGTATATAATTAGTAGATCTATAGAAGTTTTTCCTTGGCACCTTAGAAAATACTTCCATCCCACCCTTGATCAAATCAATTTAATGACCATTCTAGTTGTATCATTGTTAATCAAGATGAGCATCTCCTCATTGGTAGGTACAACTAAATCATTCACACTAATCGATCTCATTCTTCTATTCATCTATTTCATCACTTTGCACCCACTCATATTTAATCTATATTTTAGGTTATATCCTTGAGTTATGCTTACTAATCAGCCCTAATTGGGACACAATCATCTTTAGCCAATCCAAGTCTATTAATGATTATAACCCCATATGCGAAAATCATTATTTTAACTTTTATTCCTAATTATAACCACCTTTGGGAAAATCAACATCTCTTTTACATCAATGCATGCAAGCATTTTCTCATTTGGACTAATCTCACCCACAGGTTAATTCCACCTTTCTTCTTGTTTCTTTTCAAAGGACCATCTATCAACAAATGTGATGGCCACTCCCTCGAGGGGGCATCATCATAGGCTTTCCAAAAACCATTTAGAGTTTTTTTCTTCAATCATCATCTTCTTTTTGGCATACATGTCATTTCTCATTCTTTGAGAAGATATTGCTTTACCTACGGTTTGAAACATCTTCCCAAATAGGGGCAAATTGTAGACACCTAAAACTGGCCATTGATAACCTCCAACTAAGCTTTTGACCAATTTCTACCCGAAATGCACAATTTGGCCTAAAATTACTAAAACATGTTAAATAATGTGAAAATGATATATTCAAATGCTGATTTTGGCCAAGGTATCCCTAAATAGGGCAATGTAATTTATGGGCCAGTTAACTTTGATCAGTTCATTTTGAGTAAAAATGCCAAATTTACACCTGCGTGCTTTAGACTGCTCTTTAATATCAAATCTTTTGCACAAGACTCATGCCGTTGTTATTTATTGTTGGCAACATCCTAAATGAGAATACAAATCTAATGCATCTGACATGGACTTCTAATTCAAATCCAGTTAAATTTTGGACCAATAATAAGGCATTCTGATCAATTTAGATAATTTGTGCATAATGTGCTTAATCATGCTTAAGAGATAATTAACCCAAATCAAAGAATAATTAATAATTCCATAGAAACTTGTTGAATACTTATTTTTAGAAATGAATATTGAATATCTACATCATCAAGTGACCTCATTTCTTGGGAAGACATCTCTAAGCCATAAATGCCACAAATATTAGGATTCATGCCTCCCATGCCTCATCAATGCTTTCCATGATGCCCTCCATGCCTCTTAATTGACCCTTCTTCCTATGTCATGATGAGGATAATTACAAACTTAATTCCAAAAATTGAATTAATCCTCAACCACACATCTCAATCTTGAGATGGATGGTTGAGGTTGATTATGATCAAATCCAAAAATCTATAAATAGGAGGCCTCATAACATCATTTCTAAGATTAATTAGTGTAAAGTTATAATGCATAATTGGTTACAAAAAGCTTCAAGCAACTAGTGTTATAATGCCAAATTGATTCCAAGCTAAGCTAAGCCATAAGCCAAAGGTGCCAAAGAGAGATGTAATATGTCAAGCTTCCATTTCTAAGGACTTCATGAGCACCAGCTGAGCAAGCCACCATAACAAGCATTTTGGAGCATCTAGGAACATAAAAGAGTTTTCTTTTGCATTTTAGTTGTGTGTTTCATTCATGATTGTTAGCTAAGCTCTCCCTAATGTCTAGGCCTAGATATGTTATGTTATTAGTGTGTTTATTTTATTTTGTTTTCATTTTAGAACTAACACAATACTAACCATCCTCTCTTGAGTCAAATTCCTAGATCACAACCATCACCTAGTAACACGTATTTCATTCCAAATAAGTTGACTTTCTCCTTTGTATTCCTACTTAGGGTGATTCAGTTAAATTAGTTGTTTTTAATATTTATATGCATTTATCCCCTTTATTCCATCCCTTTATCACCTTAGGATTTAATCTATTTAATTCCTAAAAGGATAAAACAATTGGTGATCCTGACTTACTTTGAACATTGCTTAACAACATTAATTCCCTCTTAGGGTTTACCTTCTCCTTTTTGTGTAATTAATTAAGGTTTATTAAATTATATTTATTTACTAATTTTTACACATCCTAACTGATCCATATCAGTCCTATATTAGGGTTTTCATTGATTTAATATTTTCAAATTTTCCTATAAAACCTTTAAACCCTAGATCTGCATACTAGGTCCTCACACATCTAAATATTATCCCTTAGGGTTTCAATTTAATTTCTAATTTTCTATACTTTGGGCTGAATATTTAACATATTTTCAAAATTATTTATGTTGGATTATCTTCTCCTTATTATTTTCTTATCATTTATTCTAAACATTATCTTTTGTGGTAAGCTTAAGATGACCTCTAGGGAACCTATTCCCCCTCACCCAATTGATCAATTATTAAACTTTTCTCATAATTATGAAAATAAATAGACCAATTTTCAAAATTGTACACTAGCACATGACAATGCACATGACTTAATTTATAATGATGATGATTATTATTATAATGATGGATATGATGATTACTATGAATGTGAAAATGAAATTGATAATGAGGATAGACTAGAAGCATCTTCTTCTCCTCTCTCTTCCCCCACTTCTCAAAATTAACTTAACAATATAAAGCCAAAAGAGCCCCTTATAGGTGTTGCTTCATTTGAATGTGATCTTAGATTTTCAACCACTTTTTCCACATCTTTACTCAGATTATAAAAATGTAAGAGAAATAAAATTATTCTAATCTTACATGATTCAAGTAATATTATTCCTTCACATGATGTTTCTAACATAGAAAAGTAAAATTCACTTTCTTCACCTTTCTCAATTCAATTTGAAAAAACATTTAAAACTGATATTGTACCTTTTACAGATTCAAAAACTAAAGTAGATGATATTATGTTTTCACCTTATTTTACCTTTGAAACTCAACACATTGATTCCATGCAAAATATAGATAATTCAAATATCTCTAACCCTTCTCCTACATGTCATAATGTGCCAAATGAAAATATGATTACTATTTATTCTACCCTTGACTCCATTATTGAAAATAAATATTACATGTGCATTCCACTCATAACTAGTGAAGATACACATTGCATTCTAGATACACATGATGAGATGTTGCCTAGTCATAAAAAATCAAAGTCTTCTACTCTTTCTCTTATTAATCATGAAAATGGCAGTTCCTATTATCTTAGTTCTATAAGTGATATTAATTCTAATTTTGATGAAACTTGGAATGACAATGATTACTATGAAATTAGTGAATAAGAAATTGAATCTAGTCCTCTCTCTACCTCACCCATCTCTCATGTCAAAATTAACTACTTATTAAATATTAATTCAAGAAATAATATGTCTTCAGATAAAAATATACAAACTTATACTCATGTTCATAGTTTACATTTGCATGATAATAATATGTCTTATATTACATTATCAAGTGACACTTCTTTACAAATTAACAAAATAAGAGATACTAATAAATCTCCTCCACTTATCCTTACTACAGTAGAACATGTTACTCATCATAACCTCCATGAGGGTGATAGCCAATTTCCCTCTCACTAGGTCCAAGTTATCACCCCTCCAAAGGTTATGGTGAGCCAACCCAATATCTCTAATAATGTTTCACAAAATAATGTACCAATGGCTAAAATTAATGATAAGATTAAATGATTAAATTAACCTCTTAATGATGTTAACATACCTTCTCAAGAGGTCATCTCATTTATGCATGACATGGGTGATTTACAATAACAAGTACATTAGCTCACCTTGGAAAGTAAAGCATATTATTCTTGGGTTGATTCTAATGTTATCTATGTAAATCTTATTCCATGCACAACCGTAAATGTATCACTACCAAATAAGTTTTATATACTAACATTACCTAACTTCAATGGACATGGAGATCCATACTTACATCTCAAAGCCTATAGAAAGGATATGGCACATACCACTAAAAATTTGATTCTCCTACAAATATTTCCTAGGAGTATAGAAGATAAGGCATTAAATTGGTTCCATCATTCACTCCCCACTAGTTCACTACATACATATGCTGACTTATAGTAAGTATTTCTCATGCATTATATCTAGAATAAGGAACCTCAAGTCACATATGAGAGGTTGCCTTCACTACACCATGGTAAGTTAGAACCAATAAGTGATTACATTTTATGATTCAAATCATGTAAGAGATAGTCAAACTATCAACCAATATATTTTGAGGTACATTACATATTTTCTAAAATCCCCATTTTTCCTCTTAAGGAGAATTGTTATATGAGCGATCTAGATCATTTCAGCATCTATTCCATACAACTATAACATTATAAAAAAAGTTGGGACTAGCTGAGATATATTCAGAGTTAAATTTTGATTTAAATCTCTCACAGTCACAGTCATCCAATATGGTCCAAGCACCTAATCCACCTATGCCTAAGGAAAAAGTGGTATCAAAACCACCAATCAAGGTACTCAAAAAAGTGAAAGAGTCACTTCACAGAGCATATCCCATAGTGAGTAGATAATAATACACCATAAGAGGGCCTATACAATTTTATTAAAAAATAGATAAGCCTCAATATATTTTGTTTACATTAGTAGATAGGAGGATGATCATACTTCCTCCTAATCAGCATCATCTAGCACATTTTTTCACACAAAATAGGAAATAAACTATATTACAACTATCATTGAATCAATAGTCATTAGGATAATCATTATTATACACTCAAATATTGTATTAATTATTATGTTGATAGAGGCATTATAATATTCACATAGGGGCATCGAGATCTCCTTCTCCATTGTCCCCTAGATCACACTCCTCTATGACTAAGTTAACCCAGGATGTTCCTTTTAAGGAGACATTGGTTACTCATCATATGATCCATATGGGTTTTAGGACACCTACTTATGTGAGATCTTATGCACCACATAGTTAGTAGATATTGAAACTAGTTCAAATAAATCAACCTACTTATAGTAGCATGGTGAAAAAATGGAAGACAACTCAATAAGTAGTTTCAATACAACAACCAATTATGATATTTGTAAGAGATAGTACACAATAGATTACAATTTTAGTATGATAAATGATTAATTTATTTGTTATAGTCTATAAATCTAGCCACCACTATTGTACCATGATCAATATTAATTCATGAAGTTATTTATACACCTATACAACATGAAAGTATGGTCACTTATTTATCTTCCATAAAGATTTAGATAGTGCATGTTGCAATCACAGGATCAACACTAACATATAATATGATACTTCCATGTCATCAATACTAAAAAATAACATTTTAAATCTAATATCAATATATACTCAACATATATATGCAAATCAGATTAATTATCATTATATAAACAATCATGCACATTTCCATGTCAATATATAAGCAAAAAATATATAATCAAAACATCTAATAAAATAAACAATGCTAAATATAAATACCACATAACATGATGTCCATATATCAAAAAATTCATGTATATAGATAACTTAGAAAAGTTTTCATACAAATATATATAATCTCTAAATAATAGGAGTTTGGTTCCCATGACCAATCTCATAACCCTCACTCTCATCTACATACCCACTAGAATTCAATACGCCTACATCCCCTCTAAACCTAGATCAAGACCTATGTCTGCTCTCTCTCTCTCTCTCTCTCTCTCTCTCTCTCTCTCTCTCTCTCTCTCTCTCTCTCTCTCTCTCTCTCTCTCTCTCTCTAGCACTGCTAGCTCAACCATCACCTCTATATGCTCACATTGTAGATGAATATAATCATCTATTATCTTGTCACCTGCCCCACCTAGACTATCAAGTGGGAGCATAGCTCATCTTTATAACTCTACATGCATATCATCTATGTTTAATACTTACCACCTATATGATGTAATTTTAATCACCACTCAATCAAAAAGATGTGCATGGATACCAACCACCTACATAGCTCACTCTACCAACGCATCATCCATGAAATCATTAAGAACATGTCATGTAAGCTCTTGTAGTGTTGCATCAATGATATTCTCCCAATAATCATCATCTCCTACACCAATGCACAATAACATAGTACATTAGACATATACTCAGTAATCTAATACTAAGCAAACCAAATATACCAATCTACAATAATAACATACCTCTGACTACTCTAATGGGATCTAGATCTAGCATATCCTCTATTATCGCCCTATCTCCCAGAAATAGAAGTACCCATATGTGTTATCTCCACCATAATATATATGCATTTGTATCCCTCACATCATCCACATATAGTACCTCTATCATCATATATCTCTCTATCAATATAATTAGGTCCAACTAAACCACCATAGGTCTCACTTTACTACTTGGTCTCACCGTGGCCCAAGTACTGCTCACCCACACCAATGATGTGAGGGCACTATCCTGCACCACATTAAACTACCACATAACCTACTCATTCTATAATCTCTAAAACATAGTGGTCCATTGATCATGAATCCAACAACTCACCTCAATTTTTCTCAATTGAACCCCATCCTCAAGCCTTCCCTAAAATCCCTTATATAGTCTCTAAATAATAGCCTAAGTTGTAAGTTTAGGTGATATGATAAGCACTAATAGAATGTTAGAGCTATCAAATTTTATAATCTTCCA
Source organism: Torreya grandis (assembly GCA_037957365.1). Taxonomy (NCBI): domain Eukaryota; kingdom Viridiplantae; phylum Streptophyta; class Pinopsida; order Cupressales; family Taxaceae; genus Torreya; species Torreya grandis. Next base: position 2,385,780 of record JARHVA010001438.1, on the reverse strand, counting down.
CAACTTCTACATTGATGGTATCCACTAGGACTTCCACTTGGTCAAATTTTTCTATAGTGAAAGATTTGCATGGGTCAGGGGAGTAGGTTTTTGGTGGCAATGATGATGTTAGCTTGGGTTTGCAAGTGCAGCCTGTGGTGAAGGTAGTTTTAAGGAGAGTGTCTTCACTAGAATAAAACAAGGGTAGTTTAGTGGACTCTAGGCTTTAGTCTCCTCTAAATTCACTATTAAATTACTCAGTTCAGTCATTTGAAGGTCTTGTGATTTCCCTTGTGGATCAGGGTAGGCTTTCTTTAAAAAATCTATTTCTATTATTTTTGAAAATAAATACTTGATGGATGTTTTGGAAGGAGAGGAACAATTTTTAAAGAGGATTTTGGTCTACCATTTTGATAGGTTTTGGCCAAACCATTCCTCCTTGCATAAATGGATTTCATATTCTTGGAGATCTTTGCTCAAAGATAATATGGAAATTTACCCTTGTGACAAAGGGTTTTTTATTGTTGCCTTTGATTCTGTGGCTAATCGAAATAATATTTTTTAGGATAAAATTTGGATCTTTGAAGATCACATTTTACACTTGAAACCCTAGACTCTTGATTTTAACCCTTTGACTGAAAATCTTACATTGCATCCTGTATATGTGAGATTGCCATATCTTCTACTTTAGTTTTGAACTAAATCAGGTATTTTAGTTATTGGCTCAGCTCTGGGGGTTCTACTAAAAATTAATGATTCTTCATTAAAAATTCTTTTCACTACCTTTGCCAAAATTTTGGTTTGTCTAGATACTTCTTAGGATTTCCCTAAAAGTATTGTGTTGAAAGTAATTAATAAAAGCTAGTCTCAAACCCTTGATTTTTAAGGAATCCCCTTCAAATGTTAGAACTATTTTCAAGTTGGATATCTCTATGATTCCTACCAAAAATTTAAGTGTAACCATGAATCTTCTTGGGGTAAGGAGACTAATAAGGAATAGCTTGAAGTTATGGCAGTTAATCTAGTTTAATGAGAAGAAATAGCTCCAAGAGGTACAAAGGGTTAAGGAAGGTCAAGGTAAATTCATTGGTCAAATATACTCAAAATGTTGAGTCTTTTTTATCATATTGATAGTAATGTTAATAATTATTAAAAATTTAGAGGTAATCATAATGAAAGAAGTGGAATTTTAAATTTGAATTCTATCAAATTGGGGGCAGATAAAGAATCGTAGCTACTAAAAAAAAGGAAAAAAGAATGTCAGATTCACAGCTCTCCTTCCTAGAGAACTTTGAAGGATGAATAAAGTAATCATGGATTTTTGGTTTGATCAATCTGGTTCTTTTGTTGAAGTATATATTATTTGTTTGTTTGGTCAAATTTAGCTTAAATTTTTTAATGTTAAGCCTAAGCACTTTTTTTTGTCATAAGCTTTATATCGTGTAAGGGACTGAGACCCTTTAACTCTCAAGCATTGATAAAATAAATATCTCGAGTTGTAACTCAATCTAACACCTATCAATAGTGCATCATGCTCTTTAACCATACAAGGGCCTTAGCCATCCACCTCTATACAAATACCTGGTGGTGGGCCTAATCTATACATGAAAACTCTCTATTATGACCACTGAAATGTGCTTGTAATCCCAATAATATAATAATAATATCAATGACCCAATCCCATCACTACATAAATCCTAAGTAAATAAATACAAATCTTGATATAGGTGGGCTAATATGATGTGACCCCATGAGTATATGATCTTATGATCCTCTATATCTTGAGCGATATCATGCATATTATACGTAATAGACACACTACTACCATAAACTACCAAAAAAGAATCCAATAACACTACTAAAAACTTTTGCAACCATAGAATAATAACTCTAATAATCATAAACAAAACCACATCACTACTACCCTGATAATGCATCCCTATAGGAATGGCCAAAAAATACCTTGAGGCTTGATCAATTTCTCTCTATCCACATGCATCCAACAATACCACTCTTTGACCAGTAATGGGTATCCTCAATATCATGTACACATCCTCTATAGTAATAGTCATCTCTCCAATGGGTAACCAAAAGTTACATGTATTGGAATCCCACCACTCACATTCTATTATCATCATATGACAATCCCATGGCATTGATTTTAGTGATCTCACATACCCTAAAATGGACCTATTTACTACTACTCTCTCATCATCTATCATGGGTAGCCCACATAGACACTCAATCATCTGACCCCTCTGGAACTCTCTCATGCATACATCCACTTGTAAAAACCCAAAATATGACATTGTCATCTCCAAATATCAAATCTACATAAATAAGCATTAAATAACATTTCAATCCAAAATGTTCACTACCCTAGCCTATAAGATGGTAGCACTACAAATAGGATGCTAGCATTGGACATTAGCATTGCCACATGACTACAATATTGGATAATAGTGTGGTCCTTGGATAGTAGCATGGCAGCCTAGGACAATATTTTTTTCCCTTTAATGATAGTGTAGTCCCTAAAAAATCCATAATTTAGCATATTTTTACATGAAAAGATGATGAAATTAACCAAAACATTCAAATAAATGAAAAATGATAGAATCCTTACTAGTCTAACCTTTTCGCTAGCCTGAATCATCACCTCTACCTCCTCATAATGGGTCATGTGAGCACCTCATCTCATCAGCATATTTTCCTATCTTAGAGCAACAATTATCTTAAAATCTAAAATTTCAAATAACTTTAAACTCAATCAATACAAACTATTTAAATCATGCTTTTTAAAATGCCACCTACTTAAGGTTAGTCCCATGTGCACATTTTGCCAACTATTACCAAAAAATTCCAATCATGATATATCATTCCCCATAGCTCCATTTTCCTATCTATTTCTTACATGTAGAATTCAATGATGATAGACCCCACCTCATACCAATTTCTCTTCTGTTCTAGTCAAATTTACTCCATAGAGTACAAAACTCATATTTTCCTTAACTCACTATAGACCACAAATCTCTCCTATTCTCAATATCTAAACAATTATGCTACAATAATCAATGTCATCAATCCTATAATCATATTATCAAACACTAACTACTCACTAACATACATTCTGATGACTTTTGGTTTGATATCCTTACCTTGATCTCAACTCTCTCACCAAAAATGGGCCATACATACACCATTCACACTGACATAGATTTAATTAGATACTGAGGATCAATTATATAGTTACATAGATTTATTTAGATACTTGATCTTAGATACCTGTATTGTTTACTTAGACACTTAGATATATAGTTACATAGGTTTAATATACAATTACATAGGTTTAATATATAGTTACATAAATTTAATCAGATATTCAAAGCTTAGATACATAGATTCTTTACTGAGACACTTAGATATACAATTACACAAATTTATTCAGGCACTCAGATACTCAGGCTTAGATAAATAGTTTTTTTACTTAGACACAGATATATATACATAATTTGACTTAGAATCCCAAGGTTCCATTATTTTTCTAGATATTATTTTAGATTCCCAAGTTTTACATAGGATTATGATACAATTCCAAACTCAAATTATGACTATGGGGGCATGCATGTAGTACAACATCCATATATATATATATATATATATATATATATATATATATATATATATATATATATATATATATAGTTTTCACATGGGTTACATAGCTACGTCAATCAGATATCAGGTTTGGGGGCATGATGGATGGCACATGTTCTTGATCCCATAAAGTTTCACCAAGTTATATAGATGGAATGGTAGATTATACCAATCTCTATGTTCATATTACCATATTAGACTCAATATGTCACTAAGATTTCACCAGATTGGGTCATATAGATATTTGTAGTGGTTGATCCATAATTTTTACCAGACTGAGATTACACCAATTTATACAAAGACTTAGGTCAAGTAATAATTTTGACCTCTGATCACACCTATTCTTGGACTCAATTACATATCAAAGTGGGGGAAGCATGGCTTGTTTCTCCACATGTATATATTACTTCTCAAACTCAGTTACATATCAAAGTGGTGGCAAGTATGGATTATTTTTCCACATTTACAGATTAATTCTTGGACTTAGTTCACATATTAGAGTGGGTAAAATAGGGTTTTATTTCTAATAACCTATTTAGTTACTGATATTTACTATAGGGTATACCCACATTATGTATTTTCTCTTCACAGGCATTATTCCAATGCCTGTCCACTTCTTTAGGCAATAAGTGGGTCAGGTCATTGCACATCTATTCTCCATATGGGTTTGATCACATAAGTAATTAAAGGTACACATTTTATTTTTATTTTACTCTATTAATTTCATTCTATTACATTACTAGATTAAAAGTGGGGAAAATATGCACACCCTAATTTGGTCAAGCAAACACAAGTACTATGTCTTTTGTAGCTATTTCACAAGAAGTTATTAATGTTGAATGGAAGTCTTGTTTGCATCTGGAACTTGGGTCTTTTGATGTCAATTTAGACCTTATTATGAATTATATTCCTTATTTTATTCCCTCATTAGATTCGTGTCATCCTTTTTCAAGTCACTAGTTTGTTTGTCATAGTTGTAACCTAGTTTTTTGCACACATGATGATAGTGTAGTCTAGGATAGGAGCGTACCAAACCATTATCCACCTCAGTGTTAGTTTCTAATGGTTATGTTTTTAACTTATTTTATGTCTTTACCCTCCTTTGGCTCTCCTCTTATGATTATATTTGTCTTATTAACTTATCGACTTGTGAACAAGCATCTCACATTCAAAATAATGATCCTTCTATATAAAGAGCTTCATAATGAATTTTAAATATAACACTTACTATTTTAGCATATAATTACATAAAATAGTCAATGGTATAGCTTAACATTCTTCATATTTACTTATCATAACACATATATCTACATGTTTGATCAAAGAAGGTCCTAGGTGAGAGTAATTCTTCTATAGAGTGCATGTTGATTATGTACATTCCCTAAGGGAGAACTACATTTGATATGAGACCCATATAATTTGGGTTAATGTAGGCGACATCCAAAATAATAGGGGTTCTGGGTTTTTCAATCATAACATCCCACAACCCATCTTTTCCCCTTCCTTTTACATTTGATTTCATTGTTGGTTCATGTGTGTAGGTGTTCATTACGGTTTTAAATAAGGAACAACCATAAAACAATATAGAAGGATGATCAAAAGTGCTTGACGACACATAGAAAACCTAGAAGACCTCATTTATCCTCCTAAAATGTTTCAAGGCTCTTGTCTATAAAAGGACAATAGTGCAGTTCCCTTTTCTAATAATTTACCACACTGTAGTCCACATAACAATGCTATTAACCTAAGACATGTAAAAACTCTAGTTTTATAATGAAGGTGATACTAATTGTTCCTCTGATCTATCCTAGAAATACCATCACCCAATAACATGTATTTCATCCTAGATAAGTGGACTTTATCCTTTATATTACTACTTAAGGTAAATTAATTAAATAATTTATTTTAATATTTATCTCCATTTATCCCCTTTATTCTATCCCTTTATCACCTTAGGATCTAATCTATTTATGTCCTAACAAGAGAAAATAGGACCATTATCCTCTTCCATCCATGGAATAAATCCTTCAAATAGTGGCTAGAGCTAAGAGGTTTTCTCTCTTAGATGGCTACTCAGGGCACAACCAACTACTTATTCAATAATTAGACTAGTTTAAAGCAGCGTTTACAACCAAATGAGGTACCTATGCTTATGATAATATGCCCTTTGGGTTGATAAATATTGGTGAAATTTTCCAAAGGGAAATGGATATGGCCTTTAAATGTCTCATTAATTACATTATCTTGGCCTACTTGGATGACATAACCATTTTCTCAAATCATGATATTGTTGATTTGATTCATCTAATGGAAGTATTCACTAGGTGTAGAGAATTTGGAGTGTCTCTTAATCATAAAAAGTGTGTGTTTAATATTCATGAGGATAAATTAATGGGACATATAGTCTTAAAGTATGGTCTTACCATCGATCTAGAGAGTGAATGTTATTTTATCTTTTTCTCTCCCAATTCATAAAGAAGGTCTTTAAATATTCTTAGGGAAAATAAACTTTGTGAGGAGATTCATATCATTCTTTACCACCTTGGTTAATCTGCTTACCTCCATGCTCAAGAATAATATTGTTTTTAGTTGGTCAAAGGAAGGTAAGGATAATTTTGAAAGTATCAAGCAAGCTATTTCTCAAGCTCCTACTCTTATGTATCATAACTCTGAAAAAGGCTTCATTATTTATGCCTTTGGAGGAAGCGAGAGCATTTTAGCTATCCTAGATAAACAAAACAATGATCAAATGTAGCAGCCAATATCCTTTTTCAGTTAAGCACTTAAGGACTATGAATTAAGGTATAATTTTATTCAGAAACAAGTCTTTGATTTTATGAGATCTCTTAAAAAAATTAGTCACATGTTTTTTTAATAACAAAATATAACCAATGGTGCCTCGTCCAAGTGTGAAATAGTTTCTTTTGAGTAGGTATGTCAATGAGAAGAGAGTTGGATGGATCATAAAATTCAAGTAATATGGCATGCATATCAAAATTACCAATCTTGTGAGGGGTAAAAGGATATTTGATCATCTTGAAATATACTTAGTAGTTGATAAGAAGACAATATACATGCTACAATAAGACCAATAAGCTCATCTTCATTCTCCAAGCAGCTGGATACATGATATGGTTGCTTTATTATAAACTTGTGAGTATCCTCAAGGCCTTGAAAAGGAAAAGATGAGGTATTTTAGGTTGTAATCCATTTATTTTTATCCATGTTGATGGTGTTTATTTATAAAGGATATGAATGGAGTGTTATTAGGGTGTATTGAACATAACTAGGTTGCTAAAGTACTTGAAGAGTTCCATGATGGCCTATCAAGAGATCATTTATCACCAAGAACTACTATTGATAAAATCATGAGAGTTGGTTATTATTGACGTGATTTATTCAAATATGATCAGAAGTGGGTGAGAGATTGTAATAAGTATGCATACTTCATAGGAAAAAAAAGGTTAGATTCCCTTCCTCTTCACCCTATTCAAATTGATTAGACTTTTATTCAATGGGATTTAGAATTCATTGGTATGATGAATCTACCTTTTGGTTTTGGAGATAAATAGGTGATGACAACCACATATTACTTCACTAGATGGGCTGAAGCAATTACATTGAAGGAGGATAATAAATCTTCCATACATTTCCTTGAATGTATTTTTATAAGGTTTGGTGTCCCATTTACTATTATTTATAATAATGCTAAAGAATTTTTAGGCATTTAAATTATTGAATGGAAAATTAAGCATGGAATATATCTTAAGACCTCTTCAAACTATCACCCTCAAGGCAATTGTTTAACTAAGTCTATAAATAAAAACTTGATAAGGATTATCAATAGGATAATGATGAACAATCAGAGAGCTTCACATACCAAACTCAATGCATCCCTTTAACTTGATATAATCACACCTAAAAGAGCTATTGGGAACTATCCATTCATGTTGGTGAATGGGAGAGAGGCAAAACTTCCTTTGTCATTAGAATCACTTTCTCTTGAGCTTGTACCACAAAAGGAAATTCTAGAAAATGATGCAATGATAGTGAGGTTGGTTGAGTTGATGGAGCCGTAAGAGGAAAGAAACCAAGCAATGCATACTCTTTAATTTTATCAAGCCCAAATGAAGAGAACTTTTGACAAGAAATTTGTTGATAGAACATTCAAGGAAGGAGATCTAGTTTTGAAGTGGGATGATGATAGAGCTATAGCTAGAAGACATATATATTTTGATTACATTGAAAGTGACTTATATATTATCACCAGATACAAGAAAGAAAATGGTTTACAACTCTCAAAGCTGAATGGAGAAGCAATACTTATCATAATCAATGAGATACACCTCAAACTATGCCTTTGAGGTAATTTTCAAACCTTGTACAGTTAGTGTAGTTGTTATCTTTCTTTCAACTATAGTTTGCACATTATTTCCTGAGTAGTATAGTTTTTTTCATTATTTCAAGTTTTTTTCACACAATTTTTCTATTTTTGCTTTCTCTTTTGTGTATTTTGAGTCTTCTTTAGTTAGTGTATAGGCTGAGCAAGCATGTTTCAGTTATGGTTTTACTTTCAGATTGAGTTGTTTCAAAAAATTTAGTGACTCCTATTCCCAATAGATTTGCATAATTCTAATAAATCCTTTCTTAGCATCCAAGAAGCCCATTGAGGGTGACAAATGTTGACTTTTTAAGTCTCTATCTCTCACTACTTTACATATTAGAAACCAAACTTTTAGGCCTATACTATTGAGCAAGAATTAGTAGTTCCCTCATGTTTATCTCTGTAGATTAAATCAAGTATTTCATGAAATATTTGAGTGTTCTCATACATTTTCATGTTCCAATAAGGTATTATTATCATATTATGGTCAAGAGGTCATATTAACCATTGATAAAGCCTATTTGATGACCTAAGGTATTAAAAGGTGTTTTTAAATTAAAAAAATGCATCAACAATGTCTATTTAATTAGGTCATAAAAAGGGGTGAAACATTCCAAAAAAAGGGGGATTAAGGTCATTTATAAGCCTGAAACTCTGTCATTAATCCTTGAAGTCTATACATCTTTCTCAAAACATATTTGACATTATTGTTCCCTCATATCTTACCTCTTTGTGAAATATTTCAACTTCTAACATAGGAAAAGCTCATTTAAGTCCATGAAACCCTTGTAAACAAGGTTTCTCAGACTATTTGCATGTTTTTTGCATCCAAAAATTACATTTCCAATTGTTGCAAGTCTTCAATTATGAACATGAGTCTATTGTCATGATCAAATCATATGTTTCCAAGATTTGTGTTAAAGACAAAGATAATGCAAAGGTTTCATGATCAAATATTATTCAATACATTGCTAACCATGTAGTACCAAGAGATTCATAAGGCTTAAGACAAAGTTTAAGAAGGTTTCTTGATGAAGGAAAAAGACATCCAGGTTTCATAATGATTGAATCCATGATAAAAAAAATAGTTTCATGGTTCCAAGACCTTCATAAAAGCTTGAAAGGTAGAGAAGATGAGATCCATGGTTTCATAAGGTTGTCATGTTAATGTAAGAGGTTTCTATAATCTTAATACCTTTATGCAATTCTATAAGAGAGATGATCTAAACATGATTTCAAGATCTTAATCTATTAACCATATCAATAAGGTTGTAGGTCTATATGTAGGTCTTAGTCAATATTTTATAATATGTTCCCAATGGTTGTAGGTTTATAAGGTGAAGAGGAGAAATTTTCCATGATCCAAGGAGCTTTAATAAGTCTAAAAGGTAGAGGTGCATCAGATAAAGGGATTTTGAGTTATAGGGCATGATGTTAAAACCTAGTTCTTGGTATGTTCATATATTTAACATGGTTTCCATGACTATTTAAAGGTTAGTGAGGTCTAAGATGATTTTCAAAGTATGATTCAAACATTATCCAAGGATTTTCTCATGTTTCAAGACTTCTACACAAGTCTTAAGGTGTGAATCACAAGTTCAAGCATGGTCAAGAATACCATAAGCTTGAAATATTGTTTAGGAGGAAAAAAATAAATGTCTTGATATTTGAATCCTAACAAACAAGTCTATAAAAAAATTTTAGAAAGTTTTCATGCCCTCAAGACTTATAAAATTGGTTTGTCAGCCAAGTTACACAAGATCCATGATTTTTTGAGATTGTTATGTAGAGACCCATAGTTTTCATGGTTTCAAAATCCTTAAGAAAGACTGTAAGATAGATATCGTGGGTTTCAACCATTATATAAATATGAAGTAAGATATTGATCATAATTCTAACTTTTCATGACTTCAATAGCTTACTACAAGTCTATAGTAGAATATACAAGTTTTAAAGCTCCTAGAATAAAGGTTGTAGTTTTAGAGCATGATCTAGAAACACCAACACCTCTTCGATAGAAAATAAAACATTTCCTTGATGATATGATTATAAAATAGGGGTTTTAGCATATCAAAGACACCTACAGTCCTATTCACAAGTTTTCAAGGTTTTATTGATGATGTTAGGTCGAAAGAGGGTTTGAAAGCTTTTAATGCCTACCATATAGGTCTGTGGGTATATTTTGAAATGTTTTCATGATTTCAAGACTTATAATAGGTTTGTGACAAATTTTATAAGGTTTTCATGCTAATTCAATGCCCAAAAGGTTTTGAGAAAGTTGGGTAGAGTCCAAACAAGCATAAAACATGAATGTTGTAGTTATGTGATAGATCTTAATCATCATTCAAGAGAACCTATAAGACTGTAACAATTTTTTTGAAAGGTTTCATGATGACAAAGTAAAATACAAAGATTTTAAGAATGTTATAGGTCTTCAAGGTGAATATTCTTAAAGGTTTCAATCATGATTAAGGATGCCAGTAGGTTTTGAGCATGATCTCTAAGCCTACCTACAGGTCTACAAGGTAGAGTTCCATAGGTTCCTATGATATGTGATATCAAAATATATATTTCCATTATCCCAAGTCCTATTTAATAGGTATATAAATAATGCTTCCAAGGTCTTATGATTTTAAAGACACATACATAATCTACAGGAGGTTTGTAAGGTCTAAAATTAATAGTCCAAAGAAAGAAACACAAGATTTAAAGCATGATCAAAGCTCTTAAAACCTTCCTATAGGTTTGAATCCTAGTTTCTAAGGTTATTGATCTGGAATTGATAAGATATAGCTTTCCAAACATGATTCCTAAGCACATTAATAGGCCTACAATAGAACATGCAATGTTCTGATGATGACAATACCAAAACAAGAAGGTTTTAGTGATATAAGCTCCTTTAAAACCTATCTACAAGACTTTTCAATGTATCAATAATTGTTTATAAGGTTTTGAGCATCATCTATGGGATGAAACATAGATCCAAGAGTTTCTATGATGATGCAATAGAAAAATGAGTTTTTAGAGCTAGAAACATGAGATAGAATGTTTAAGCATGGTCTCAAGCATAATTCAAGAGCACTTGCAGGCATGTTCTAAGTTTTTAATCATATTTATCATTCCATTATAATATTTAAAGGTTACCACAATGTCCATACCAAGATTTCAAGTTTTCTTTATGATTGTAAGTAAATAAAGATTTTAGAACACGTTTCCAAAGTTATAGGAGTTTAAAGTAATAAGACATAGCTTTAAGTAAGACTTCTAGACAATTTACTTGATGTTTTCCAAACATGTTTCTCATGTTATGATAGGGTCTCAAGGGTTTTATGATCTCAAAATCACATCAATGGGACAATGCAAGTCTCTCAAACCTTTTCAAGCATCACAAAACATGGAAACTAGTTAAAAACATGCTCTTAAAGAAGTTTAACTTCCTTAAGGTGATTGACATTAATGAAAACATGTGGAAAGGCTATATATGGGTGATTTAGGAATTTTTTTGCATATAATACTTAGATTTAGTCATCTAAAATTTCATTTAATTCAATGAGTATCACTCGAGACCACCCTATCCTTAGCTTATCCCTAGACCTATCTTAGGGCCTCTTTTAATCCTTTTTTTTTAACTTTTATGAACATCTAGACTATTCCCAAATATACTAAGATCCACATTGAGCCATCACCTAGGCATCCCCAATCTTTTTTCACCTATGTTATCCACCTAGACAATATCATGGCCTCTTTGGTTTATAACACAGTGTGGTATTGGTAAAGGGGGTAGTGCTTTTGACCCTTATCTTCCTTTTCCCCTAACAAATATCTTTCCACTTCCTAAAGCATATTAGGGTCATCTTTGTCATTTCATGTCTTGAAAAACATCATAACACTATATAAAGACCACTCTCATTCATTTATCCCTTAGATGGCAATTCTCATGAACAATTTCATAAATAGTTGTGAAAATTAAGGTCATTGATCCCTATTTACCCCTATTTCTACATACATCCATCTATATCAACCTAAAGCTCAGGTTTACTCAGATTTCTATTTTCAAGTCACACTTAAATCATTCAAATTGGCATTCATACTTACGAATACTAGCATCACTCTCACTTACACCATAACTTATATTAGAAGAACTAAATCAATATTAATCCCATTTCAAGGTAATGGTATATCAATGCTCAATACATGCGGTGTTGAGGTCTTGCCCAGCCTATCCTACTAACACCAATCTTCTTCCACATATGTTAATAAAAACCCTAGAAAGATGGAAGCATAGGGTTTCATAGTGAAATTAGTCAAATCAAAAAATAGACAATGATCTAGGTCTTAGTCACATAGACACAAGCTTCCCAAAATAGAGTGAAGGTCTACCCATAATTTCATAGTTTCACCTATATAGGGTCATTAGTACAACACAAAAGGTCAATAAGATAGTACACTATTGGAAAAGAGTGTCATGCTACTATTTAAATAGGGTTCTAACACTTATTCTCTGATGATGACACTCTGCACTATTCTTGTACCACTTCTATGCCCACCAATTATCTATCTCAGTCATATTTTCTATCTAAGTATATCTTTTCTAATTCATTTATATTTATATAATATTCAGATAAATCAATTATTGAATAAATCAGTGGCTGTTGATATTATAGTATTTAATTCCCTAATTTATTACCTAGATTTTTATCAAACTTAGGGTTACATTTCATAATACTAAAAAGGATAAATCATTTAGTGAGCCTAACTTGTTGTGAATAACATCCAAACACTAGCCATAGATGCTACTAGGGTTTGTATCCTTCTTTTTACTATTTCCATTTGTTATGTTAGGCTTTTCAAATTTCATATATTCTATTTTAGTGTCACTCTTTCATTTTTTTAATTATATGCCATCTAATAAAGTTAAATCTCTTCCTTTAAGAAGAAGTGCTAGGCTTAGTGGTAATCCTATTGAGCATACTCAGATTCCTTCCATTCAAGCTTATACCATGGATACAAGACCAATTAAAACTCCTCTAATTGATCCTTCACATCCTAATTATGTGGAATTCAATGATAATACATAGGAACATGAGAAATACAAGATCATTGTGATATACAAGAGGGGACTTAGGACACACTTCCCCCTTCCATGATGAAAATATAATAATCAATACGAATGAGATATTATAAATTTTTATAGATAGACTTCAAGAATAGCCCCATGATCATGCATATATTTTTCAAGCTATATTGGAAATAAAGAACACATCACTTGGTCAATCCTCTAAACCCACAGATGATAACATTGTTACACCTAATATGGGGGTAATCCATATTTTATAACAACCTTCTATAACTAAAAAAATCTCACCAGTAGAAATAGCTCCTATGGTTAATACACATCCCTCCTCTCTAGATATATAATCCGCTAGGCACTAGATCCATTCTTTATAGGCTAAGGTGTTAAATATTGAGCAGGGTGTCACTAGACCATCTCATGATTTAAATCATCATTTAATCCTACATACACCATTGACACAACATATAGCGATAAATCCTTTTCCATCCAAATTTTTGGCACCCAATCTTACTTTGTATGATTATAAGGGTGACCCAGAACATCATCTACGAGCATTTCACTTAGTATGTTTGGACTAGGTGTCTAATGATTGGATAATGACTAATATGTTCCCTCATATTTTAAAGGACTATGTATTACAATTATTCTATGATCTCCCTAATAATTCCATTACAATATTTAATCCATTCACAAATATGTTTTTGGCATATTTTTTGATTAACATCAGTGACAAATTTTTGTATGCTCAAATTTCTTAGCTAAATTAAAAATCTAATGAGCCAATAGTTGAATATGTCTTGTGACTTGCCCCATGGTAGATAGATAACTCTAGGACATATTTAAGAAAATTTTATTACTAGCATTACTTGAATCTATATTATTAAAAAAAATCCATCATTTACAGATCTATGCCATATAGTGATGGAATGAGAAGTGAAACTTATTTCCATGGGCAAGTTAAAGTACATACCTAGATTGGATTCCACTAATAAGAGATCAAATAAGCTCCCATATAAGGTAAGTCCCAATGAATACAGGAATGAACAAAATACAACAATTAACATAGCCTTAGAGCAAGCTCCTCATGTGGTTTTATCAACTCCTCTAAGGAGACCTTTTATGAATCTAATTGAAGCACCAAGTCACGTTCTCTAACAACTTTTGTAATTCAATGTAATATCTCTCCCTCCCATCAAAGAAGTTGATATGACTAGGCCTCTTCCAAATAATTATGAGTCTAATGCATTTTTAAATTATCATAGGGCCCCTAGCCATATTACGAGTAGATGCATTAGCTTACAACATAATATCCAAAATTTGATAGATGCTAATATCATCAATGTGTGAAACCCTATAGAAGCACCCAAAGCATAACTAACTAAAGCAAAAACAATGAAAATATTTTATGATCCATTTACAAAGCATACAGATAATGAGATAGTAGACACTTCAAGTGTTCATTATAATTATCATGCACATCCACCACCAACATCTTATCATACTCATACAATGGACACATACCCTCTACATAATATCATTGGTGTGCATCATACTATAGTGCCAACTAGGCCTCTTATCACTTTTTTAGAATAAGAGATTGTTGAAAATGACTCATATTTATATGAACTCTTTATACAAGCTTACATTGATCACCATCTTATTCAGAGTGTCATGGTTAATAATGGGTCAAACATCAATATGTGTACTATTACACTTCTACATCACTTGGGTTATTTATATCTAGATGTTTCTCTAATAGATATAGTTATCCATGGATTTAATGGCCATGTCTAGAGATACATTAGGGATATCATGCTTCTAGTATAGGCTAGGCCCACACATGTGGCCACTAGATTCATAGTTTTACTTAGCGATAGAAAATTTGATATGTTATTGGGTAGGCCTTGTATACAACAACTTTGAACCATTACCTCCCTTTCACATATATGTCTTAAGTATATACATGTTAATTAGGTTATTATAGCTGAGGGCCTTCCATATGAGTATCCTTTACCTAATCCACATTTAATTACACAATATTCACTATTAACAACTCAAAACATAAATTCTATAAGCACACCTCAAATATCAGTTGAGCCACTAGTGTAGGTAAGGTCTAATTCTATGGCATTACTACGTATACACACTCTCCCATGGAGACCTTAATTAGAGAGACCCCTCCATCAAAGACATGTTATATATTATAAATATCATCTCTCTACCTAATGGCCACCTAGATCAATGTTACTAAGTCCTCAAATCACTCTGCATAGACCATCTATGCCAGTTATAGCTTCTACTAGATGGGTCCCCAAGAGACCCACACTTAACAAGCTAGTTCAGTCAATTCCATAGATTAATAGCCACACTTTATAGTCAGTTTCAATAGCATATTATTTAGCACATTTGGTACCTCAATCTCATATACTTACTAGCATATCACGTGTGGTCATTCTTCCTTTACTTTATATAGGTCACCTTGATAGTGAGTCTTTAACAAGACTCATCAATTAATATGTTCTCCTATTACTTGTACATAGTTTCATTTTCATGTTTCTTGTCCATATATTATACTCACAAAATACAAAAATAATATAATATATTCAAAAATACAAAAAACATTTAAATTTTTGCTTAGAAAATATAAATTTTAGATTGTATGTATTTCCATGTTTACATTCCTTCTATTTTCCAGGTACTACATATGTTATCTTTGTTAGTGTAGTCAATTTTATCATACATACATGCTTCACTTGTTCACTTCAAGTGTTCATATATTATTACAGGACTCAATTCCTCTACACAGATCTAGATTTGCTATTATCCACCCATTGGGGGCACATACATATATACATTATTTCAACATTGCTATATTATCCCATTGGGGGGCATCATACACAACTTCTAGTTTTCCAGGTTATATCTTTTTATACTCCATATAATAGATTAGCATTGATTACATCTTGATATTGATCATCCTATAATACATGGTTTTTTTACTACTATTACTATAGACTCAGCTTATGTATATCTTTGCTCTTATATAGATTTGTACCACTTGATTATTGCATACTTTCATTTATAGATTTACTAGTTTAGATTTGATTGTGTTTGCTTGCTTCTACATCTACTAAATGGAATTTGAATATGTCATCATCCTTTCATTTATTTCATGCTTTGGACATGTACCTATGTCCTTAGGTGTGTTTCTTTATTACGTATGTGGATATTTGAACATGTCTTTCCATGTGGCTCTAAACCAAAATTACATGCTATTTTACGTATGAAGATATGTGAATTATATGTGTACATTTTTTTGGACTTAGTGACATGTGCCCATGTCCCTTGTATTATGTCCCCTTGGCTTAGTTTGCATGCCTCATGTGTTTGTATCTATGATTTCATGTATGCATCATGGCCATGACATTTATCTCTTACTTGTTGATTTGATATCCAGTTTACAATGCCATAAGGGACCTCATGCATCTCCCCTTTCCTTCTTGGGTGCCTTGATGGACATCATGCACCATCCCCCAAGTATTTTACTCAGATTATATTCATAGTTGTTATTCATATAAATACTTACATGTTAAACATGGGATATACTGAGAGGGGGGGTGAATCAGTATATCATATAGCTTATAAAAAATTTACTTAACCAAATTCTACTTAATCAAGCATTCAAGATATGCAATAAAACTCAAACAATAAACACCACACAAGATAGAGAGAGACACCAGATATAATGTGGCAACCCAATATGGGAAAAACCATAGAGAATAATCTCAAGTATGTGAATGAGCACCAACCCAAACAATATTTTCAAGCACCAACTTGCAAGAGCACCAACGCCTTTGCTGAGCACCAACCCATCAACTATTCATGAGCACCAACCCATAGGAGCACCAACCCACAGGAGCACCAACCCCTTTGCCGAGCACCAACCCAAAAACAATTCGTGAGCACCAACCCACATGAGCACCAACCCCTTTACCGAGCACCAACCTAACAAAAATTCATGAGCACCAGCCCATAGGAGCACCAACCCACAGGAGCACCAATCTCTTTGTGTATACCACACACCTATCTCTAATATTGCTATCTCAACAAATGATAGTTCATTACAACATCTCTTTCCTCTCTCTCACCTTTTCTCTTCTAAGCTAGATATAACAAATACAAATCATATTCATCACTCACAATTGCTCTTCTAAGCTAGATATTACAATATCAAATCAACCTCTATCTCTCATATTACAAATGGCTTCTCAAGCCTTTATTTATAGCTTTCCAAATGACCTTTGGCCTTCCCCCTTTGTGACCCTTCAATCCTCATGGAAAATGGTGCCAAACTTGTATGACCCTTCATATTCTTACCTTTGAAAATTCATGTGGTGACCCTTCATGACCAAAAATGTCCTTCCCACTTTTGTCCTTATCTTGGTGACTTTTGGAGTTCCCCAAGATGAATCTTCATGGGAAAATGCATCCCATCCTTATTTTGTCTTTACCCCTTGGCTCTTTGACTTCTCCATGGGCCCTTCTTTGTCTCATATGCAACCAAAAATATATATTCATTAATATTAAATAAATATTAACTCACATTAGCCAAGATATATTTATTACAAACAACATTAAATGTAATGGGGCCTTTATCACCAATAATGGTAGAACTTTGACATCAATGACAATATTTTCAACAATCTCCCCCTTTGTCATTGATGGCAACCTCAATCCTAAAATTGCCACATCCTATCACCTGCACATACTATCATCTAAAAACATACAGTAACTCCCCCTTACTGTAGCAACTTGTACCTATTCCATGTACCTATTTCTACACATGTACCTGTACCTGTTAATCTCCCCTTTGATATCAATGACAAAGGGCCTACCTAGAGCTAACACTTAGCTCCACCTCAACTAATGCTAAACATCAATGGTAGGAAGTAATAGAAATTACTCCCAACTCCTCTCGCAGATCTTTGAATGTGTCCTTTGATCATGCCTTTGAGAAGATATCTGATAATGCATATACATTTTTCACTGTCTTTTGAGCATCTGTAATCAACTCATTTAAATATTTTCTTCTAATCTCACAACCTTCAACATGAAAATTTAATGTGTATCCTTGATCACATATTTGACTAACACTCAATAGATTATGCTTAAGACCTTTTATATACAAAACATTCTTAGTCTTAGTTCTACCATAATCCAAACTCAAAGTACCTTTTATGGCTATCGTGGTAGTGGTTTTATCTCCGAATCTCACTATACCACCATTGATCTTCTTTATAGTAATGAACTTACTTTTATCTCCTATCATATGCCTCAAACTTCTGCTATCAATTAACCATGGCTGATCTTTACCTCTTACATGCAGGGTTGTCTAAGCCATCATGGAATCTTTAGGTTGTTTCTTCTGCCATGAACATGTTTGAACCTTCTTCTTAATGAATGGAGCTTTGCAAATTTGATCCTTCTTGACTGACTTGAACATGCTTCTATAATACTGAGCTATGTATCCAAAGTTGTTACACTTGTAGCATACTATGGTCTCTTCACCAAATCTTGATAGAGGAGCAAAAGAGTTGTGGCTTCCACTTGACGCTCCTTGACTTTCCTTCTCCTTATTTCTAAAATTTTTAGCTCTTTTTCTACATTCTAATTTCTTGTGACCATATCCATTAAAATAAAAATAATAGCCATAAAAATAAGACCTGTCTGTATATCTCTGACCTAGTTATCTTTTGTAGCTTTGTTCTCTCCAACCTTCTCTATTTGAAATGTCCTTTGTATTTTTAACTTCTCCCCTTTTTGTTTCCTCTTTTGTAAGAGCTTCAGCATAGCTCTTTTTCTTTTCAAAACTGATCCTTGTCTTATCTTAATTTGCATTTTGATTTTCCAATATCTTATTCAGCATGTTAGTGTTATCCTCAAATTTTGAATCACTAACTACTTTATCATTGATTGCTTTCTCAATATCTTCTTTTAAAGAGGCAAGTTCAATAGCATACCTTTGACATTCTTTTCTTGCTATTTA
The DNA here is from genome assembly GCA_037957365.1 of Torreya grandis. Lineage (NCBI taxonomy): Eukaryota > Viridiplantae > Streptophyta > Pinopsida > Cupressales > Taxaceae > Torreya > Torreya grandis. Next base: position 2,366,643 of record JARHVA010001438.1, on the reverse strand, counting down.
CAATTGTGTTGTGAGATCTTATTCATTCTTCTTGGCTTCTTCAAAGTGTGCCTATAGATCTTCAATCATTTCCTTTAACTCCTGTTCATTTTCCTTGATCTGGCACTTTAATCTTTGATTCTTCTTCTCAACAACTTTTAACTCTTCAAGGGCACAAATGAGTTCTCCTTCCATATTCACTTCAGCTTCCTCCTCTTCTTCTTCTTGATCATCTTCATGTATAGCCATGAATAGAATCTCTTCTTCTTCTGAATCACTGACTCCACTATCTTTGACTGAGCTAGGATCCTTAGAATACGGGATCTTCTTCTCAAATCCCTTCTTGGATTTGCCTTTGAAATTCTTTTTATATGTAGGCTTTTCTTCTTCTTCATCATTACCCTTATTTAGGCATCTAGCTAAAAAATTTCCAATCTTTCCACAATTAAAACATTTAAAAGGTATTTTTCCTTGATATTTAACTGTTCCTCTTTTTGGCTTGCAAATGAAAAGTGCTCCGTTGTCATCTTCATCATCACTAGAACTATCACTTGATTCTTGAATCTTATCTTTCTCTTTATTTGATGTCTTGAAATCTAATTATCTCTTAATGGGTTTATCTTATTCTGTCTGCATCTCATATGCCATGGGAATACCATGAAGTTCATCCATCTTTAGCTTGGCTAAATTCTTCATCTCCTCGATTGTTGAAACCTTTGCATCATATCTCATTGGTAGAGATCTCAAAACCTTTTGTACCATCATTGACTCTTCTAATGTTTCTCCAAGACCTTGAATCTGATTTACGATTTGATCAACTCACAAGAGATAACTTTCTATATCTTCTTCTTCTTCCATCTTCAAACTTTCAAACTGCCTTCTTAAAGTTTGAAGCTTAGCTTATTGAACCTTTCCATCACCTTTGTAAATATTCTCAAGTTTTACCCAAGTTTCATGAGCAGATTTACATTGCATAACTTTAACAAATTCAAATTCACATAAACCACATAAAATAGCATTTAAAGATTTAGCTTTACATTCACTTGCCTTCTTTTCTATTGGAGTAATTGTAGATGTATGTGGCTCTTCATATTCCTCCACCACTGATTTCCATATGTTTAATCCAAGGGCCATTAAATAAACCTTTATTCTCATGCTCCAAAAATCATAATTCATCCCATCAAATAAAGGTGCCTTATTTGTAGAAAATCCTTCCTATGACCTAGCCATCGTGCTTTCTCGATCTACCTTCAAGCTATAAAACTTTTCAAAAAGGAACCTACTCTAATACCAATTGTTAAGCATGAGATATACTAAGAGGGTGTGAATCAATATATCATATATCTTATAAAACTTTCCCTTAACCAAATTCTACTTAATCAAACATTCAAGATATGCAATAAAACTCAAACAATAAACACCACACAAGATAGAGAGAGACACTAGATATAACATGGAAACCAAATATGGGAAAAACTACAGAGAACAATCTCAAGTATATGAATGAGCACCAACCCAAACAATATTTGTAAGCACCAACTTGTAGGAACACCAACCCATTTTTTGAGCACCAACCCAAAAACTATTCGTGAGCACCAACCTACAGGAGCACCAACCCCTTTGCCGAGCACCAACCTAGCAACAATTCATGAGCACCAACCCACAGGAGCACCAACCTCTTTGTGTATACCACACACCTATCTCTCAATGTTTCTATCTCAACAAATGATAGTTCATTACAACATCTCTTTCCTCTCTCTCACCTTTGCTCTTCTAAGCTAGATATAACAAATAAAAATCATATTCATCTCTCACAATTGCTCTTCTAAGCTAGATATTACAATATCAAATCAACCTCTATCTCTCATATTACAAATGGCTTCTCAAGCCTTTATTTATAGCTTTCCAAATGACCTTTGGCTTTCCCCCTTTGTGACCCTTCAATCCTCATGTAAAATGGCACCAAACTTGTATGACCCTTCATATTCTTGCCTTTGAAAAGTCATGTGATGACCCTTCATGACCAAAAACATACTTCCCACTTTTGTCCTTCTCTTTGTGACTTTTGGAATTTCCCAAGATGACTCTTCATGGGAAAATGCGTCCCATCCTTCTTTTGTCTTTACCCCATGGCTCTTTGACTTCTCCATGGGCCCTTCTTTTGTCTCATATACAACCAAAAATATATTCATTACTATTAAATAAATATTAACTCACATTAGCCAAGATATATTTATTACAAACAATATTAAATGCAATGGGGCCTTTATCACCAATAATGCTAGACCTTTGACATCAATGACAATATTTCCAACATTACATTATTATATATATCTTCAAAACCTTGTGAAATATCAATCTAACATACATCATACATTGACAAATTATGTTCAATCTCTTTTACATTTTGATGTCATGTATACACATTATATTGTTTTATCATGTATATATCATATATTTTCAATCTAATACACATGATGCATGAATTTTATTTTGATTACAATTATTACAGATATTCAACAACTCCCCTCAAAAGAGGGGGAATTCATAAGGGTTTTTCATAGAGATCATGCCATCTTAGTGAATTCAAAACACAAATTTTAGAATTCAAACACATATTACAAAGCTCAAACTCAAGAAAATATAGTGAAATATAGTCACACATAGATCAATCTCAGTTTTACCCAATAACATTTCTAAAAAATAGCATAGTATACTATTAAGATCTTAGTGCACTATAGTCCACCACCATGCTATTGACAAGCAACCTCAAAAAGTAGAAAATTTTAGAATTGTCAAAAAGGTATAATAGGTATAGTTTAGATTTGCATAGTCTCAGTCATAGATTATCAAATATGCTCAATATATACTCAACTTTTACATAGATTTACATAGAATTTCTTAGATTGGGGGTATCATGCATGGCATGATCACTCCAATTTTATTTTTAGATATGCATAGACATAGATTACTAGGACTCAACCCAAAAATAAATATGCATAGATATCAAAATTAGGGGTATGTACACAGCACATTATTTACATATTCACAGTTTTACACTAGTTCTCTCAGATGGAATGCTAACTCCATGTCACTATCCATGTTGTATACTCTAGACACCATATGCACCAATTTTTCACTAGGATTACATCATATTTATGCCTCATTACATTTACATTGGTAGGCATTCCTAAATTTCCTAGAGCCATTTAACATTCCTAAGTGACCCTCGAGTTCCTTTACATTTTAGAGTTTCCAAGTAGCCTAGAGCCATCTTATATAATTTTGTGACATCACATAATTTTAGTTCTATATTCATCTACTACAAATGGGTAGGAAATGATGGATTCATAACTTAATTGAGTTCTTGAGCCACCTACATAAGAGGATTAGAAAAATCATCAATCCAATCCAAGTTATTCACATATTATGATCCACCAAATAACGGTGGGCAATAATGAAGTCAAGGTCAAATTAATTTCTTGAGCCACCCACACATGGGGATTGGGAAAACCATAATCCTAGTCCAAGTTATTTAGTATTTGATCACCATCTACATGCATAAATAGGATTTCACCAAGTTTTTACATTGGTTCACATACCCAACAAGGTGTATTCATTCCTTTCCTCTCTCACATATCTTTACTCAATTTTGTCTTTGATTTTGATATTTCTTAAGTATGGATTGATTCATATATGTTTCATGGGAAGGACATGAAATGGAGAATAGTTCATAGACTACAACCCACATTCATGGGATTCACTTCTTAGGTAAGTCTAGGTATATTTCTCTTTCCTTTATCCTAATCATTTCACTTTGATTCATTTATAGAATATAGGGGGAAATGTAGTTATCTAAAATGTCATTTAATGAAATGAGTGTCACTTGAGACCACCTTATCCTTAGCTTATACCTAGACCTATTTTAGGGCCTATTTTAATCCTTTTTATCTTTTATGCATGTCTAGCCTATTCTTAGATATACCAAGAGCTGAATTAAACCATCATCTTGTCATCCTTGATCCTATTTCACCCATTTTATCCACCTAAAAAATAGCATGGCCCCTTTGGTCTATAGCAAAATGCACTATTGGAAAAGTGGGTAGCATTATTGACCCTTAGCTTTATTTGCACCTAAAATAAATCTTTCCATTCCCTGAAGCATTTTAAGGTCAGCATAGACTCATTTTATGTCTTGATGAGCATCAAAACACTATATAAATACCACTCTCAATCATTTATCTATTATATGGTAATTCTCATTAACAATCTCATAATTAGTTATGTAAATTAAGTCCATTTATCCCTATTTACCCTTATTTATGCATACAACCATCTACATCAGCCCAGAGCTTAGGTTTACTTATATTTATAGTATCAAGTTACACTTAAAAACATTCAAATTGGCATTCATACTCAGACATACTAGGATCACTCTCACTTTCACTATCACTTATATTGGGAGAACTAGATCGAGATTGATCCCCTTTTAAGGTATTAATATGTAAGTTATGCTCTGCACATGGGGTGTTCAGGTGTCACCTAGCCTACCCTACTAACGCCACTCTTCTTCCACTTATATTTATCAAAAACCTAGAAAGCATGAAGGCTTAGGGTTTCACAGTGAAAGTAGTCAAAGCACACAATAGATGACAATCTAGGTATTAGTCACATAGATAGGTTTCCTAAAATGGAGTGAAGGTCTACCCAGAATTTCATAGCTTGACCTACATAGGGTCATTAGCATAACACATAAGGTTAATAACATAGTGCACTATTGGAAAAGAGGGATGGGCTACTATTTGAAGAGGCTTATGACACATGTTCTCTATTGAAGACACTTTGTACTATTCCTACACCAGTCCCCTACCCACCACTTGTCCATCTCAATCATATTTTCTAGATAAATAAACCTTTTCTAATTCATTTCTATTTATATAATATTTAGATTAATTAATGGATGTTGATAGTGTAGTACTTTATTCCCTAATTTATTACTCAGCTCTTTATTAACCTTAAGGTTACATTCTATAATCCTAAAAAATATAAATCATTAACAAAGAATCTAATAAATGAGAATAAGTAAAGTCTAACTACTTCCTCTCCAACTATCACCTAATTCATGGGGAAAGTGGTGATTTTTGACCAAATCCATCATGGACAAGCCCTTCAAGGATATAAATGGAGTGAATATAGGGGTTTTATCCTCCACTACACCAAACATCTAGCCAAGTATACATGGAATGGGTCCAAAGTATTGAAGGAGATTAATGTCTTCAACTTCTTAGTCTCTTTTCCTATACATGCCTGAATTGATGAAGCTAGTTAAGGATGTTATTGTTTTTTAATTCTCTCACTCACTTGTATTCTCTATATATGACTAAAACATTATTTGTAAAAGGATCCCTCTACTTCATCATAATAAAACTCTACACTTTTGAGGATTATATACACTATTTAGCCTTGATATCAATAAAAAATTATATTGACTATCTTTAAATTTATTTCATGTTGTGTGTAACTTTGGGTTGTTGACCTTTGCTTGTGGACATCATTCTTTCCCTTGTAAATTTTTGCAATCTTTTTACCTTCATACAAGATTATATGACTTTATTTTATAGTTTGTATGTTGTGTATAATCAAATTTATACATAATTAGTTATGGATTCCCCTCATTTGAGCCTTCTAGAGGTGACTTGTGGCCCCTCTTAATGTTGTTTTATACTTATTACCTTCATGAAAAACACTTATGTGAGATATGTGTGAGTTGAAGATTGTGTAGACAACTTATTAATTTTGAAATTTGTCTTGTTCTGATTGAATCAAGTGGATGAGTTATTTAAACACTAGTTCATCACCACTTTTCATTTTCAATTTACCTTCATCACCTTTTCCATGATAAGAAGCTTAGAAAAAACTGTAAATAAGTCTTTCTAGTAGTGTTTTAGGCCTAAAAATTGATCTTACATTAGGTGCACATAGCTTAGGTAGGAACTAGCCTTCTCTAAAGGTTAATTCCAAGGAGCCAAAGTCTCACACCTTGGGGAGGTTCCCATTATTTCACTTGATCAACTAATTGATTAAATGGGTGAAAGATCCATGTGATAACTTCATGCTTATTAAATTAATTTTAAGCTATTAAAATAGCCTAATACAAGCTAAAAATAGCTCCTATATCCCCAATGCCTCTTTTTCTTGAACCTCCACATAATCAACCCACTTTGGCACCTCTCCCTAGAGCAACCAATCAACCAAATCCACCTATTACCCTGTCTAATGAGATTTAGGAAGTAAAAACCTTGATACAAAGTTTTAGAAATGAGTTGGTGGATCTACAAAGGTAGAAAACCTAGCATAGTAGAACATATTATCCTTTTAATCAATTATATTAATCTAATATGAAACTTTATCAAGGTAATACCTAATGGAAATGCCAAATAATATATGTTAGGCCTTTGATCACCCAACATCCTACTATTGCAAGCTTTTTCAAATCTAGTTTTCTGGTTCAAAATAACTTAGTATATGATTATGAATGGTGTTACCCTTGAAACCAACCCAAAAATCAAAATGCTTGTCTAAGTGGAGTTCTTATTCAAGCTCTAATGGTTCAAATTCAATTAGTACTTCAAGATAAATAATTTAAATCAGCTCCAAAAGGGGAAGAATCCCTAGCACAGGTGACAGGTGAGTTTACTCTATTGAATTGGTAATAGAGTGAATTTTGTGGTATAAATAAGAATGAATTAGTAAACAAAGGGAGAAATCTAGTTTCACACAATACAATATCTAAAAAAAGAGAAATGGAATGAAATATATTTTCCAAGGTTGGTCAAGCATCTACTTCAAAAACACTATGATAGGTTACAAAAGAAGGCACAATTGTTAATCATCTGAAATACAAATAAATTAGACTATTATGAGGGATAATTAGTCTAAAAATCATCCTCTAATCAATCAAAAATCAATAGAGGATGTTGATGCTACCAAGGTTCAGTCTAAGGTTAGTCATTCCTTTCAATTTAGTTAAACAAATAAAAAATATTAACCTAAATGTGACTATGTAGGAAGTACTTTCATTACCAGCATAGAGAGACTTGTTGTAGGAGGATTTGAAGCATTTATATCACATAAATAAATTAAAATAAGGATACATTAGATGATCCTTCAAGTTTATGCTAGCCAAAGGAAGGAGAAAAAAGTAAAACCAATAATCCACCTTATTTATACATCTTCATAATCATTGGTAATCATATTGTACATAATTTTATGATAGGCTCTTGAGATAGTAGTTTTGTTATGCCCAAGAAAATTATTGATTTATTAGACACAAAGTACACATGGTCACTAAGGGGGTTGTCTAAATAGATGGCACTATTTTTAAAATAGAAGGGGTATTTAAGAATCTAAATCTTTCCCTTCATGCACGTCTAAATCTTTCCATTTTCAAATATAGTTTAGTTATTAATATTCCTCCTAATTTTTCCATATACCTTTCTATATAATTTAATAAAAAATGGGTGGATATTTATCTTCAGATTGGTCATAAATGCTTCTTAGGACTAGATATGGGATAAGGGTAACCATCAAATTTGAACCTATCTATAAAAGTCATATTGGCCATATATGCCTAGTCTTGTTAACATGAATTATACCATACATGACCAAGAAGAAGATGATGTTATTCATGAGGCTAATAAGTCCTTGGAGGAAGTTCCATATATCTTGCTTGATTATTAGGAAAATGAACATTATGATTTTGATCCATATGGCCATATGAAAGAAATAAGGTTTAGTACTTATTTCATACATAAAGAATATTTTGTAATACCTAACCTTATGAAGTCATAAGAAGATATTGAAGGAACATGGTAGATTTAATTTGATGTATTAAGAATTAATAATGGTGTTTATCTAGTGTCATGATTATCTATCCTAAAAAAGAGATATTTTTTTCCATTTGGGCTTCAATTCAGATGTACCAATAATGTAGCTAAATATGAAACATTGATCCAAGTTGTCCAATTATCACAAATGAGGGTAATCAAAATGTTATAGGTATTTTGAGATAGTTAAATCATCATAAATAATGTTATATCTTAAAGTGTGTCCAAGAAAAAATTGATAAAAGCCTACAAACATAGAGTGTGGGACCTAGTTGAAGACTTTAGTACTTTCAAAATCTAGGTGGTACCAAGAGTGAAATTCAAATATGCATAGAGGATTATAATAGTTGGTTCAAAATATTAATATTCCTTAAGACATAATTAAATATTTGTATCAACATGTTAAGATGGTGATTAGACTAGCAGCTCCAGATAATACAACTAGTTGGTAAGAATTTGATAGTGACAAGCAAATTATCAATTTTTTGTAAGATATGGCATAATTTTTTGCTAAAAATCGAAGTTAAAAGATAAGTATGGAGACCAAATAATTTATATAAATATAAACAAGTTTAAAAAATTATTGGTCACATTGGATGGCATATTTAACTCAGATGATCATCTCAAAAAGGAAACAATGAATATGAATACCAAAGTGGAAAACTGTGAATAAGTATCCATCTCAAATGATAAGCTATTGAAGCTTGGAAAGGTATGTAGTAAGTTTGAAAAACAAGCTTTCATTGACCTTTTTAAAGATTATGATGATGTATTTTCATGGAGTTATGAGTATCTTAGAGGTTTTTACCTAGGCTTAACACAACATACCATTGTAATGAAATTACTTTAACAATAAAGTAGAATAGTAGAAATAGATCCAAATATGATTGAAATATATCAAAATATATGATAACAGAAATCCACTTCAAGGGGGAAACCTCCACAAGTTTCAATAGGAGAGAAATTCACAATATGATGATAAACAATTACCCACTACCTCTTATATATAGTCTAACTAGGCCATGGTTACTCCATCGGCCGACCTACTAACCAAATGAATGCATAGAGAAATATGATATAACATCAAAGAGGGATAAGTAAGCCACAAGTTGGCTATTCCTATCCTAATACATGTGATAGTTTAGGGGCATAACATGCCCTTCCCCTTCAAACCAGTGATTTCCTCAACGTTGAACAACTATGGATGTTATTGCAAAAAATCTTCACCTTCCCAAGTTGCATCTTCACTACTTAGGTTCTTCCACTTGATTATATATTACCTAATCTCTCTGGTTCTCAACCTCTTAGTATGTTTTTGGAGGATCTTCTCTGGTTCCAAAATGACTCATCCTTCTTCATCTAGTTCTAGGAGCTCTATCTAGGCTAAAACTTTCTTACCAATGACTTCTTCAAATAGGAAACATGAAATACTGGGTATATGTAAGATGAATGAGGTAACTCAAGATTGTAAGCCATACTTCCAATTTTATATAGAACTTGATAAGGGCCATAATACATAGGAGAAATTTTGTTGTCCTTTTTCTATTACTTTAAGGACATCTGCTTGTAAATATTCAAACGCACAAATACCCAGTCACCCACCTCAAAATTTCTCTCACTATGGTATTAACTGCTTGTTGTTTCATCCTATTTTGTGCTAAGGCCAAATTCTCTCTCAAACTATCCAAAACCTCTTACTGATGTTGAATGTGATCCTCCACATCTCAAACCTTAGTTTACACCTTTAATGAAGAAGTGATGAAAGGTGGATGGTAACCATATAGTGCTAGAAATGGAGAAATTTTAGAAGAGGTATGGAAAGATGTGTTATACCACCATTATGCAAGTGGTATCCATTTAACCCAACATTCTTGTTTATCTGATATAAAATAATGGAGATACCCCTGTAAGCATTTTTTAACCACTTCTATTTGTCTATCAGATTGGGGGTGGTAAGATGAGCTATGAGCTAGCTGAGTACCCAAACAGAAAAATAGTTCAGTCCAAAAATTACTAGTGAAAATAGGATCATGATCACTTACAATTATTTTTTGGGTTCCATGTAATTTTAGAACTACCTCCAAAAAAATAGTTGCTATTGTACTTGCTAAAAATGGGTATGAGAGAGCACAAAAATGGGAATATTTTGTAAGCCTATCCATAATGACCAAGATAACATTCTTACCTTCAAAATAAGGCAACCCTGTGATGAAATCCATGGAAACCTCATCCCACCTTTGACTAGGAATTGCTAATGATTGTAACAAACCTGGGGTCTTAACTATCTCACCTTTATTTTGTTAGCATATCAAGCATTCTTACAAAAAAAATTGTACATATCCCTTGAGTCCTTCCCAAAATAATTGTTTATTAATTTTGTGATAAGTTTTCAAGAACCTTGAGTGTCCCCCAATTGGAGATGCATGCAACTTCACAATAATCTTATGCTTAAGCTCTGAATCTTTGCACAAGTATAACCTACCCTTATACCATAGGACATTACTTTTCCATTCAATTTTTCAAAGGCTAAAGTACCTTATTGGAGATTATAAATCAGAACCTGTGTATCCTTGTTTTGCTCCCATTTTAACCTGGCTTCATCCACCCAATCTATTTGCAACATGGACATTGCACAAAGTAATGCTTATGTGGATGTATCCCACTTAGATAGTGCATCTACTACTACATTATCTTTACCCTTATTGTAGATGATTTCAAAATCATAACCCAACATTTTGGTTACCCACTTTTGTTGTTCCTTAGATGATAATATTTGCTCCAAAAAGTATTTGAGATTATCATGATCCATTTTCACCTTAAAGTGTCTACCCATCAGATAGGGCCTCCATTGTTTAACTGCATGAACAATAGCCATCATTTCTTTCTCATAGATAGGTTTCTGTAGATTCTTACCTTTGAATTGATGACTCTCAAATGTAATGGGTCTTCCTTCTTGCATTATTACTACTCCCAACCTAGATCTAGAAGCATCACATTCAATAGTGAATGTCTTTGAGAAGTCTAGAGTAACCAAAATTAGAGTGGTGCACATAGCTACTTTTAGTTTCTCAAATGATTTGGTGGTGGCATCATTACAATGGAAGGAATCCTTATTTATAAATGTAATGAGTGGAGCCACTATGCTACCATAACATTTCACAAATATTTGGTAGTAACCTATTAGTCCTAGGAATCCGCAAAGGTTTTTGAGAGTTTTTGGCATGGGCCATTCCATCATAGCATTGATCTTCTAAGGATCAACTTTGACACCTTCATGGTAAATAATGTGACCTAGGTACTCTACCTCCTGTACTCCAAAATCACATTTGGATGGCTTCACATAAATTCAATGCTTCTCCAAAACTATCAACCCCTGTTTCACATGTTGCAGATGTGCTTCCCATGTCTGACTATAAATTAATATGTCATCAAAGAAAACCAACACAAACTTCCTCAAAAAAGGCCTAAAAATAGTGTTCATCAAGCTCTAAAAATTAGATGATGCATTTGTAAGACCAAAGGGCATTACCAAAAACTCATAATGGCCCTCACGCATTTTAAAAGTACTTTTATGAACATCTTCATCCTTGATTCTAATTTTATCGTACCTGTAGTGAAGATCCAATTTTGTGAAATAATTAGCACCATGCAACTCATCAAGTAAATCATCAATTAATGGAATAGGAAACTTATCTTTGATGGTGTACTTTTTGAGTTCCATATAATTTGGGCACATCCTCCATGTGTCATCCTTCTTCTGCACCATGACCACTGGTGATGAATATACAATTTGACTGTGCTTGATGATCCCTGCCTCCAACATCTCATGGACCATATTTTTGATTTCACTCTTCTATGCATATGGATATCTATATGGTATGATATTTGGAGGTTGACTCCTTGGAAGTAGTTGAATGACATGATCATGTTCTCTTTTTGGTGGTAGTCCTTTTGGCATTGCCCTAAAAATAGATGGGTGGTCATCAAGAATTATCTATAGATTAGGATGTGTAGATGCCTGTGTGGGTTGAACTTTTATGGAACATAATCATGAAATAATTCCCTCTACCCCCTTTTTTAGCATCTTGGTCATCTGATGTGAACTAATCAATTGTGGAGATTTTGCTTGTAATCTACGTAGTTTAATTTTCCTACCTTTAGAATAAAAGTGCATGAATAGTTCCTAGAAGTTCATCTCAATAGTACCCAAGGTTGTGATCCATTGGAATCCCAAAATAATGTCTATACTACCCATGGTAATAGAAAACATAGGAGCATCGAGATTTTACTCACCCATAACAAGCTTAATACTATGGCATTTGCTTGAATAATTAATTGTACCACCATGTATAATCATGACCTAAAATTTTGGTGCTCGGTAGATGAAATAGTTCAATCGAGTGGCTAGCTTATGGTTGATGAAGTTATGTGTGCTCCCTAAATCAATCAACACTGTCACCTTCTATTTCTTGAGGAAACCCACCACCTTAAGAGTTTGTGAAGTGCTAATACGTGTAAGTGCATGACAAGATATTATAGGTTGGGAATCTTCAAGTAGCTCCTCTATCTCTTCCTCATCATCATTGGAGGCATTATCTTCTTCTTCATCTTCATTGGATCCCTCAATGTATAATAACTTCTTCTCAGCACATCTATGTCTTTTGCTCCACTTTCTATCATAACTGAAACATAATCCTTTTGTATGCTTCTCTTCAATTTGCTAAGGGGTCAATCTGGTAGGTGGAGGAAATGTTGGTTTTGATATGCTATGATCTTTGAAGTGAGTGGATGGTTGCTTCTTGTTGGCTATGAATTTTTCCTTAGCTCTGCGTGCCATGATAATAGAAACAAAAATATTAAGTGGATTAAACATGCATACCTCATGTTGAATGTGGTCCTTGAGTCCACCCAAAAATAGGTCATTTAAGCTCTCCTTAGAAATTGTCTCCACATGTAAGGATAGGTTCTAAAAATGATGAATATAATCCTTAATGGAGCCATCCTATCACAATTTTGCTAGTTGGCTGAATTAATTCTCTGTCACACTATTGCCATAGTGTAATTATAGCTCCTCTATAAAAATTGACCAGGTGACACTGAGAGTCATCTTTTTATTTTGAGCACACAACCATTTATAACAAATAAATTGATTAGGTTCAAGATATAAGGATGCCATGGTAACCTTATATCCACCTAGGATCTGATGTAGATCAAAAAAATTCACCATTTAGTTTATCCAGTCGAGTGGATCTTTTCCATCAAATTTGTGCATATCCACCTTTGGTAATAGGTTCCTCTGTGGCATTGTAGTTGGATTTGAAGTAGACTAGTTAGGAGAACCAACCTAGTGGGGTTGTATAATAACAATAGCTAGATGATTTGAATAATTATTTTTCAAATCCATCATGATATCTACCAAACTATCTTGTATGTATTTCATATTAGATTGTATGCCTTGCACACTTTAGTCAAGCTGGCTCACTTTGTGATCTATGTCAGAGAACCCTAGTATAAAGGATCTAGTACATCCCCCTTATAAATCCATATCTTTATTTTTATTATTTTTACCTAGAGTTTCAACACCCTTTCCTCGGCCTTGAGTTTGTGGACCTACCATAAAAGGGCTTTATAATGTCAACCCAGATTGGTACTTTTGATCCAACTTTGACCAAGTGATTTTGGAATTATTTCGTCCTCAAATCAAAACATACAAAGAACATTCCCTAGCCAAATTTTTATAATATTTCCAAAAATGTAAATAACTCAAACAAATTCTTTGAATTGTGCATTATATAGCAATTTTATGAAAAACCATAAAATGGTGATAACTTTTTTAAAACAGATCCAAATGATCTAAAACTTTAATGAAAGCTTAATTTAATTATTTCTCACCTCTAGTAAGAAAAATACAAAGAAATTAGGAACCATTTTTTATATATATCCAAATTTAAAAAATTAGGGTTTCACCCACAAGATTGCCCAAATTGCAGCTCTGATACCACTTATAATGAAATTACTTCAACAATAAAGTAGAATAGAATAAATATATCCAAATATGACTGAAATATATTATAATATGTGATAATAGACAAGCCACTTCAATGGGGTAACCTCCATAAGTTTCAATAAGAGCATAATTCACAATATGATGATAAACAATTACCCACTACCTCTTATATACAGTCTAACTAGGCCATGGTTACTCCATAGACCGACCTACTAACCAAATTAATGCATAAATAAATGTGATATATCATCAAAGAGGGATAATTAAGCCACAAGTCAAATATTCCTACCCTAATACATGCGATAGGTTACGGGTGTAGCAACCATTGAATTCAATCCCAATAGTAAAAAACAAAGCCCAATAAATCTTAGGATTGAAACCTTAATGAAGAAAGAGCTAACCAAAATCATAGAGGCAAACATCATTTTCCAAAGAAAAAATTACTCTTGGGTAGGAAAAATAATGGAGATATTAGACTATCTGTAGATTTCATAGACCTAAATAGAGCATCTCTTAAAGACCATTAACCTCTTCCATCAATGGAATGAATCCTTCCAATAATGACTAAAGCTGACATATTTTCTCTATTAAATGGGTATTCAGGGTACAACCAAATTATTATTCAAGAATAAGACAAGTTTCAAATAGCCTTTACAACCAAATGGAGGACCTATGCTTATAATAATATGCCCTTTGCATTGACCAATACTAGTGAAAATTTCCAAAGAGCAATTGATATGGCCTTTAAGGTCTCATTAATGACATTATCTTGGTCTACTTGGATGACATGACCATTTTTTAAAAGCATGATATTGAAAATTTGAGTCATCTAAGTAAAGTATTCAGTAGGTGTAGAGAGTTTGGAGTGTCTCTTAATCCTAAAAAGTGTGTGTTTGATGTTCATGAGGATAAACTATTAGGACACATAGTCTCAAAAGATGGTTTTACCATTAATACAGAGAGAGTGAATGCCATTTTTTATTTTTATTTACCATTTAAAATAAAGGTATTCAAATCTTCCTATAGATAATAAAATTTGTGAGGATATTCATATTAAACTTTACCACCTTGTCTAAGCCTCTTACCTCCAAGCTCAATAATAAAATTGTTTTCAGCTGGTCAAAGGAAGGTAAGGACAATTTTGAAAGTATCAAGCAAATAATTTCTCAATATCCTACTCTTATCTATCCTAACTATGACAAAGGCTTCATTATTTATGCCTTTATAAGAAGTGAGATCATTTCAACTATCCTAGATAAAGAAAACAATGATTAAATATAGCAACCAATAGGCTTTTTCAGTCAAACACTTAAGGACTATGAATTAAGGTATAGTTTTATTGAGAAATAAGTCTTTGATGTTATAACATATCTTAAAAAAATGAGGCATATATTTTTTTATAACAAAATACAATTGATGGTGCCTCATCTAAGTGTGAAAGCATTTGTTTTGAGCAGGGATGTCAATGAGAAGAGAGCTAGATGGGTCACAAAAGTCATGGAATATGGCATATATATCAAAATCACCAAGCTTGTGAGGGGTAAAAGGTTACGTGAGAAAATTGAAATATACTTAGTATTTGATAATAAGAAAATATACATGCTCCATGAAGACCAATCAACTCATCGTCATTCTCTAATCAGTTGGATATAGGATAAGGTTGATTTCTTACAAACATATGAATATCCTCAATGCATTGATAAGGCAAAGAGGAGGTATTTCAGGTTGCAATACATTCTTTTTTTCTATGTTGATGGTGTTTTTTTTATAAATGATATGAATGGAGTGTTATTAGGGTGTATTGAGCATAATTAAATTGCTAAAGTGCTTGAAGAGTTCCATGATGGCCTATCAGGAGATCATTTATCACCAAGGACTATTATTACTAAAATCATGAGAGTTGGTTATTATTGACTTGATTTATTCAAATATGCTCACAACTGGGTGAGAGATTGAAATAAGGGTGCCTACTTTATAGTAAAACAAAGGTTAGTTTCCCTTCTTCTTCACCATATTCAAATTGATAATCCTTTTATTCAATAGGGTTTAGTATTCATTGGTATGATAAACCCACCTTCTGGTGTTGGCCACAAATAGGTGTTGACAACCATATATTACTTCACTAGATGGGATGAAGCAGTTACATTGGAGGATAATGAAGCTTCCATCCATTTACTTTAAGGTATTATTACAAGGTTTGGTGTCCCATTTACTATTATTTATGATAATGCTAAATAATTTGTAGGCACTCAAATTAGTGAATGGGCAATTAAGTATGGAGTATATCTTCAGAATTCTTCAAACTATTACCCTCAAGATAATGGATTAGTTGAGTCTATAAATAAGAGCACGATAAGGATTATCAAGAGGAAAATGATGGAAAATCATAGTGCTTAGAATACAAAACTCAAGGCATCCCTTTAAGCTAATAGAATCACACCTAAGAGAGTCATTGGGAACCATCCCTTCATGTTGGTGAATGGGAGAGAGGTTAAACTTTTTGTATCATTGGAATCACTCTATCTTGAGCTTGCACCACAAAAGGAAATGTTAAATAATGATGCATTGATAATGAAGTTGGATGCGTTGATAGAGTTGGAAGAAGTAAGAAACCAATCAATGCATACTTTTGAGGTTTATCAAAACCAAATGAAGAGAGATTTTGACAAGAAAGTTGCTGATAATACATTTAAGGAAGGAGATCTAGTTTTTAAATGGGATGATGATAGAGCTAAAGTTAGAAGACATACAAAATTTGATTCTTTATAGAGTGGCCCATATATTATCACTAGTTGAAAGCAATAAAATGCTTTACAACTATCAAAGCTAAATGGAGAAGCACTACCGATCCCAATCAATGGGATACACCTCAAACTATGACTCTGAGGTAATTTAAAACCTTATACATGGTAGTGCAGTTGTTATCTTTCTTCCAAGTGTAGTTTGCACATTATTTCCTAAGTAGTATAGTTGTTTTCATTCTTCCAAGTATTGTTCACACAATGTTTTTATTTTTGATTTCTATTTTGTGAATTTTGAGGCTTCTTTAGTTAGTGTATAAGCTAATCAGGCATGTTTCAATCATGGTTGTACCTTCATATTGAGGTGTTTCAAGTCTTTTAGTGACTGTTATGCCTAATAGACTTGCATAAGTATAATAAACCCTTTCTTAGTAGGAAAGCAACCCATGGAGGTTTCCAAAATGTTGACTTTTCAAGTCTCCTTGATCTCTCACTACTTTACATATTAGAAACTATATTTTTAGGCCTAAACTATTGAGAAAGATTTAGTAGTGCCCTCATGTTGATCTCCTTAGAAAAAATTAGGTATTTAATGAGCTATTTGATATTTATCATACATTTTCATGTTTCAATAAGGTCTTATCATCATATTATGGTCAATAGGTCATATTAGCCCTTGATAAAGCTTATTTGATGACCTCAGGTATTAAAAGGTGTTTCTCAATGCAAAAATATATCAACAATGTCTCTTAATCAATTAAATAGGTCATAAAAAGGGGTGAAACATTCCCCTAAAAGGGGTATTAAGGTCATTTATAAGCTTAAAACTCTTACATTGACCCTTGAAGTCCATACATCTTACTTAAAACATTTTTTACCTTGTTTTTCCCTCCTATCTTACCTCCTTATGAATTCTTTCAAGTTATAACATAGGAAAAACTCATTTAAGTCCATAAAACCCTTGTAAACAAGGTTTTTTAGACTATTTGCATGTTTTTTTCATCCAAAAGTTCCATTTCCAATGTTTGAAGGTATTCAATCATGAACATGAGTCCATTATCATGATCAAATCATATGCTCCCAGGATTCCTATCAAAGACAAAGAGAATGTAGAGGTTTCATGATCAAAGCTTATTCAAGACCTTGTTAACCATGTAGTACCAAGAGATTCATTAGTGTTAAGACAAAGTTTAAGAAGGTTTCTTGATGAAGTAGAAAGACATCAAGGTTTCATAATGATTGAATCCATGATAAAAAATAGTTTTCATGGCTCCAAAACCTTCATACAAGCGTGTAAGGCAAAGAAGATGAGATCCATGGTTCCATTAGGTTGTCATGATAATATAAGAGGTTTCTAGAGTCTTAAGACCTTCATGTAAGTCTATAAGAGAGATGATTATACATGATTTCAAGATCTTAATCATTTAACCATATCAAAAAAGTTGTAGGTCTATATGTAGGTCTTAGTCAAGATTTTAGAATATTTTCCCAATGTTTTAGGTCTATGAGATGAAGAGGACAATTTTTCCATGATCCATGGAGCTTTAATAGGTCTAAAGGTAGAGGTGCATTAGAAACAAGGCTTTGGAGTTATAGGGAATGATATTAAAACCTATTTTTTGGTATGTTCATAGGTTTAACATGGTTTTCATGACTATTGTAAGGTTTGTGAGGTCTTAGATGATTTTCCAAGTATATATCAAATATGATCCAAGGATTCTCTCATGTTTCAATACTTCTACACAAGTCTTAAGGTGTGAATCATAAGTTCAATCATGGTCAAGAATACCATAGCCTTGTAATATTGTTTAGGAGGTAGAAAAAAAGGTTTTGATATTTAAAACCTAACAAACAGGTCTATAAAAATTGTTTACAAAATTTTCATAGCCTCAAGACCTTCAAAACTGGTTTGTAAGCTATGTTACACAAGACCCACAATTACTTAATCATGTTATGCAAACAAAAACTTCATTATTTATGACTTTGAAGGAAGTGAGAGCATTTCATCTATCTTAGTTAAACAAAACAATGATCAAATGGAGCAACCAATAACCTCTTTCAGTCAAACATTTAAGGACTATTAATTAAGGTATAATTTTGTTGAAAAATAAGCCTTTATTATTGTAAAATATCTTTAAAAAATTAGACACATGCTTTTTAATTATAAAATACAATTGATGTTGCCTCATCCAAGCGTGAAAGAGTTTATTTGAGTAGGTATATCAATGAAAAGAGAGATGGATGGATCACAAAAGTCATGGAATATGGAATGCATATCAAACTCACCAAGCTTGTGAGGGTTAATGGGATATGTGAGTGACTTCTAGTATACTTAGTAACTGATAAAAAGATAATATACATGTTACAAAATGACTAATCAACTCCTGTTCATTCTCCAAGCACCTGGATATAAGATATGGTTGCTTTCTTCCAAACAGGTGAGTAACCTTAGGGTTTTGAGAAGGAAAAGAGGAGGTATTTTATGTTACAACATTCCTTTTGTTTGTGTTGATTGTGTTATATTTAGAAAGGATATGAATGGAGTGTTATTAAGGTGCATTGAACATAACTAGGTTACTAGAGTTATTGAAGAGTTCTATGATGGCCTATCAAGAGGTCATTTCTCTTCAAGGACTACTACTGCTAAAATCATTATAGTTGATTATTATTAGTCTAATTTATTCAGATATAATCACAAGTGAGTGAGATATTTCAAAAAGTATACCTATTTTATAAGAAATCAAAGGTTAGTTTCCCTTCCTCTTCACCCTATTCAAACTTATTAGCCTTTTTTTAGTGGGGTTTAGACTTCATTGGCATGATAAATCCACCTCATAGTGTTGGCCATTAATAAGTGTTGATAGCCACATATTACTTCTAATAGATGAGATTAAGTAGTTGCATTGAAGGAACCTAATGAAGCTTTCATCCTGTATTTTCTTTAAGGTATTATTACAACGTTTGGTATCCCATTTAATACTATTTATGAAAATGCTAAAGCCCTTGTAGGCACTAAAATTAGTGAATGGGTGGTTAAGCATGGAATATATCTTAAAACTTATTTAAACTATTACCCTCAAGGAAATAGTTTAGCTAAGTCTATAAACAAGAAATTGATAAGTATTATTAAGAGGAAAATGATGGTCAATTAGAGAACTTGGCATACCAAACTCAAGATATCCCTTTGGGTTGATATAATCAAACTTAAGAGAGTTATTGGGAACTATCCCTTCATGTTAGTGTATGGGAGAGAGGCAAATCATCCTTTCTCATTTGAGTTACCTTCTCTTGAAATTGAACAATAGTAGGAAATGCTAGACAATTATGCAATGATAGTGAAGTTGGTTGAGTTGATGAAGCTCGAAGTGTTAATAAACTAAGAAATGCATACTCTTGAGGCTCATCAAGCCCAATTGAAGAGAAATTTTGACAAGAAATATTTTGATAGAACATTCATGGAAGGAGATCTAGTTTTGAAATGGGATGATGATAGAGCTAAATCTAGAAGACATATAAAATTTGATTCCATTCATAGTGACCCATACATTATCACCTATTGCAAGAAATAAAATGCTTTACAACTCTCAAATCTAAATGGAGAATCACTACATATCCTAGTCAATGGAATACACATCAAATTATGCCTTTGAGGTCATTTTCAAACCTTATACATAGTACTGTAGTTCTCTTTCCTCCAAGTGTAGTTTGCACATTGTTTCTTAAGTAATATAGTTGTTTTCATTCTTAGAAGTGTTGTTCACATAATGCTTCTATTTTTTCTTTCTCTTTCATGTGTTTTGAGGTTTCTTCAATTTGTGTATAGGATGATCAAGCATGTTTTATTCATGTTTATACTTTTAGATTGAGTTTTTTCAAGGCTTTTAGTGACTCATATGCCCAATAGACTTGTATAAGGATATTAAATCCTTTATTAGTAGGCAATAAAACCATAGAGGTCACCAAAATGTTTAATTTTCAAGTTTTCTCAATCTCTAACCACTATACATACTAAAAACCAAACTTATAGGCTTAAACCACTAAACAAGAGTTAGTAATGCCCTCATGTTGATATTTTTATAAAAAATTAGGTATTTCATGAACTATTTGAGGTTTCCCATACATTTACATGTCCTAATAAGGTCCTATCATAATATTATGGTCATGAGGTCATATTATCCCCTAGCAAGGCCTATTTGATGATGTAAGGTATTAAAAGGTGTTTCTCAATGTAAAAATATATCAACAATGTCTCATAATCAATTAATTAGGTCATAAAAAGGGTGAAACATTACCAAATGGGGGGGGATAAATGTCATTATAATCTTGAAACTCTTTCATTGACCCCTAAATTTTGTACATCTTACTCAAAACATATTTAACCTTGTTTTTCCCTTCTATACTTCCTCCTTATGGATTATTTCAACTTATATCATAGGAAAAGCTCCTTTAAGTTCAAGAAACCCTTGTAAACAAGGTTTCTCAGACTATACATGTTTTTTTCAGACAAAAGTTCCATTTATAAAGGTTGTAGGTACATGAGTCTATTGTCATGATCAAATCATATGTTTCCAAGATTCCTGTCAAAGAGAAATAACATGCAAAGGTTTCATAATCAAAGTTTATTCAATACCTTACTAATAATGAAGTACCAAAAACTTCATTAGGATTAAGAAAAAGTTTAAGGTTTATTGATGAAGTAGATAAACTTCCATGTTTCGCAATGATTAAATCCATGATAAGAAAATAGTTATCATGGCTCCAAAACATTCATACAAGGGTACAAGGTAGAAAGAATGAGATCCATGGTTTTATAAGGTTGTAATTCTAATATAAGATGTTTCTATAATATTAAGACCTTCATGCAAGTTTGTAAAAAGATGATCTAAACATGATTTTAAGATCTTAATAATTTAACCATGTCAATAAAGTTATAAGTTTATATTTAGGTCTTAGTTAATATTTTAGAATATGTTACCAATCATTGTAGGTTTGCAAGGTGAAGAGGAAATTTTTTTCATGATCCAATCAGCTTCAACATGTCTAGAAGGTAAAGGCACATTAGATACAAGGATTTAGAGTTATAGGGCATGATGTTAAAACCTAGGTTTAGGTATGTTCATAGTTTTAACATGGTTTATATGACTATTAAAATGTCTTTGAGGTCTTAAATGGATTTTGAAGTATGATTTGAACATGATCTAAGAATTTTATCATGTTTTAAGACTTCCATACAAGTATTAAGGTGTGAATCACAATTTCAATCATGGTCAAGAACACCATAGGCCTACAATATTGTTTAGGAGGTAGAAAATAAAAGTTTTAGTATTCAAAACCTAACTAATATGTTTAAAAAATTGCTTACAAGGTTTTCACAACCTCAATACCTTCAAAACTAGTTTGCAAGCAGGGTTACACAAGATCCATGATTCCTTAAGACTGTTATGCAGAGACCCATAATTTTCATGGCTTAAAAAGCTTCAAACAAGAATGCAAGGTAGAATATCATGGGAATCCAAAATTATCCAAACATGAATCAATATTTTGAGATAATTATAAATTTCCATGACATCTAGATCTCATGGAATGAAGGTTATAGTTATAGAGAATGATCTAGAGACACAAACACCTTTGTGATATAACATAAAACATTACCTTAATGATATGATGCTAAAATAAGGGTTTTACCATCTCATAGACACCTACAATCATATTTAAAAGTTTCCAAGGTTTTATTGATGATGTTAGGTCAAAATAGGGTTTGAAATATTATAATACCTGGCATAAAGGTCTACAATTAGATTTTGAAAGGTTTTCATGATTTCAAGATTTCTAATAAAACTGTGATAAAGTTTTCAAGGTTTCTGTGATAATGTAATGCCAAAAAGGGTTTTAAAATGTTGGGAAGAGTCTAAACAAGCATAAAACATGAATGTTACAGGTATGTGAGAGGTCTCAATCATCATTCAAAACCACCTATAGGATTGTAAAAGAGTTTTTTAAAGGTTTCATGTTAATAAATCACAAGACAAAGCTTTGAAGCATGTTGTGAGTCTTCAAGGTGAAGATTCATAAAGGTTTCAATCATGATAAGGATGATAAGAGGTCTAAGCATGATCTCTAAGCCTATGTATAGGTCTATAAGATAGAGTTCCATGGGTTATTATGCTATGTGATACCAAAATATATATTTCCATGATCTCAAGTCCTAGTTAATAGGTCTATAAATAGTGTTTCTAAGGTCTCATTATCTCAAAGACACCTACATGGTCTATAAGAGGAATTCAAAGTCTAAAAGTTAGATTCCAAAGTAAGAAACATGAGGTTTCAATCATGATCAAGCTCCTAAAACTTTCCTACAAGTTTGAATCCTAGTTTCCAAGGTTCTTGACTAGGCATTGATAAGGTAGATGTTTCCAAACATAATTTTTTAGCACATTAATAGGCCTACAACAAAAACATGTATTGTTCTCATGATGATAATGCCAAGACAAGAATGTTTTATTGATTTAAGATCCTTAAAAACTTAGATACAAGCATGTTCATTATTTAAAACATTTGCATGAATGTATCTAGCATTTTTTAAAATGTTTTAAGCATCATCTATGGTAGGAAGCATAGATCTAAGAGTTTTTATGATGATGAAAAGGAAAAACAAGTTTTTAGAGTTAGAAACATGACTTATCACATTTGATCATGGTATCAAGCATAATTCAAGAGCACTTAAATGTATGTTCCAAGTTTTCAAGTATATTTGTCATGCCATGCTAATAATTCAAGGTTACCAGTATGGCCATGCCAATATTTCAATGTTTCTTTATGATCGGGAGTAGACAAAAGTTTTAGAACATGTTTCCAAAGTTACAAGTTTGTAAAGTAAGAAGATAGAGTTTCAAGCAATACTTTTAGATATTTTTCTTGATGGTTTACAAACATGTTTCTCATATTAATCTAGGATTTCAAGGTTTTCATGATCTTAAGATCACATCAACGAGATAATTCAAGTCTCTTGAACCTTCTCAAGCATCCATAAATCATGGAAAGTACTTAGAAATATGCTCCTAAAGAAGTGCAAATTCCTTAAGGTGATTGACATTAATGAGAACATGTGCAAAGTTTCTATATGGGTGACTTAGGAATATTTTGGTGTAGGAGACTTATCAAAGAATATAATAAATGAGAACACGTCAACTATAACTACTTTATAGGAAAACTATCACCTGATTAAAGGTAAAAGAGTTGAGTTTTGACCAAATCCATCATGGACAAGCCCTTCAAGGAGATAAATGGAGTGACTATAGGGGATTTATCCTCCACTATGCCAAACATCAAGCCAAGTATACATGGAATAAATCTAAATTATTGAAGGAGGTTAATGTCCTCAACTTCTTAGTGTCTTTTCCTACACATACCTGAATTGAAGAAGGTAGTTGAGGAAGTTATTATTATTTTCTTCTCCCACTCACTTGTACTCACTATATATGACTAAAAAAATGATTTTTAAAAGGAACCCTCTACTTTGGTAAATCAAAACTCTGATATTTTGAGGATTTTATATAGGCTTTAGACTTGACATCAATCAAACCTTATACTGCCTTTCTTTAAATTTCTTGCATGTTGTGTGTAACTTTGGGTTGTCGACCTTTGATTTTGGACATCATTCTTTACCTTGTAATATTTCCCAATCTTATCACCTTTATACAAGAGTATATCAATTTATTTTATAGTTTGAATATTGTGTATAATAAAATTTATGCATAGATAATTATGGATTCCCATTGTTTGTGCCTTCTCATGGTGACATGTGGCCCCTTCTAACGTTGTGTTAAACTTATTGCCTTCATGAAAATCACTTATGTGTGATATTTGTGAGTTTAAGATGGTGTAGACAAATTATTAGTTCTAAAATTCATCTTGTGTTGATTGAATCAAGTGGAAGATTACTCTAAACATTGGTGCATCACCACTTTTCATTTTAAATTTACATTTATCCCCTGTTACATGATAAGAATCTTAGAAAAAGATGTAAATAAGTAATTATAGTAGTGTTTTAGGCCTATAAGCTTATATTAGATTAGCTACACATATTTTAGGTAGGAACTGGACTTATCCAAAGGTTCATCCTAAGGATCTAAGGTCCCACACCTTGGGGAGGTTCCCATTGTTGCACTAGATCAACTCACTGATCAAATGGGTGCAAGATCCATGTGATAACTTGGTGGTTATTAAATAAATATAAGAGCTTAAAATATCATAATCTAATCTATAAAAATATCTCATAGACCCCCAATGCCTATTTTTATTGAACCTCCACCTAATTATCCCACTTTATCACCTCTTCCTAGAGCAACTAGTCAACCAAATCCACTTATTACCCTTCATAATATGATGGATGAATTCAAAACCTTGTTACAAAGTTTTAGAAATGAGTTGGTGGATCTAAAAAGGTAGTAGTCCTAGCATAGTAGACCATATCAACATTTTAATTAATTATATTAGTCCAATAGGAAACTTTATCAAGGTAATACCCGAGGACAAGGCCAAATAAGTTATGTTAGGACTTTGATCACCCAAACTATTCCAAGCTCTTCCAAATTCATTATTCTAGTTCAAAATAACTAAGTCCTAGATTATGAATGGTGTTACCCTTGTAACCATCCCCAAAATCAAAATTCTTATCCAAATGGAGTTCTTAGACAAGATCTAATGGTTTAAAGTGCATCAGTACTTCAAGAGAAGAAATTGGAATCAACTCCAAAAGGGGAAAAATCTTTAGTAGAGGTGATAGGTGAGTCTAATCTATTAAATTTGAAAGAGAGTGAATTTTGTGTTATAAATGAGAATGAAGTAGAAAACAAAGGGATTAATCTACTTACATACAATATAAGATCTAAAAAGAGAGCAATGGAAGGAGATCTATATTCCATAGTTAGTATTGGTTCTCAGTTGTACATCTCAATTGCTCAGCCTTGCACACTTCAAAGAAATGGAAATAAAAGATGGAAAAATTGATTAATATGTCATTATAGTCAGGGAGGGGTTTAACATCAGGACTAGATTGAATAGAGAAAATGACTGGGAGGTACCTACAAAGGGTATGGTTAGTTCCCTACTACTTCTGACTCTGCCTGAACAAAGGTGAGAGGACCTAAGGGGTAACTTTATCACATAAAGGGATTACAAGATTCAATATTCATGGGGATTATTGGTATAAGGGAATATGAATTTGACTAGAAAACAACCAAACTTGCTCAATCCACCCAAGAAGGGTTATCACACAGAATGAAAAAATATTCTAGGTTAGACACAAGCTACTAAAGATAGATATGAATTTGATTGTAAATTCTATTCTAAATAATCTTCAATAAAAGAGGGCTGAATAAGAGGTTTAAATGTTGATCATTAATTCACAAAATTCAAACGCATTCTAAGTATACAAAATTTATATGTTCATAGGCAAATAACACTTTATATATGCAAAGGGCATGTTATGTGTAGGGTAAAATAGAGTACGACAAAAATTCCATTTAATAGAAATTAAAGTGGAGGGTTAATAGGTCAGCAAAAATAAATTCCACTAAACCACTATATCATATTCAATAGCAAATGCAATACAGATCTGAAACAAGTGAAATTGAAATCATACAAAAGTGATGTCCTTTAAAAACCCCTACTAATTGAATCCATGAGACTAGGACTACCCTTAAAAAGGCTATCAACACCTTATTCTCAAATCTCAAACTAGAAAGTATTTTACAATCTATATATGAACTCTATATAACTACCATAAAGATGAATATATCATATTACCAATCTGCTAGGCATGTAAAATAGAGCATTGTATTTCAACAATAAGAAGAGAATAGAGACCACAAATAGATTTCTTTTTTCCATTGAGTGTAAATTGAATACAATGTGTTTTAACAACATAACAAACTAATAATATACAATAAAATCCTCTAATAAGGGATACATGTATAATGCTCTAAAATCTTGCCAATGATTTTACATCAGAAATCAATTTGGCACCAAAAACATTACACAGTGAGAACTCTTCGAGGCTTTAGCTATTGGCTCAAAAAATTAATTGACCCTTGTAAAGGGACATACCCCATTTACTTATACAATTGAGCTAAGCCTAGAATATTCCTAAAGAAGCTCCATATAGAATATTCCTTTATTGACCTGGAGTCTATTAGACCTTATAACAAACATGATTCCTTAGATTATGCTCGTGGTCTTGTGATAATGGCAAGCTAGATCCTCCACTATAGTAAAATATTTTTTAATTTTATACATGGAGGATGATCCCCACAAGGGACAAAACAAACCCAAAAAATTTCCCTTTCTTATGCACATGATTACACAGAAACTAACTTTGAAAGGGACATGCCACTAATGGGTGAAATACAATGGTTTCCTAGTGGGAAACAAGAAAAATAAGAAGGGAGAGAAAAGAAGAGAGAAGTGGTGCTAGCTTAGAAGAAACTAAAATATATGGTTATGTTCTGGAGTTGATCTGTATAATGAAATTCATTGCCAACATGTTCTTATACCTGGTATATTCTTCGAGCATGGGGGCAAAATTCACTTGGTTTGGGCCTGCTTGGTATTTGAATTTTACACTATACTCCTCATTATAGGTGGAAATATTCTGAATCATGGTTAGCTTTCATCCAATGAGTTATTTAAGATGGTCACAAGATTTCTCAAGTGATACCAATTGCTTTATAATATAAACATCAAAGGACTCTTGTGGTGCATCAATGAGGTTTTTTAGAGTAGTGAATATTGCCTCTTCCCCCAAATAATTTACACCATCAAGGCTTATCATCTTTCTCACTGCATCATCTATATCTTTTGTTGTATTCTTGAGGTACTAATCTTATCCTTTCAAATCGAAGATGTCATCTTTGAGCATCATCAGATGATGCTTGATTTCTAGTTGACATTACTTGGGCCTTTTGTGATCATTTGGAGTAATGATATTTTATGTGATAAAATTGTTTGTGCCCATCTTACAGACCTCATCTATCTTTCAATGGGCTTCTTCCCACTTCTTGATATCTATTTCATAGGTAAACATTTGAGTACCACACTTCCATTTATTGTCCACTATGGTGTTCAAGCATTTAAATGCCAGGTAGATTATTTCTTCAACCCTAGTGCCCAAGTCTTCTTATCATTTTTCTATTACTCATCCTCTAGTCTTCAAATAATCGATATGGTTAGAATCAAATGATGCAAATGAAAGATGGATAGAACCTGAATCAACATTAGTAGTTTTAGTTACTACCTTCGACTCACTCAATAAATTTTGTAAGTACTAGATCATAGCCTAGTTTTTTATCTTCAACCCCTCCATGATGGCTTTGTCTTTGTCTATTATATGAACCATCATGTTCATTAAAACCAATGAACTAATTTTTATTTCATTTCTTGATGGCTCCCCTAGTTCGTAGTTGTAGATAGTGTAAATTTCAAGGGGAGCATCTTTTTTCAAAGCATCTTATGGAGGAATGGATATCTCCATATTCCTCTTTCCTATAGTAGTGAATTTAGTTTGGGAGTGTGTCTTGGCTTTTTAGGGGGCATGGATTTATATTCCTGAGTGATCCTTACCACATTGATCTCCCTAATTTTGTTCATGATGTCCTTTTTTTGTTTGACCTATTCTTCAACCTAGTGAATGGGTCTAGTCTAAATTCTTGTTGATGTACTAGAAATTGATGCAGGCCTTGAGACATTAAAAGGTGGTGTCATTGGAGTACATAGTGTTATAAGTGCCATATGAATGGGTTGCAGACTCAACACAAATTGATCAGTCTCTTCATCACTCTTTATCTCCTCACCAACTTTTTTTATCCATGTTCCCCTTCCAATTTTGGCTCTATCTGCTCTAAAACTTTAAACTTTGACTTGAGCTCATGAGACTCCTTGAGTAACTTTTTAATGTATCTCTCCTATTTGGTTGACTAACTGGAAGGTTCTATATCTACTTCACCTTCTTTATTTACTTGAGTCTTAGGGATGGAAAAGGCTATGGTGATTTCCTTGTCTCCTTTAGATAACTCTTCACTAATCATGGCCTTAGGACCTTTAGTATGGGTTGGATCATGGACCTTGATTCAAGGAAGGAGATCTCAAGGTACTTAAATTAAAGAAACACTTCTTGAAATACCCTCCTCAGCATCTTTATTTGATTAATCCAATTTGTTATTTATTTTTTGAATGGGTAGGGTACCCATTTATAGGTTTGCTCCTCCACCTTCTTCTACACTTTCCTTATCCTCTAGTGCTAAACTTGACACCTTTGGAGGGGAAGGGACATATTTTGACACCTTTGGATTTTCCTATAATCCTTCTTGCTCAACCACCACTTTAGAGTCAGTGGTGCCTTGAATGTCCTGCTTTAGCTCTACTTTAGCTCTCTCATTATATTTATTCAATTCCTCAACTCCACCTTGATCATCTTAGCCTAGTGATTGGGTGATGACATTTTCAACAAATTCCTCTATATCTAATGAGATTACTTCTTTTACCTGAGGGTCTTGAGCTTACATGGCTACCTCAACTCCAACCTATACAACATCATCAAAAGATAGAGGATCATTTGAGGTCAAAATGTCTTCATCATTAGCTTTATTTTCCACTCCTAAGGGACCCTATTCTAAAAATAAACCCATCATGGGGACCTTCATTGGGGTCTTGGGCATTTACCTTAGAGTTCTTTGCCCAATTATTACTTGTGGAAGAGTGAATGCACATTATTTCTTCATCACCTCAACAATGGGCCTACCTTCATCTATGTCTTATTCATCTCTCATATCCCTCAACATTTAGGCATATGAGGATTGATCCTCTTTGTTTTCTATGGGGAGTTCCTTAAAAGGCAAGTCTTTAAACATAACCTCCTTCCTTTTCATAAGAAACCCATTCAGAGGTTGCAGACTCTCTTTTCTCTCTTTTATTTAGGTTGCTCTCCTTCTTCTTCATCTCCTCTCTTCCTTTAATAGATCTTTGGGGGAGGGATAACTATTATTTGTTGTGATGGTATATTAGGTGGAGAAATAAGTAGATTGAACATTGGAATAACTACTAGAATGGCTAGCATCATTGGGGCTCCCTTTGTTGTAATGGATATTGGGGTGGCACTAGTTAGTGTAACCTCCCTAGTAACAATCTTATCCCAATTCTCTACTAGACCCTTTAACTTTGAGAAGGTCAATCTCACCTTAGACCATGATGTTGTTATTGACTCCACATCAATTGGCTTGGTGAAGTCACCATCACCAAGCTTGCACTTATCCTTACCCTTCATTGCTAGTGGTAGAGTTGATAGATCACCACTATCTTTTAGGTGGAAACCTTTTAGATATTAAACTTGTCTGATCTCTTAGAGGCTAGGGGTATCATAAGCACCAATATCAA
The DNA here is from genome assembly GCA_037957365.1 of Torreya grandis. Taxonomy (NCBI): domain Eukaryota; kingdom Viridiplantae; phylum Streptophyta; class Pinopsida; order Cupressales; family Taxaceae; genus Torreya; species Torreya grandis. Next base: position 2,336,602 of record JARHVA010001438.1, on the reverse strand, counting down.
CCCCATGTTCTTTGAACCACCTAAAGGTTCTTTTCATGATTGTAAAGGCTCTCCATGGAAAAGAATCATTACCCTTAAGAATGAAGTCCACCTATGAGATATATTGGGATTCAATATTGGATTCATTATACAATATAGATAGTGTCCTCTTATCATCCATCATGTCCTTGGGGATGGAATCAATATTGTAAGCAATAACTTCCTACACTATCAGCCTCATATAATCCAATTTTTTATGTCCTCCTTAGTGGTGCAGTTAGACTAGATATCTTCATAATGTGATTGATGTAGAATTGCATTATTTGGTGTGTTCAGCAACAATCTAATATCATAGTTGAGCCTGGGTGTAATCTTGTCAATCACATACTAGTCAATTTCTTGTTCTAATCCCTTTATTTTGGCAATAGAAGGACATGAATAGTGTCTAATCTCAATTGGAAACTTGAAGGGATTATTTATCTTTTTCATAGAAATCATCTCATGTGGGGGTACCATCTACCAACTCAATTTCATCACTACCAATCTATCATCTAGGTATCTCGATAATTTATGTGGAGACCCTGAGTAACCAATTATTCTAATATAAGTGAATGATCTAAATTAGATATACAAGGCACCATACTTCTCAATTATTTCATTGGCCACCTTGGACATTTTGTTGAGGCTCCTCAAAGGAAATAAAACACTCATCATAGTATTGAAGAAATAATTGTAAACCCTGTATAAATTTTTCTTGAAGCCATCCATAGTAATTTATGGATAAATCTCATATATTCTCATTCTATTGGGAATCTTGGTTAGCCCCTAGAATGTCCTATTATGCACCAGACTATACATAAGGTACAAAGACATATAAAAATTACCTATGAACCTCTAATTTAAATGAATTGCAACCTAAAGTTGCATCATCTGCCTATGTAGGTTATCACTCAAAATGGTGGTCTAATCTAAATTCTTTTATTTCTCCAACATACAGATTAAGATTATGAATATCCAAGGCTCAAATTTATCTATGGTGGGCATCCCATAAATTTTGGCATCCATGGAGATGACATACTAGGGAAATTCATTGAATTTTACTAGTTTTAGACTTTTAGACTTTTTGGAGACCTTTTTCCTTTCCTTGGATAGCCAGTAGGAGTTGATAATGTCCCATTTTTCTGTCATTTTTCTCTACATAATCCTAGCTTCCTCTAGGGAGAGTGTAATAATTTTAGGCTTGGGAGGATTATTTATCATATTACTAAAGGCCATAGGATTGAAAGATCAAACAAATGACTAGCTACCCTTCATATACTTGAACACATGCAATAACTAATTTTGGGTATGGAGTAGCCAAGGGGAATGCTATCATAGGGGTGATGTAACTCATACTAAGGTTGGAAACTACTATAAGAGGGTTTCACCACTAAAATATATTCAATAGGGCCACAAAATTTAACCCATAAACATCCATATCTCTGATCCCATCCAAAATAGAGATGATATTGCTCTTCACAGATGTTGAAGGTGTCATCATTTTTACCTAACTTGCTAATGCAATACTTTGAATTTGAAAAAATCCTTCACTAAAAAAACCCTTGAAATACCTTTAAGCTTATCTTGAAGAACACAACATAAGGACCTAAAAGAAAACTTACGACTAATCTAGAGGGTTGCACACAATTGAAGATGAATGCACACAATTGAAGCTAAAAATATATGAAGAATTCATCATAATTAATCTTTCAAGTTGCATGTAGCTATGACACATTAATAAATCAAAGTCAAAAATATAAGTTCTAAATACAAAAGCTAAATGCAAATGAAGGAAAATGCCTTAGTTATAATCTTTTGCATTTTCAAATTAGGGTTGTCATTAATGCTTCAAAGCATAACAGCTATTTACTAACTACCCTCATTAATCACTTGAGCTTCTTTTGATAACAAGAAGGAGAAGGTGCAAGTATTTCCTTCATGCTAAGCAATTTTCCTCGCAACATGTGGACCCATATAAGTGGAAATTATGTTATGGTACCTTTTCAAGCCTCTAAGGAGTTTTGCATGTTTTCACTCATTATTTCCTTTGGTGTAGCAGTGCAATATATTCCTCAAGCTCCTCATGGGATTTAATAACACCATGTGTCATCATTTTATTTTACAAATCTAGGTGTTTGGGCCTTCAGGGACCTTTTAAACCTTATCCACCAAGATGTAAGTGAGGTAATCTTCAAAAAGGGCCTAACTTTTAAAAGACTCCAATGAGCTATCATGTGGCATCACTTTACTTTTCAAGTCTAGGCATTTGGGCCTTCAAGGACCTTTTGAACCTTTCCCACAAAAAGGTAAGTGAGGAAATTTTCTAAAAGGGCCTAAAACCTAAAAGACCCCAAATAGCTACCACGTGTCCAACTTAGTTGCTTTCTTAGAATCTCGACCAAATTTTCACCTTTGCACCATCTTTCTTGATATGGGGAGGGGTACAAGATCTTTCCAATCCTTAAAAATAGCCTTAGTACCCCCTAAGATATCCATGTGTCTTTCATTCAGCTCATGAGGCAACTCCTCACTTTAGTCACCAAAACAAATTGGAGGTGCAACACGACAATTTCATCTAGGGCCCCAGAGCATTTCTTATTTGAGCATAAGGGAGAAAATCAATGTAGGCAAGGAGACTTGCATATATTTTCATCTTCTCGCTATGAATCATCCCACCATGAAATCTTTGGTTAAACCCTTCAATTCCCTTAGAATTATTGAATATTTCCTCTAGATAAAAAGGTTCTTTTTGGACTCTTTGTTACAGATAAAAAGTCTAAAATTAATAAATTGAAAGCATTTAAGACTAAAAAGATAAGGTATGGAATTATTTTGAAACTTTTGAAGTGGATAAAATGTCTAAAAAAATAAGTCTTCAGACCTCTTTTCCAAGAAAAAAATATTGAAGACCTATTTTTATTAGGTATTATGTTTGTGCAAAAGGCCCAAAAAGTCCAAGGGAAGGAACATTCTCACCCAGTAAAAGTAAGACACAGGACTTGGTAAATTATAAACATGAACTCAACTTTCCAAAGGAAAATATAAACATAGAACTGGGGAATATGACCTAAATTGGTATTCAACCCAATTCGGAATTTGATATTTTATTAACAAGGGCCCAATTTCTCTAGTGTAATTTTGGGCACTAATACAGGCTCTTGCTTAGGGACAAGTACCCCTAGTGAGTATATAGAGAACACCAGACTAGATGCCTATCCATTGGGATATGAAGTCAAAGAATTTTGCAACAGATGCAAGGAAAAACACACCATGGGTGAATAAATTTATAATGAGGAATTTGAACACAAAAAAGAAGAAAAGGAAAAAGACACAAATTGTAAAAACACAACCCTAATTAGGGCACCAAAACACAAAGAGACTGTCTAATATGTACATATTTATATGGGCTAGAATGGACTCAATTCAGAAAGTGTTTGAGGTGTTTTCCATTAAATTGTAGCTCTAAGATTTCTCCATCAACATTTGTGAGATAAAATGTATGGTTCCCTATTTGATAATAAATGGTGTAGGGACCCATCCATAAGGAATCAAATTTACCATGTTTTCCCTTATCTTCATGTCTGTTATCCCAAAGTAAGACCAGATCTCTAATTTGAAAATATCTCAATGTAACCTTTTTATCAAATATCTTATTGAGACTTTATTTAAACTTTACATTCTTCTCATGATCTTGTCTACGAGATTCATCAAGCTCTACAATTTGGTTGATTCTTTCCCTATAGTGGTCTATTTCTTCATATTCAGCTATCTTTGCATGAATTTATAAGTAGGTAACTATATATTAAGGGATAAAAGAGCTTGATATCCATAGACAATCTCAAACGGGATCATTTTAGTAGACTTTTAGGAGTCAACCTATCAACCCAAAAAGCAAACTTCAATTGCTCACCCCATTTCCTTTTGCTAGCATCCAGAGTCCTTTTAATGATCTTCAATATTTTTTTTTTATTAGACTTAGCTTGCCTATTTCCTTGTGGATTTTGATTAGAGGCATATGCTATATCAATCCCATAATATTCACATAATGCAAATAATTATTTTACTCTAAATCACATGGTATTCTCACAAATAATTTTAACTAGTACCCCAAATTGACAAATCAAATTATTCAATAGGAAATCAATGACTACCTGGTGGGTTAATTTTTTGGTAGGGATTGATTCAACCCACTTTATGAAATAATCAGTGGCCACTAAGATCCACTTGTGACTAGCACTTGAAGCATCTAATATTTCACCCATGAAGTCCATTCCCCACTACCTGAAATGTTCCTCAACAAAAATTAGCTACAGAAGAAGTGATCTGGATGCTTTCATTCTCCCAAAGAATCATTAGCAATCTTCACATATCGTTACCATAGTAATAACATCTTTGAATAGTGTGAGATACCAATAACCAACCCTCAAAATATTTTGTGCAGTGACTTTAGGAGCAAAGTGATCACCACACACACCACTATGGAACTCTGTAACTAGTGAAGTAATTTCATGTTCCATTAAGCACCTCAAGAGGACACCATCTAGGTTTCTCCAAGATAGCTCATATTGTAATATAATATATTTTTGGGATACTAAATTCAAGGTCCTCCTTTGATTTTTGTCTAAATGGGGAAGATAATTCAGATTCTTTAAATAATAGACTGTCTTTGTACCATGGAGATCGATTGTACTTGGATTTAGGGCTATCAACAATCCCTTCTACATTATTCAATTCTGCATCCTGTAACTTGGTTTTAGTCATTAGCTTGGTGAGACCCATGACCCTTACCAACTTAGTATTTTATATCTATAGGTCATGTTATTTCCTAGTTGTACACCCCTAACATTCAACCTCACATGCTTGAGAAGAATGGTAAACTGAAATGAGAAACCCTTAAATATGGTGTTATGGCTAGGGAAGGGTTTAACATTAACAGAGGGCTGAATGAAGGAAATGACTGGGAGGCACCTACAGAGGGTATGATTAACTCCTTTCTACATTTAGCTCTACTTGAACCAAGGTGAAAGAACCTACTGAGGTAGTTTCCTCACTTGAAGGAGTTTAGCACATCAATATTCATAAGGATCATAGGTACAAAATGGAGATATGACAAAAGCATAACTAGACTTATACACTTTACCCATGAAGGGTTGTCAGACAAAATACACAAATGCTTTATGTCATACACAAGCTACTAAAGATAGATGATGAGATGATTACAATTTCTATTTTGTAAAATATTTGATAACAGGGGTCAAATGAAAAAAATGCATTACTAGGATTTTAAACACAAACTGCAAGCACATTTTAAGTACACAAGATTTCATGTGTCTGTAAGGCAAATAACACTTATGATATACAAACAAAGTTTTATCTTTGGGTTTAGAATAGAGTGTTGTTCAATTTAGAAACTATTAAAAATAAAATCATGCATAAATGATCCTCAAAAGATTATAAGCAATACTAAAAATCATCCTTTAATAACTCCCTCTAGCTAAATTCATGAGCCGAGGACAACCCTTAAAAAGGCTATCAATGCTCTATTTTTAAATCTTGAACTAAAAAGGATTTTATATTCTAATTGTAGACCCCAGATGACTATCATAAAGAAGAATACATTAGACAACCAATCTATCGAACATCTAAGATAGAAAATTATATTTCAATAGCAAGAAGGAATGATAAACCATGACAGATTCCATTTAATAATTGAATTAAAACTGAATACAATATGTCTTGAAGATTATGTAACATAGCACTATATGAAACAATTCTATAAGAAGGGAAACATCTTGAATGTTCTCAAAGCTTATTAATGATTTTATAATAGAAATCAATTTGACACCAAAAAATCACATAGAGAGGACTCTCCAAGCTATAGCTTCAATCTCAAAAATTTAACCAACCCTTGTAAAAGGACATACCCCCTTTACTTATACAATTTGAGCTATGCTTGGCATAAAACATAATATGCTCCAACTAGAATATTCTTTTTTGGGCCTGGAATCTATTCAATGGTGTAACAAATATGATTCCTTAGATTATGCTCATGCCTATGTGATGATGACAAAATCGATACTCCACTATGGAAAAATATTTTTAGTTACATACATGGAGGTCATTCCTACAAGGAATAAAACAAACCTTTGTCTACTTGTGCAATAAGTAAAGATGTCTTTTCCTTAATCAAAATACCAAATTAAAACAACCCTAAAAAGGATGTGCCACTAATGGGCAAGGTACAATGGTTTCCCAATAGGAAACAAAAAAAATAAAAGAGAAAAGAGAAAAGAAAAGAAGGAAGGGAGGAACGACATAATGCCAGGTTAGAAGGAACAAAAACATTTGACCATGTTGTAGAATCAATATTGATGACTGAGTCCCTTATCAACCTATTTTTGTATGTCGTATACCCTTCAATCATGATGGCAAGAATATTTTGGTTTGAACCAGCTTGATATTTGAATTTGGTGTTATATTCCTTAATCCAACTCATGACCCTTTGGATCATTACCCATCTTTTTGTGACTACTAATTTTAACTGGTCACAAGACTTTTCAAGTGATACCAACTCTCTAATCTTCTGGACATTGAAGGATCCTTGAGGTGCATCAATGAGGCTTTTTAGGGAAATATATAATGACTCTCTATCATATCACATACACCATCAAGGTTCACCATCTACCTTGGGTATATTTAATCTCCTTTTCTACATTTAAGAGAGATTGCTTTTCTCCCTTTGAATCAATAATGCCATCCTTAAGCACTGCCAACTAATGCTTAATCTCTAGCTTAAACTCTTTGCACTGCTTGCGATCATCCAAATAGAAGATTTTTTTTGTCATTAAATTATTGATGCCCATATTACAAATCTCATCCACCTTCATCTTGAATTTTTCCCACTTCTTGATGTCTACATCATAAATGAACATCTAGGAATCACATTCCCCTTGTTTATATAGTATGTCATCTAGGCATTCTAGTATCGAGTCGATTATTTCTTTGGCTTGGGTGGTCAAATCCTTTTTTTAGTCTTCTTTGGCCCAACCTCTAGTCTTAAAATCTTTACCATAGCCAAAATCAAGCACACCTAAGGAAGTTATAGGAGCATCTAGGGCTTTGCTCACTTTATCTTTATCCACTCGGTGCACCACCATGCTTGCTAGGAATTATGATGTATGTTTAATCTCATTCCTTAATGGTTCTCCCAAATCATACCTATACATTGTATAGATTTTATAGGGATCATCCTTATTTTTAGCCCCTAGTGGAGGAATGGTTATTTCTTGTGTTCTTTCCTCTTTTTCATTGAAAGTGGTTCATGAATGTGTTTTGGCCTTCTTAGGAGGCTTGGTCTTGCATGCTTCAGAAATATTTAGTACATCTATATCCCCTAGTTTTCTCATGAGGTCCTTTTTATCCTTAAATTTCTCTTCAATCCAAAGAAGAGGTTTGGTCTAGAATCCCATCATATTTTCGGATCTTGATGTTGGATTTGGCATATTGAATGGGGGTGTCACTAGTATGTTGGTTAAGGGGAGTATTACTAGAGTGAGATGAGAGCCTAACACAATATGCTCATCTTCCTCATCACTTTTTGACCTAAAATCCTTTTCATCAACTCTTTGATCCCCCTTTTTGCCTAGCTCTATATTCTATAGGGCATCAAAACTTACCCCATCATGCTAGGATTCTAAGGTTAATTTGTCTATGGAACCTCCCTATTCTACAAGTTGAGTAGAAGGTTCCACAACTAGTTTATCTTATGTACTTGGTTGGGCAACCTAGATGGAGGAAGTTATGGTGTCCTCCTTGTCCCCCTTGGGTAAATATTCACTAGTCACAGCTTCAACTTATTTATGCTTAGCAACATCATGGACCTTAATATGGGGGAGAAGCCCCCAAGGTACTTCAATTGAGGTAGTACCTTCAAAGACTCATATCTCAATAGTTTAATCCAATTGATCTACTTATTTATTTATTTTTAGAGGGGTAGGGGTACCCATTTATAGGCTTGATCCCCTACCTTCCCCAATATCAACTTCTTGCTCTGGTGTTGCGCTTAGCACCATTAGAGTGGGAAGAACCTGTGATGCTACTTTAACAACAATATTAATATTTATTTGTTCTTCTTTTTGTACTCCCACCTTTTCATTATTGGTGGGGGCTTAATCATCATGCATCAAGTCCTTCCCAATTTCATCATCAGATTCTTTCACATTCTTAATTTCATCACCCTTGTCTTAGCTTAACAGTTGGGTGATATCATTTTGTACAAATGTCTCCATGTCCGAGGAGATTGTTTCCTTTTCTTGGGGAGCCTGAACCTGTGTAGCTACCTCAAACCCAACTAGAAACACATCATCAAAATAAAAAGGATCATCTAAATCTAAAACATCTTCTTCATCATCTTTGACTTCCACTCCTGAGATTCCTATTTGTTCAAACAATCCCATGGCTAGAGGTTTCATTGGGGTTTATGGTCTTTCTCTGAGAGTTCTATGTCCAGTCTTCACCTAGGGAGGGGTCAACCCCCTTTATTTTTTCATCACCTCCATGATCATCCTTCCCTCATCTAAATCCTCTTCATCACTCATATCCATTAACCACTGGGAATACGAGGACTTATCTTCATCTCACTTCTTGGAAGCTTTCTTGGGGGGATGTCTTTGAACAGTACCTCTTTTCTTTTATTGGGGATCCTTACTAGAGGCTTTAATGCCTTCTTAGTTATCTTAGGCCTCGATCATTTCAATTCTTCCTCTCCTCCTCTCTTCCTTACATAAGTTTTCATGGAATGGCTAGCTGCTAGTTACTATGTATGTGGGGCAAGCGAGGTAATAGCTTGAATAGCTAGCATCAAGGGAGCTCCCTCAGTCATGATGGATATGGGAGTAATAGTAGCTAGTTGCACCTTTCCTATAATTATTTTATCCCAATTATTTGTTATGCTTGTTATCTTTGAAAATGACATCCCAATTTTGGATTGGGCAACTATTACTGATTTCACATCAATATTCTTGGATAAGTTTACATCACTCACCTTTTGCTTCCCCTTACCCCTTTCCACTACTGATAGTGATGGAGGATCACCTATGTATGTTGGAAAGAATAATTTGAGTTCCATAACGTACTAAATCTCTTGGAGGGTGGGGGTTTCATATGTATCAGGGTCAACCCCATGCTCCTTCAACCACCTAAATGTTCTCCTCATGATGGGAAAAGCCTTCCATGTAATGGAGTCACTTTATTTGGTAATGAAATCTGCTTGGGCTATAGGCTACACTTCAATATTATTTTTAGTATATAATGATGCTACAGTCATTTTTTCATCTATTGTGTATTTAGGGATGGTACTGATATTGTAGGTGAGTACTTCCTACACAGTGAGTCTCATGTAGTCAATTTTTTTGACCTCCTCCTTAGTGGTGCAATTAGACCAAATATCTTCAAAATGTGACCGGTGTAAGATTACACCTATTGAAGTATTTACCAACCATCTTATATCATAATTAGGTCTAGGAGGTATTTTTTCAATCTTATAGTAGACCATTTCCTTCTCCAATCCTTTTGATTTAGCTAGAGAAGGACATGTGTAATATCCTATCTCCACTGGGAATTTGAAAGGATTGTTTATTTTCTTGGTTGTAATCATTTCATGTGGGTGCACCATTTGTCTACACAATTGCATGACAACTTTGTCATCCACGTACCTTGGCAAATTTTTAGGGGCCCCTAAGTAGGCACTCACCCTGATGTATGTGAATGTTTTGAACTGAATATATGAGGTGTCAAATCTATCACTTATCTCTTAGGTAGCCTTGGTCATTCCATTTAGACTTCTCAAAGGGAAGAAAATGCTCATCATAGCATTGAATAAATAATTGTATAGTCTACAATAATTGCTCTTGAACCCTTCTAGAGTGACCTTTGGGTAAATCTCATATATCCTTAGTCCTAAAATATTCTTGGTAAGACCTGGGAAGGTCTTATTGTGCACCAAGCTATACATCAAATAGGGCATATAAAAGGTACCCATGAATTTTTATTTTGAGAAGATTGCACTATGTAATTACATCATTTTATTATGCAAATTATTTAAGATAGTTGTTCAATCCAATTTATTTTGCCCTTCCAACACGTAGATGAGGATTGAAAACATTCATGGTTAGAAATTTTTTGTGGTGGGTACCCCATAGACCCTAGTAGCCATGGTGATAATATATTGAGGTAACTCCTTGAATTCTATTAATTTTAAGTTTCTTAATAATTGAGAGACCTTTTGCCTCTTCTTTGTAAGCTAGCAAGAATTCAAAATGTCCCATAACATCTTATCATGTGTCTTCACGTACTATTGGCACTCCTCCATGGTAAGAGTGATATTATAAGGTTGGGGAGTGTTAGTTTGTGGAGCTAAAAGCTTCACTGATGCAAATAGGGAAGGAGGTTGCTGAGAGGTTGCTAAGTTGCAGGGCAACTGACATCAGTCTGATCAACCGACGTCAATCATATACAGTGGGAAAGGCAACTGACATCAGTCAGTTATCAACTGACATCGATCATCTCCAGCCTGACAGGGACTGACATCGATCGCCTGTGTAGTTTCAAAATTGTCGGTTACACGAATAGTTTGTTAACGAACCGAGTGTTTGCATGTAAAGAGCCAATTTTAGACTTGAAGTTGTGGATCTAATTATTGTAATTGGACGTCTAATTATTGTTTGTATGAAATCTATTTAAGAGACTCATAGGCTATATTGTAAAGTGTTCTAGTTTGAGTTGAGCAAAGTTAGCTCCTTTTGTGTGTGAAGTGAGCAAGGGTATTCCTCCTAGTTCCATAACAGTGCCAAGTGTGGGTGCTGGTTTTAGAGAATCAGAAGGGTTCTTTAGGTGTGTAGGATCTTGGTCAGCAAGTGTGTAAGGCCACGTTTGGAGATCTACATGGGTAAGTAATATCATTGATCTGCAGGTGTATGTGTGTGCATGGTCTAGGTTTGCAGGTGTGTAGAACCAGGTTGATCTATAGGTGGCAGCAGAATCAAGGTGGTAGCAACACAACAGGGAGCAAGATCAGGCAGGATCTACTTAGAGTATAGTGTGTACTTGGTTATAGAGCAAGAGAGGAAGGCAAGGAAGTTCCTTCCATAAGTAAGATCATTTGGGTTGTAGGTTGTTGCGGTTATTGGGAGATCTAATTGAAGTACAATTGTTTACTTGGAGTACGTGGAGCACTTGTGGGATGCATGGAGCACTGGTGTACTGGTAGTAGTTGATATTGACTGGTTGGAGGTGAACACCAACTCTATGTTTGAGTTGTGTGTTGGGACCGTAAGAGAGAGAGCTTTGAGGAAAGAAGTACTATACACTTGAGGTGTGGGAAGCCTCTGAGAGGTGTGAAGAAGAAGTGGCATCTTCTTTATTGTATTCTTTAATGGATGAGTATTAATACAAGTGTATTATCTCTCATATTCTGTGTTGTTTCTGGTTTCTAGTTACTTGTTACTTCTGGTTAATTTTGCATCTTAAGTTGCTTGTATATGGTAATAAATTGTGCTTCCACAGGTTCCTAATAGTTGGTATCAGAGCTAAGGTTGTAGGGAGCAGGTTTTGTGTTTGGTTACAGGTCACTCTCAGGGGTCTCTGATTGAGTGGGAGTATAGCAACGGTAGAAGAAAGTAAGCTACGAATGGAGAAATTAAATAGCACGAATGGTCACTTACGATGTTATGGAAAGAAAGAGTAGGTAAAGAAATATTATTAGTTGATAGCAGATCAGCATGAAGGAATTGAAGAAGTAGATGTTGCATGTGTTGTTGCACAAGATGCTCTGGGATGTTTCTTGGATAAAGTTGAATCTTGGTTAATAGATTTTGTTGCCTCTTTCCATGTAGCCCCAAGTAGAGGGGTTGGTGAGCCTTGTCATAGTATTGGCAAAGAGGAAGTGTTGCTAAAATTGTAGGTGGCCAACACATGGGTGTTGAAGAAGGTCATGCAGGTCTCAGTCTTGAAGATGCGGCTTATTGCTTCAGGAAAGTTGGGTGATGAGAGATGCATAAAAACTCTCACAGCGGATGCACTTGAATTAGTGGGTGGTAAGAAAGTAGGTATCCTTTATCTATCTACTTATATTACTGATTCTTCTTCTATTGCAAGGACGTGGCTTTGTAGGCTTGGTCACATGAGCAAGAAGGAGATGCATGTTCTTAAGTAGAAGATAGATGTGTTTGATAAACTTAAGAACTGGAAAGCCTTGGTGTTCTTGGAGGAGATCATGGACAAAGATTAGTGGATGAGGTTGGACATCTCTAAGCAGGGCAGTTTGGATAGGGTTTTGATCCATGGAGAGCTCGCGGGTAAAAAGTCATCACTCACAGGCATACACAGGTACTGGTATCGATCAAGGGTAACCGATGTCGAACATACAAGTGTCGACATTGGTCATGTGTAGACCAGAGAAGTCGATGGTGTCGGGTAGGTGGAGACTGACGTTGGTAGGATAACTGGCATTGATGACCTAGACAGTCGCATGGAACTGATATCGGTCAGATGCAGACTATGTAGTGACCAAGGTCGGTCACTGAGATAGATTTTGGGTGGACAACAAGCTGTCAAGGAGTCTCAAATGCCCATGGGGAGGACTGAAAGTGTAAGTAAGCCTCAAATTCGTTGTTCCTCTTCTTTATACTAGTTGCTGATTGCAGAGCAGGAAGGATCCAAAAAATAGTGGGAGCATGGCATGAACAAGATGCAGGACCAAATGGGAGATTTGGTAGGGTTGCCAACCAGGATGAAAGCACTGAGACAAATGGATACCTTGGTTAAATAATAGAGAGAATGGACACGTGAGACAGAAGGCCAGGTCATATGGTCTTGAGGAAGCTGCAAGACAGTGGTACAAGCTTTGATAGGTGGATGACAAAGCAGGGCTTTAGTCAATGTCAGTGTAACCATTGTGTTTGTCTTACCAGGTGGATGATGATTGCAACATTATCCTATTACTGTATGTGGATGGTATAGACATACAGGGTTTTGCTGAGCTAAGGGTAAGGTTAGTTCAGTGGCATGTCATGAGGAATTTGGAGTAGCAAAATTCTTTGGCATGAGAGACATGGAAGATCACAGGTTGATTTTATCTCCAGTGGGAGCTGATGTGAATCAGGTGTTGGCAAGGTTCATTACGTAGGATGCAAAATCAAAGCACACCAAGGGCTAGACAGTTTAGTGTCTAAAATCACATGAGGTCCGGTATAGACTTGAGTTTGCCCAAGCAGTGGGTGTTGTCAGAGAGTTAGGAGCCAATTCAGGGAAGTGGGTTCTCAGGTATCTGAGAGGGACCAACAGTAGGGATTCATGCTATGCAGGGTCAGGACTTCACTACATGGGTTTGTAGGTTCGGATGTGGTAGGGTACTCGGATGATAGGAGGTGCACCATAGGATTTGTGGTGGGTGGTCTTTAGGATTGATCTTGAAGAGGGATACAAGCCAAGAAATAGATTAGACGGGGTACAGGTACAGGTATAGTGTAGTTATTTATCTCCAAGTGGGAGATTGTTAGGTTATAGAGCTAAAAGCTTCATTGATGCAAACAAGGAAGGAGGTTGTTGAGAGGTTGCTAAGTTACAGGGCAACTGATATCGGTCTGATCAGCCGATGTTGATCATATACAGTGGAAAAGGCAACCGACATCAGTCAGTTATTGGCCGACGTCAGTTATCTCCAGCCTGACAAGGACCAATGTCGGTTTCTTGTGTGGTTCCAGAACTGTCAATTGCATGAACAATTTGTTAACGAACTGAGTGTTTGCATGTAAAGAGCCAATTTTAGACTTGAAGCTGTGGATTTAATTATTGTAATTAGATGTCTAATTATTGTTTGCATGAGATCTATTTAAGAGACTCATAGGCTGTATTGTAAAGTGTTCTAGTTTGAGTTGAGCAAAGTTAGCTCCTTCTGTGTGTGAAGTGAGCAAGGGTGTTCCTCCTAGTTCCATAGCAATGCCAAGTGTGGGTGTTGGTTTTGGAGAATCAGAAGGGTTCTTCAGGTGTGTAGGATCTTGGTCGGTAGGTGTGCAAGGCCATGTTTGGAGAACTACATGGGTAAGTAAGATCATTGATCTGCAAGTGTATGTGTATGCATGATCTAGGTTTGCAGGTGTGTAGAACCAGGTTGATCTGTAGGTGGCAGCAGAATCAAGGTGACAAAAACACAACAAGGAGCAGGATCAGGCAGGATCTACTTGGAGTACAGTGTGTACTCAATTATAGAGCAAGAGAGGAAGGCAAGGCAATTCCTTCCATAAGTAAGATCATTTGGGTTTTAGGTTGTTTCAGTTCTTGGGAGATCTACTTGAAGTATGATTGTGTACTTGGAGTGCGTGGAGCACTTGTGGAGTACGTGGAGCACTGGTGTACTGGCAGTAGTGGATACTGACTGGTTGGAGGTGAACACCAACTCTGTGTTTGAGTTGTGTGTTGGGACCGTAAGAGAGAGAGCTTTCAGGAAAGAAGTACTGTACACTTGAGGTGTGAAAAGCCTCTGAGAGGTGTGAAGAAGAAGTGGCATCTTCTTTATTGTATTCTTTTTTGGATGAGTATTAATACAAGTTGTCTATTGTCTCTCATATTCTGTGTTGTTTCTGGTTTCTAGTTACTTGTTACTTCTGGTTAATTTTGCATCTTAAGTTGTTTGTATATGGTAATCAATTGTGCTTCCATAGGTTCCTAACAGGGAGGGAATCCATGAATGGCACTGAGGGCCTCGAGTGTGAATGATAATCCTAGTGTCAGGATAGTCCATGATATTCCTAGTGTCAGGATGATAAACTTGAGCACATATAATAACTAGCTCAAGATACATGACAGCTAGAGGGAATGTTGCTACAGGGACCATGTAACTCATACCAAGGTTGGTGACAATTGGGAGAGGATTTGGCCATTGTAAAACATTCAACAAAGCTGTGAAATCTAACCCTTGAATATTTATGTCCCTAATTTCATCTATAATGGATGTAATATTTCTCTTCACTATTGTAGAAGATGAAGCCATTTCTTCCTAACTAACCAAATGTAATACCAAAATCTAGAATGAACTCTTCACACTAATAACTCTCCAAACACCCTCAAACTCCCTTTAAGAACACAACACTAGAAAGTCAAGGAATAATTACTAATAATCACAAGATTTGCATGCAGATGGAGTTAGAAAATCCTTGAGGAATTGGCTGTGATCACTAGTATTCACATTACAAGTAGCTTCTAGCACATAGATCACTTGAAGGCATGAGTATTGGCTTTGAATGCAAAGGGTGAATTCAAATGAAGATAAATTATAGTTATAGTCCCTTAAACTTTAATATTAGGGTTACCATCAATGCTTTGAAGTGAAATGTATAATTACCAATTACCATATTGATTACTCGAGTAGCCTTTTGAAAAATGGAGGGAAGCATGATGGCATCCTTATTTACAACATGTGGACCCACTTAAGCAAGTTTCACCTTTATGCACCTTTTTGCATTCATAGGGGTTTTCACACCTTCTCACCCATCACTTCCCTTAGTACATTGCTAAAATACATCTTGAGCCTTTAATGAATCATGTCATCACCTCAAGCACCTAGGCCTCTAGGGACCTCTTAAACCTTGCCCAAATTCTAAGTGAGATGATATTTAAAAAGGGCTCAATCATCAAAATCTCCAAGACCCTGCCATGTGTCCTTAATCTTCCTTACATGCTCTAATGCTCACACCTCAAAGACCTTTTGAAACTTAATCAACAAAAGGTAAATAGGGTGATATTTGAATGAGGATAAAAACTCAAAAACCTTGAGGAGATGACATGTGGCATCCTCTTTAACTTATTTACTTGAAGATTTGGCCCCTGGGAATTTTTTGCACATTTCCAATCAAACCAATTGGGGCATTATTTAAAAGGGACCCAAAAATTAAAAACCCTTGAGAATCCACCATGTGTCCCAACCAAATGTGAGCTTGGATTTTTATTTAATTACTTACATTCACACTCTTTTTTTGATATGGGAAGGAGTACAGGATTCTCCCAATGCTTGAAAATACTTTCATAAATTTAATCATTGAAACCATTGAAAGTGTAGTAAGTCAACTTCCCCTAGAGCTATTGATAATATCTTCTATATTTAAGAAATTTCCTTTGGGAGTTTAGCTAAGGATAGAAGAACACTCCTACCTGATAAAACAAAGGAGATGATTAATTATGAACATATATTCTAAACTTTTGAAGGACTGGGGTAGGCTACTAGACATTGACACTCATTTAGTTTAGACACAACAATTTAAGTGACAAGGGACCAATTTCCCCAGTACAAGTTTTGGCACTAACATAGGCTCCTACTTGGGGATGGTCACCCCCAGTGGGTACCTAGAGAACACCAGACCA
Source organism: Torreya grandis (assembly GCA_037957365.1). Taxonomy (NCBI): domain Eukaryota; kingdom Viridiplantae; phylum Streptophyta; class Pinopsida; order Cupressales; family Taxaceae; genus Torreya; species Torreya grandis. The sequence continues at coordinate 2,320,171 of JARHVA010001438.1, read as the reverse complement.
ATTGCCTATTCATTAGGCCACAGATTCAAAGGATTTCATCACAAAAGCATATAAAATATAAAGTAACTAGGAAAAACAACAATGAAGGAAAAGGAAATGTAAACTATACAAATATGAAATACAATGGGACCAGAAAGACAAAAAGGACAACACACCATATGCATATATACAAAGGTAATCATGGGCTCAATCCAAGAAATGCTTGAGATGTCTACCATTAACTGACAGTTCTAAAATTTCTCCACTAATATCTTTGGAATAAAATATATGATTCCCTATCTGATAATCAACAATGTAGGGGCCCATCCATAGAGAATCAAATTTACCATGCTTTCTCCTATCATCATGCCTACTATCCTAGAGTAGAACTAGATCAGTGATCTAAAAAGCTCTTGGGGTAAATTTCTTGTCAATGATCCTTTGGAGATTCTCCTTGAACTTTATATGCCTTTCTTGAGCTTGTCTTTGAGACTCATTGAGCTCAATGATCCATTCAATCTTCTCTTCATAGTGGTTTGTTTCTTATTCATTCTCAGCCATTTATTGCATGAATTGGTAAGTGGGAAACTATAGGTTCAAGGCAAAATAGCTTGAGTTCCATAAACAAGCTCAAAGGGAATCTTCCCAATGGATCTCTTTGGGGTCATCCTATCTTCCCAGATAGTGAACTTTAATTGTTCACCCCACTTTTTTTTGTATATTATGATTGGAGGCATATGCTAAATTAATACAATAGTCTTCACACAATGTACTTAATTATTTGTCTCTAAATCACATAGCATTATCACACATAGTTTTGACTAGCACCCCAAATTGACAAATCACATTATTTAATAGGAAATCAATGACTACCTGGTGGGTTGATCTCCTAGTGGGGATTGCCTCAACCCATTTTGTGAATTCAATGGCTACTAGGATCCATTTATGACTAGCACTTGAAGCATCTAATATTTTACCTATAAAGTCCATCCCTCATTACATGAAAGGTCCCTTGATAGAGACCAACTATAATGGAAGTGATATGGATGCCTTCATTCTTTTAGAGAACCATTGGAATTCTTCATATCTTCTTACCATCATAGCCACATCTTTTAATAATGTGGGCCACTAATACTTGATCCTTAGTATTTTGTGTGCAGTGACTTTAGGAGAGAAGTGACCATCACACACACCACCATGGAACTTTGTGACCATTGAAGAGATCTCATTTTCCACCAAACATCTCAAGAGAACACCATTTAGGTTCCTCCAGGGTAGGTCATCTTGTAATATGAGATACTTTTGGGATAATAAATTTAGTCCTCCTTTGATTTTTATCTAAATGGGAGGGATAATTTAGAGTCTTCAGATAATAGACTATATCTTTGTATCATGGGGATTGGTTCTACTTGGATTCAAGGTTATCAACCACCTCTCTTATATTATTTACTTTCACAGCCTGTAAATTCATTTTAGTCATTAGCTTAGCTAGACGCATGCCTTTGACCAACTTAGTATTCTATATCTCTAAGTCATATTCTTGAATTTTATTGGCCATTAGCATCTTTTGTCAATAGATTCATTTTGAGTTAATATTTCCTTCACCATTGTGTGAGGAACATAGGCCACAATCTTTAAACTTAAAATGTAAGATATGAATTGATTGACAACCTTTAAAAGGGCAAAGGCTTATTTTTCCATTATGGCATATTTTAGCTCAGATCCTTTTAACACCTTGCTAAAAAAGGAAATTGGTTTCTCATGACCTTCATCATTCTTTTGTAGCAACACTGCAGTAATAATGTGTATAGAGGCAAATGAAAATATTTAGAAATCTTTTCTATACTCTGAACTAGCAAGCACCAAGGTAATTTTCAAGGCAGCTTTGATATCTTGAAATGACTGAGTGGATTTCTCTTCCCACTTTATATTTTGATCCTTCTTCAACATTGAAGTGATAGGTAGGGTAATTTCAACAAAGTTGGAAAGAAAATGTATAACAAAATTAATCTAGCCAAAGAAAGATTGAATACCTTTCCTATTCTATCAGATGGGTACTTTATCAATGGCCTCCACCCTCGCAGGGTCTATCATGACACCTTGTTGGGATACAATGTGTCCCAATAACTTCACCTTTTGAACCCCAAAGTGGTATTTTCTAAGATTGAGGAAAATCCCAAACTATCTACATCTAACAAGCATTTATTCCAAATGCATCAAGTGGTCACTTATTCTCCTAGAGTATACTGTAACATCATATTGGTATACAACAATGACTTGGTTGATAAATTCAGTGGTGGCTACATCCATAGCTCTTTGTAAAGTGGCACCTACATTCATCAAACCAAGAGGCATTTAAACATACACATAGGTACCCCATGGGGTAGGAAAAGTAGTCTTGGACTCAGATTCCTTTACCACCACCTAGTTATAAACAAAAAAATCCATCCAGAGTCAACAATAGATCAAATCTAGTGACATCTTGGTTCATGTTATCCATGTTGGACAATGGATAATTTTCCTTCAGAGAAGCCTTATTCAGGTTTCATAAATCAATGCAAATATAGATGTCTCCATTTTTCTTTCTGACAGGGACCAAGTTTACCACCCATAATGAATACCTGTGGGTTGAATGATCCCACCATCTCTTAATTTTTTCAATTCGTCATACATCTTAGTATCCAAGATGGGCTTGATACGCCATTACTTTTGGTGGAATGGTTTACATTGGGGAGAAGAGGAATAACATGATAGAACAAATCTTCCCTATAAGAATATGACCATGATAATAAATCTTGGTACTTTTTTAATAAAATGATGAATTATTCCTTTTCCTTTTTGCTCAAATGAGTATCAAACCAAATCTTCCTTGGGTTTTTTGTTATCCCAATATTAATTTTAGTCACATATTTTGACATAGAAATGTTTCTAGATTTGACTCTATCAACTCCATCACAGGCTATTTCCAGACTAACCAATCGACTAATGATATTATTAGTCCTTAATTGGATTATTTTATTTCTATACAAGGTTTTTTTTCCATCATAAACTTGTACCATAGAGTCTCAATTTGTAATATTTCCCCCAAAATCATCCATATAAGATAGAAACCTCTTTATTTGGTGATCATTGTCAAAGACTTGCCAATGATCAATGTTATCTAGCATAGAGGGTCTTACCAATATATCAACCTCATACTCGCAAGGACTTCCATGTTCAACTTTAAATTTTATGACCCTCTTCACCAACATATATGCCATGTGATTAAGTTCTCATGTATGGTACTTAATATTGAAGGCATCGAACCATTCCAAGGAGTCCCATACAACATTCTGGTATTGCTTCAACCTCTTCTACTTCATGGTGTAAACATTTTGGACTTGTTTCACCACTAGTTATAAATCACCCTTAACTAGAAACTTCTTAAATTTATACTCTTGAGTGATCTGGATGCCAATCAAGAGTTCTTCATATTCAGTAATATTGTTCATGCACTCAAATGCCAATTGAAGAGAGTACTTATAAACCTAACCCTCGGGTATATAAAAAATAACCCTAACCCCATTTTTGACACTTGAACATGCTCCATTAAAAATCATGATCTAAATGGAGTCTTCATCATTGACACTAGAGTTAGGAGGCAACTTTATGTACTCAACACTTCCCATAAAATTTCTAATGTGTGTATCCACATATAACACTTCATTCAATTAATTCTTAGGATCCTATAAGACATGGAAAATTTATGGATCATAGTTTAAGTAAACCATTTTCCCATCCATTTTTATAGAGGCATAGGATAGATCCATCTAAACACTACCTCCAATACTAGCTACCCATTTTTTGGATAACAACATACCCCATTTTGGCAGGCAATCTATAAAAATGGCATCTATACGCAAAAATTTGTCAAGGTATTTCACGAGTTACACCACCAGTCCTTTAATCATGCAAATAATAGTAACTTCTATAGAGTCCATAGTGAGGCATTATCCATATGATGTAGTTATCCTTATGCAAATCTCATTCAACATAACTAGCAGCATGATATTACAAGATGCACTAGAGTCAAACATGTAGTTGTGGACAATAAGTCAATTAATTACAAAGGTGGTATAGAATAGGTCAACATCCATCTAAATTTATACCAATTTTGTTTCCAAGTATACCTCTAAGTGATGCTCAAGAGACCTTGAGGTTTTCTCACCTTCCATAGAGAGCAAGAGGGAGTTTAGCTTTGACAATTTCATTGGCAATGATTTTTTCTGTGAATCCCAAATACTCAAAATATCTTTTCCTATCCTCCAAAATTCTAAGCAACTCTAAAAATAGTATCATGACTTTTAGTTTACTTAATACATGGGCCACATCATAAATGTTGTATTTGGGAAAATGAGTGTTAGTAGGTGGGCTTGTAACATTTTCATTTAGGATGTATCCTTCAAGAGTCATGGGAATAGAATTAGGGGAACTAGTATTCTTAACTTCACTTTTCAATGGAGGTTTCATAGGTTCATCCCTCTTAGGAATGATAGATAACAAAGGATTTTGATTCTTGGCCTAGGTATTTCTTGGTTTGACACTATAGGGTGCAGGACCAAGCTTGGTGGAACCTTGGGATTCCTTACTCCCTATGGTCACCTTTTCTTTATTCTCTGCTCTAGGGGTAGGATAATCTTTATCATTTGGAGGAGCACTTTGGTCCTTAATTATTAAATTGTACTCCTTTTCTTGAGAAATTTTAGCATAGATCATCAACTATCGATCTTCAATCGATGGAGAGGAGTCTCCATAATTTTCTTTCATCATAAATCTTATGAACTCAAAGTCATGAACTGGTAACTTATACTCATGCATCATGTTTATTTCATAGATAAAATATATGAATGGGACCCTTACCTATTCACTTGCCCTACAAAATGCTTAGTTAGTGGTATCACTCATCAAATCCATTGATGGAGAAGAAACCATCATAGTTGGTTCATTGAATTAGAACATAAAATGTTCATATGCTAGGATATTCTCAAAATCATGGATAATTAAGGCATTCACAACCTCCTCTTTGAAAGTGTAAATTTCCATTTCTTGGAAGTCAATAATGTAAATATTATCTTCATCAAATGAAATTTAAAATTCATCTACATCTTGACCACCATCACCAATTTTTCCATAAAGGGGATGAGGTAGGAAACACTTATCACACTAGTTGATGTCACAATCGACTATGTTGATTTTTGTAGCTAAATAATCTAGTACTTCCCTTCCACTTCCCTAGTTTTGATTTCTTTCATGTCTATCATCCCTTGTTAGGCCTTTTCCCCTATCATTATTTCTAGTTAGGAAAGGTGGCCTACCTTGGCCATGATCTCGAGGATGATTCCTTTCATCTCTCTTATGATCTCTCCTATCATCATGGTTAGTAGGACCTTGAGATCGCCCCTTTTCAGTTTGAGCTAATTTTTAATAGATTTCCTTCATTACAATGGCCAAAGTCTTTACCATTTCCTCTAGGTCTACACTCTTGTGGGATGACTGAGGACTTTAAGGGTTCACCAACTTGACATTGGCCTTCTTATTCAAACGCCTACCCACAACTCTGATATTATTTTCTATTTGGATAGCCAAATTGAAAGCCATCCTTAGATTTATGGGAGCCTTATCTTTGAGATAATATGTTGCCTTCTTATTGAATGCATCATAATACTTAATAAAAGAAGTAGCATCACTAGGTCTGATATCTTATGGCATCTTACTTACTACCTTACTGAATCTAGAATTGAAGTCATTCACACACTCATTAGGATTATTTGAGGTTCTCAAAGTTAGCAAGCAAGAATCTAGGGTCAATACCATCACCATATTTCATTTTAAATGCATCAATCGTATCTTGTAATTTATTTATTGATCCATTGAGGAGGGATTTGAACCATTCCCTAGCCTCATCCTCAAGTGTGTTCACAAAGATTTTTATACATACATCTTCTAGATCTATCTCATAATCCTCAATGACATTTAAGAAGGCTTTTAAATGTTGTTCCCCAGACACTATATTATTCCCTTGAAACTTAGGTAGTATATTTATAATCTTAAAAGTGATCTCATTAGGGAAACTAGCCATGCCATTGAAATTAATAAGTCTAAACCTTGGGATCATAAATGGTCTATATCTATTAGCCAAGTCTTGTTCATCATCTCCATCATTATCATTTTCTGCATTGAACATCCTTCTCCTCAAGTCATAGTCTCCCATATCTAAATCTGAAGATGAAGATGAACCAAGGGATGATTGAGGATGAATATTATGTGAAGGAATAGAAAGAGGATAAATATAATGAATCTTTAATAGCCTAGTAGGAGGCGAAAGACTCCTTTGTAAAGAAAGAGCTTGACTTGCAGCGAGTTCAGATTTATCAGAAGCACTCTGGTATCCTTCAACCAAAGGGATATTAGATAAATGGGGGTATAAATAATGGGGAACAAACTAATTTGGTCTTATTTGGCTACCTAGGCTCTGGCCCACAATAGTCTTCCATACATTTTTATTCTAGATGGGACTTTTGACTCAGGGACAAGCTCTTTTGATGGGTTCCTCTGAAAGGAAGACCTAGTACCCTCTAGGTTTGTAGATCTATAGAAAATTTTTCAAAATAGATAAGGGAACATATAACATGCATTGATCTTTAAACCTTGATATAATGGAGTTTCTACTAGAAGTAAGACTTCTAGACTAGAAAAATAAAGCCATGCAGCAACAAGTGAGATACCAACCCATAAATATTGAAAACAACACCAAGAAAATTGAGTACCTCTCTCAAAATAGGGGTGAATATCCTCAATGGAAACACATAGAAGGTTGTAAAGATGTTAATGAACTTAAGATGAATAGCTCATTGTAGTAACAATAGAGAGAAAAATAAATAAAACACTTATAACTCTTCTACAAGCATGTTCTCATAATAAAGGTAATAAAATCAATCCTTGACAATGGTACCAAAAAAGTTTTCATTCCTATTTTTACACCCCTAACATTCAACCTCGTATTCTTGAGAAGAATGGTAAACTAAAATGAGAAACCACTAAATATATCATTATGGCCAGGGAAGGGTTTAACATTGATAGAGGACTAAATCAAGGGAATGATTGGGAGGCACCTATAGAGGGTATGATTAATTCCTTGCTACTTTTGGCTTTCCCTAAACCAAGGTGAGAGAACTTACTAAGGTAGCTTGCTCACATGAAGGATTTTAGCATGTCATTATTCATGAGGATCATAAGTACAAGATGGAGATATGACCAAAGCATAACTAGACTTATACACTTTACCCATGAAGGGTTGTCACAAAAAATACAGAAATGATTTATGGCATACATAAGTTACTAAAGACAAATAATGAGCTGATTGCAACTTATATTTTGTAAAATATTTGACAACAAGGGTCAAATGAAAAAAGTGTAGTACTAGGATTTCAAACACAAACAACAAGCAAATTTAAGTACACAAGATTTCATGTATTTTCAAGGAAAATAACACTTATTATATGCAAATAGAGTTTTATTTATAGGTTTATAATAGAGTGAAACCATATTTTATTAAATGATATATATAGATTTGGATGACTAGTAAGTGAGCATGAAGGAGTTCACAAGATAGCTACACTATTTTCATTAACAAATGTTGTTCAGTTTAGAAACTAGTAAAAATAAAATCATGCACAAATGATCCTCAAAATATTATAATCAATACTAAAAATCAACCTTCAATAAATCCCTCTAGCTAAATTCATGAGCCCAGGACTACCCTTAAGAAAGCTATCAATGCTTTGTTTTCAAATCTTAAACTAGAAAGGATTTTATTTTCTAATTGTAAACCCCATATGACTATCATAAAGAAGAATACATCAGAAAACCAATCTATAAAACATGTAAGATAGAACATTGTATTTCAATAGCAATAAGGAATGATAAAACATGATAGATTCCATTTAACAACCAAATTAAAACTGAATACAATGCCTTAAAGATTATGTAACATAGCACTATGTGAAACAATTTTGTAACAATGGAAACATATTAAATGTTCTCAAAGCTTGTCAATGATTTTATAGCAAAAATCAATTTGTCACCAAAAAATCACACAGGTAGGACTCTCCAAGCTATAGCTTCAAGCTCAAAAATTTAACCAACCCTTTTAAAGGGACATACCCCCTTTACTTATACAATTCAAGCTATGTTTGGCATAAAACTGAAGATGCTTTAGCTAGAAAATTCTTTTTACAGGATTGGAATATGTTCAATGGTGTAAAAAATATGATTCCTTAGATTATGCTCATGCATGTGTGATGATGACAAACTCAATACTCCACCACAACAAAATATTTTTAGTTACATACATGGAGATCATTCCTACAAAGGACAAAACAAACCTTTGTCCACTTGTGCAACATATAAATATATCCTTTCCTTAATCAAAACAACAAATGAAAACAACCTTGAAAAAGATGTGCCACTAATGGGAAAGATATAATGGTTTCCCAACAAGAAAAAATAAAAATAAAAATAAAAAGAAAAGAGAGATAATAAAGAAAGAAGGGAGGAATGGCATAATGCCAGCTCAGAAGGAATAGAAACATATGGTCAAGTTGTAGAATTAACATTGATGATTGATTCCCTTGCCAACCTATTCTTGTATTTAGTATACCCTTCAATCATGGTGGTAAGAATATTTTGGTTTAGGCTATCTTGGTATTTGAATTTGGTGATATATTCCTCATGCCAACTCATGACCCTTTGGAGCATTACCCATCTTTTCTCTCCTATTGCTTTTAACTAGTCATAAGACTTTTCAAATGACACCAACTCTCCAATCTTCAAGACATCGAAGGATCCTGGAGGTACATCAATGAGACTTTTGAGGAAAATAGCTAATTTCTCCTCCATCATGTCACATACACCATCAAGGTTCACCATCTGCCTCAAGGTGGCTTTAATCTCCTTTTTTGCATTTGAGAGAGATTGTTTTTCTCCTTTTAAATAAAAAATGCCATCCTTAAGCACTACCAATCGATGCTTAATTGGTAACTAAAACTATTTGGGATACTTACAATCATTTAAGGAGATGATATTTTATATAATTAAAATATTGACACCCATATTAAAAATTGCATCCACCTTCAACCCAAAATTTTCCCAATTCTTGATGTCTGCATCACAAATGAACATATGGGAATCACATTCCCCTTGTTTATCTATAATTTCATTTATACATTCTAATGCTAAGTGGATTATGTCTTTGGCTCAGGTGGTCATATAATTTTTCCAATCTTCTATGGCCCAGCCTATGGTCTTCAAATCTTCACTATGGCCAAAATCAAGTGCACCTAAGGAAATTATAAGAGCATCTAAGGATTTGCTCATGGTTGGGGTTACTGCTTTGGGCTCACTTAGTAACTTTTGCAAGTAGTGGATCATGGCCTAGTTTTGTGCCTTCAGATCCTCCATTTAAGTTTTATCTTTGTCCATCTAGTGTGCCACCATGCTTGCCAAGACCTGTGAGCTATGTTTTATCTCATTCCTTGATGGTTCTCCCAAATCATACCTATATATTGCATAGCTTTCAAGGGGATATTTCCAATGTTCTTTCCCCTTTCTCATTGAAATTGGTTCATGAGTGAATTTTGGCCTTCTTAGGGGGCTTGGCCTTGTATGCCTAGGAAATATTCAGTACATATATATCCCCTAGTTTGTTCATAAGGTCCCTTTTATCCTTAACTTTCTCTTCAATCCAAATAAGAGGTTTGGTCTAGAATCCCATCAGATTTATGGATCTTGATGTTAGCTTTAAATCACTAAATGGAGGTGTCATTGATATATTGGTTAAGGTGGGTATCACTAGAGTGGGATAAGAGCCTAACAAAAATTTCTTAGCCTCCTCATCATTTTTCAACCCAGCATCCTTTTCATCAACTCCTCACTCCCCCTTTTCACTTGGCTCTATCTGTTATAGGACCTCAAAACTTACCTCATCATGTTGGGATTCCAAGAGCAATTTATCTATGGAACTCCACTATTATATAGGCTAAGTAAAAGGTTTTGCAGCTAATTTGTCCTCTATACTTTGTTGGGAAGCCTAGATGGATGAAGCTATGGTGTCCTCCTTATCACCCTTAGGAAAATATTCACCAATCATAGCTTCAATATCTTTATGCTTATCAGCATCATGGACCTTAAGATGGGGGTGAAGTCCCCAGGGTACTTTAATTGAGGTAGTACCTTTAGAGACTCCTATCTCAATACTTTATCTAATTGATCTACTATTTTATTTATTTTTGAAGGGGTAGGGGTACCCATTTATAGGCTTGATCCCTTACCTTCCCCAATATCAACTTCTTTCTCTAGTATTGAGCTTAGTGTTATTAGAGGGGGAATAACCTATGATGTTGCTTTGATAGCCAAAATAATATCCATTTTTTCCTCTTTCTGTACTCCCAACTTTTCATTACAAGTGGAGGCTTGATCAGCATGCATCATTTCCTTCCCAATTTCATCCCTATATTCTTGCACATTCCTAATTTCATCACCCTTATCTTAGATTAGCAGCTAGGTCATAACATTTTATACAAATGTCTCCATGTCTAATGAGATCATTTTTTTTATTGGGGAGCCTAAGCCTATGTAACTACCTCAACCCCAACTTGTAACACATCATCAAATGATAAAGTATCATCCAAAGCCAAAACATATTCTTTATCATCTTTTCCTTCCACTCCTAAGGGTCCCATTTATTCAAACAATCCCATGGCTAGAGGTTTCATCAGGGTTTGTGATCTTTCCCTCAGAGTTATATGTCTAGTCTTCACCTGGGGAGGGTTAAAGCCCCTTTGTTTCTTTATCACCTTCATGGTTAGCCTTCCCTCATATGAATCCTCTTCATCACTCATATCCCTTAGCCTAGGCATATGAGGATTTATCTTCATGTGGCTTCTCAAAATTTCCTTTGGGGGGGGGGGATGTCTTTGAACACTACCTATTTTCTTTTCTTGGGGTTCCCCATTAGAGGCTACAATTCCTTCTTGGTTCTCATCATAGCATTGAAGAAACAATTATATACTCTATAATAGTTGCTCTTGAACCCTTCTAGAGTGACCTCTGGGTAAATCTTGTATATCCTCAATCCTGAAAGATTCCTGGTAAAACCTAGGAAGGTCTTATTGTGCACTAGGCTATACATCAAATAGGAGGACATATAAAAGGTACCCATGAATTTTTACTTTGAGAGGATTGCATTGCATAATTACATCATTTGATTGTGAAAATCGTCACTCAAGATGGTTTCCCAATCTAACTTTTTTTACCCTTCCAACATGCAGACCTTGAAAACATCCATGGTTTAAACTTTTATATGGTGGGTACCCCACATAACCTAGCATCCATGGCTAAAATATATTGAGGCAACTCCTTAAATTCTATCAATTTTAAGTTTTTTGATAATTAGGACACCTTTTGCCTCTTCTTTTTGAGCCATCAATAATTCACAATGTTCCATAACATCTTATCATGTGTCTCCACATATTTTTGGCACTCCTCCATGGTAAGAGTGATACTATCAAGTTGGGGAAGTATTCCAAGCATGGCACTGAGGGCCTAAGGTGTGAATGAACATATAATTTATTGACTCCCATCCATGATAGTCTTAGTGTCTAGGTGATAAACCTAGGCACATGCAATAACCAACTCAAGATATGGGGTAGCCAAAGGGAATGATACCATAGGGACCATATAACTTTTACTGAGGTTGGTGACAATTGGGAGAGGATTTGGCTGATGTAAAACATTCAAAAAAGCTATGAAATCTAACCCTTCAATATCCATGTCCCTAATTTAATCTAGAATGGATGTAATATTGCTTTTCACTATTATCAAAGATGAAGCCATTTATTCCTAACTAACCAAATGTAATACCAAAATCTAGAATGAACTCTTCACACTAATAACTCTTAAAACACCCTCAAACTCCCTTTAGGAACATAACACTAGAGAGTCAAGGAATACTTATTGATAATCATGAGAGTTGCATGCAGATGGAGTTATAAAATCCTTAAGGAATTGGCTTTGATCACTAATCTTCACATTGCAAGTAGTTTCTAGTACACATATCACTTGAAGGCATGAGTATTGGATATGAATGTAAAGGGTGAATTCAAATGAAAATAAATGCTTATTTATAATCCCTCACAGTTTAAGGTTAGGGTTACCATTAATGCTTTAAAGTGAAATACCTAATTACCAACTACCACATTTATTACTCGATCAACCTTTTTAAAAATAGAGGGAAGCATGGTGGCATCCTTCTTTGCAACACATGGAACCACTTAAGCAAGTTTCACCTTTACATGCCTTTTCAGGTTCATAGGGTTTTTTTCACCTTCTCACCCACCACTTCCCTCAGTAAATTAGTACAATACATCCTGAGTCTTTAATGGAGTGTAAAAACTCCATGTGTCATCACCTCAAGTACCTGGGCCTCTAGGTACCTCTTGAACCTTGCCTAACTTCCAAGTGAGGTGACCTTTAAAAAGGGCTCCATCATCAAAATCTCTGAGAACCTACCAAATTTTCTTAATCTTCCTTACATGCTCTGGTGATCACACCTCAAAGACCTTTTAAACCTTGACCATCAAAAGGAAAATAGGGTGATCTTTGGATGAGGATCAAAACTCAAAAACCCTGAGGAGCTAACATGTGGTATCCTCTTTAACTTATTTACTCAGACATTTATCCCTTGGAAATTTTCTACACATTTCCAATAAAACCAATTGGGATATTCTTTAAAATGGATTCGATACTTAAAAATCCCTAAGAATCTACCATACATCCCAACCAAATGTGATCTCAAATTCTCAGTCATTTACTTACCTTTGCACTATTATTTTTATACAAGGAGTGTAGGATTATCCCAACACCCAAAAATAATTTCATAACTTTAATCATTGAAACCACTAAAAGTGCAATAAGGTAACTTCTCTTAGAGCTATTGAGAATATCTTCTATCTTCAGGAAATGTCCCTTAAGAGTTCAACTAAGGATAGAAGAACACTCCCACCTGATAAAATAAAGGAGATGATTAATTATGAACATATATTTTGACCTTCCAAAGGACTGAGGTAGGCAACTAGACATTGGCACTCATTTAGTTTGGATGTGTGAATTTAAGTGATAAGGGACCAATTGCCCCAGTGAAATTTTGGGCACTAACAAGTCATATTCTTGAAGTTTGTTAACCCATTGACATATTTTTTTAGTAGTTTCATTCTGAGTTAATATGTCCTTCACTATAGTGTGAGGAACAATGGCCATAATCTTTGAACTTAGGATGTAGGATATGAACTTTTTGACAGCCTTTAAAAAAGTAAAGGATTATTTCTCCATTATGGTATAGTTTATCTTAGATCCCTATAATTCCTTGCTAAAAAATGTAATTGGTTGCACATGACTTTCATCATTCTTTTGTAGCATCACTACAACAATAATATTTTCAGAGGTAAATGAAAATATCTAGAAGTATTTTCTATAACTAGGACTGGCAAGCATTGGGGTAGTTTTCAAAGCTGCCTTGATGTCCTAAAATGATTAGGTAGCCTTATCCTCACACTTTATAGTTTGATCCTTTTTCAACATTGAAGTGATGGGTATATTAATCTCTATAAAATTGGAAACAAACCCCTAACAAAGTTAATTTGGCCAATGAAAAATTGAATACCTTTCTTGGTCTGTGGAATAGGTACCTTGTCAATGGATTATACCCTTATAGGGTTTATCATCACAACTTATTAAGACATAATGTGCCCTAGTATATTTTACTTCTATACTCCAAATGACACTTCCTAAGATTAAGAGATATTCTAAACTCCCTACACCTGATAAGCATTTGTTCCAAGTGCCCCGAGTGGTCATCTCTTTTATTAGAGTACACTTTAACATCATCTTGATAGACTATAATGAATTGGATAATTAACTCGATAAATGATATGTCCATTTATATTTAGAAGGTGGTACCTACATTCATTAAGCCAAAAGGCATTTGGACATACACATAGGTGTCCCATGGGGTAGTGAAAGTAGTCTTTGGCCTTTCAGACTCCTTCACTACTACCTAGTTATAACTAGAAAAACTATCTAGAGTTGACAATAGCTTAAAACTAGTAACATATTAGAGCATGTTTTCCATGTTAGGTAATGGATAATTATCCTTCAGTGAATCCTTGTTCAAATTACAAAAATCAACATAGAGCTAGATGTCTCCATTCTTCTTTCTCACAGGGACTAGATTAGCCACCCACGATGAATACCTAATGGGTTGAATGATCCCACCATCCCTTAAATTTTTTAGTTCTTCCTACATCTTGGTGGCCAAGATGATATTGATAGACTATTATTTTTGGTAGAATGGTTTCATACTAGGGTCAAGGGGGATAACATGTTAGAACAAATCCTCCCTATAGGCCTTTAGCTCTGAATATGACCATGATAAATAGTCCTAGTAATTTATCAAAATCTTGATAAATGATTCCTTTTCTTTATATCTCAAGTGAGTGTTGAGGCAAATCTTCCTTGGATTTTCCTATATCTCGATGTTAATCTTAGTTACATGTTTTAATATAAAAATATTTCTAGATTTGACTATGTCAGCTTCATCAAAGGATGCTTTAAGACTAACCAATCCTCTAGGGATAGTATTAGTCTTAAACTAGATTATTTCCTTTCCATATAAGGTTTATTTTCCATCACATATATGTACCATGGAATCCATATCTATAATGGTTCCTTCAAACTCATATATACAACATAAAAACCTTTTTATTTGATCATCATCCTCAAATACTTACCAATGATGAATGTTGTTCAGGATAGAAGTCCTTACCAGCACCTCTACCTCACACTCACAAAAAGGATTTCTATGTTCAAATTTAAACTCTACATCCCTCTTTGCAAGCATATCTACCACCTAATTAAAATCATGGGCATGATACTCAATATTGAAAGCATTGAACCATTCCAAGTAGTTCCATACAACATTTTGATATTCATTCAATCTCTTCTATTTTATGGTATAAATAGCTCAAACCTATTTCACCACTAATTCTGAATCACCCTTAAATAAATTTTTGATTCCATATTCATAGGTGATTCAGAGACCAATCAGGAGTGCTTTATATTCTACAATATTGTTAGTTCACTCAAAAGATAATTGAAAAGAGTATCTATAAGCTTAGCCATTAAGGTCATAGAAGATAACCCCTAATCCATTTCTAATTATTGAACATGCTCCATCAAAATGCATGGTCCAGATGGAGTCTTCATCTATAACAACAAATTTAGGATGTAGTTCCTCATACTCAACACTCCCTAAAAAATTTTTGCTATTTATATCCATATATAACACTTCATTCAACTAATATTTAGGATCTTCTAGGACATGAAGAATTTATGGTTCCTGATTTAGGTAGACCATATTCCTATCTAAAGGTATAGTGGCATAGGACAAGTCCATCTAAACACTACCCCTAATACTAGCAGCACATTTTTTGGATATCAACATACCCCATTTTGGTGGATAGTCTGCAACAACGGCATCCATACTCAAGAACTTACCAAGGTATTGTGAGAGATGCACCACTAGTACTTTAACAATTCAACAAAAAGTACTTATTTAGAATCCATGGAGAGGCATCATCCATATGCTACAATTATCCTCATACAAAGTTCATTCAACAAAGCTAGTGTCATAATGTTACAAGATGCACCAAAGTCAAACATGTAGTTATGGACAATTAATTTGTTAATCAATAGGGTGGTATAAAATGGGTCAACATCCATCTAAATTTATACTAATGTTATTCCCAAATACACCTCAAGGTGATTTTTATGGGATTCTGAGGGGTTTTCACTTTCCACAGGGAAAGCAAGAGAAGGTTCAGCTTCAATAATCTCATAGGTAGTAACTTTCTTGGTGAATCCCAAATACTCAAAAAAAAATTTCCTATGATTTGGAATTCGAAGAAATTCCATAAAGGGAACTGTGACCTTTAGTTGACTCAATACATAAGCCATGCCACAAATAGTATATTTGGGCAAAGGAGTGTTAACAGGTAGACTAGGGACACTTTCATTTGGGATACACCCCTCAAGAATCAAGGGAATAGAAGTAGGTGAACCCACATTCTTAACTTTACTCTTCAAGTGAGGCTTCTTGGGCTCATCCTTATTGGGAATACTAGATAATAAGGGAGTTCTATTCTTGGCCTAGGTACCTTTAGGCTTGACATTATAAGGTGCAGAACTAGGCTTGGTGGAATTTTGGACCTCCTTAGTCCCTTTGGTCTCTTTCTCTTTAGTATTTGCTTTAGGGGAAACAAAGTCTTTATCTTTTGGAGGAGTATTTTGATCTTTAATTCTCAAATTTTACTCCTTCTCTTGATCAATAGCTATGTGGATCATCAATTACCGATCCTTAATATATGGAGGTGAATCCTAATATTTCTCTTTCATCATTGATCTTAAAAACTCAAAATCATGAATAGGTAATTCATATTCATGCATCATATTTATTTAATAGATGAAATATGGGGTTGGGAACCTTACCTTTTCACATGCTCTCCATAATGCTTGAGTAGTGGTAGTGTTCATCATCTCTATAGAAAGAGAGGCAACTATCACAACCAATTCACTATGTTGGAAAGTCAAACATTCATAGGCTGGAGTGTCTTCACAATTAGGAACAATTAAAGCACTCATAGCTTCTTCTTAGAAGGTGTAACTTTCCATTTATTGGAATTTAACAATGTAAATATCATCTTCATCGTATGTAGATTCAAAGCCTTCTACACCTTGACCATCACTATTGATTGTGCAACATGGGGGATGAGGGAGGAAGCACTTATCACACCATTAAATATCAAAATTGACTACATTAATCTTTGCAGCTAAAGGATCTGGTACTTCCCTTCTACTTCCCTGGTTCTAGTTTCTTTCATGATTGTCATCCCTTGCAATCCCCTTTCCCTTATCATTATTCCTACCTTGGAAAGTTGTCCTAGCTTAACCCTGATCCCTAGGATGATTTATTTCCTCCCTCTTGTGATCCCTCCTATCATCATGGTTATAAGAACCCTGAAATAGCCCCTTCTCCACTCTGGCCAACTTGTAAGAGATTTATTTCATATTAGTGGCTATAGTATTCATAGTTTCCTCTAGATATACACTCTTGTGGGAGGCTTGAGGCTTCTTTGGGTTTACCAAATTAACATCACCCCTCTTATTCAAAGGCTTACCCACAGCTTTGATGTTATTCTCTATTTGGATAGCCAAATTTAAAGCCAGCCTCAGATTTGTGTGAGCCTTATCTCTGAAATAATAGGTTGCCTTCTTATCAAATACATAACAATATTTAATCAAATAAGTAGCACCATTGGGTCTAATTTCCTTTGGAAACCTTCTCAATACCTTATTGAATCTAGAATTAAAATCCTTGACACATTCATTAGGATTTTTCTTAAGGCTTTCAAATTTATCAAGCAAGAGTTTGGGATCAATGCTATCACCAAATTACATCTTAAATGCATCAATCATAAATTTTCTTGTGTCTAAATATCAATCATGGAGATATTTGAACCACTCCTAGGCCTCTTCTTCTAGTGTGTTCATAAAGAGATTTATGCATACATCTTCTAGATTAATTTCATAATTTTTAATAACATTTAAGAAGGCTTTCAATTGTTGTTCCCCAGACACATTATTGTTCTTTTGAAAATTAGGTAATATATTCCTAACTTTTATAGAAAATTCATTAGGGAAACTAGGCATACCATTGAATTTTATAAGTCTAAACCTCATGATCACAAATGGTATGCATCTATTATCTAGACCTTGATCATATTCTCCATCATTATCACTACCTCCATTAAACCTCCTCCTTCTCAACTCAATGCATCCCATATCTAACTCTGAAGATGAAGATGAACTAGGGGATGGTTGTGAATGAATACTATGAGGACTTAAAGGAAGAGAAATAGACTAAAGCCTTAATGGTCATGTAGGAGGAGAAAGACTTTTTGGAGGGAAAAAGCTTGACTTGCAGTGAGCTCAAATTTCTCTTAAGCACTTTGATATCCCTCAACCAAAGGGATATTTGATAAAATGGGGTAAATATAATGGGGGATAAAATGATTAGGTCTTCCTTGATTACCTAATTTTTGGTCTATAATAGGCTTCCATACTTTTCTCCTTCTGAATGGAGCTTTTAACTCAAGGACAAGCTCTTTAGATGGATCTTTTTGAAAGGAATACCTAGTACCCTCTAGATTTACAAATATAAATAAAACTCTTCAAGATAGAGAAGAGTACAATTAGTAGGCACTAATATTTAAACCTTGATGTAAAAGAGTTTCCACTAGAAGCAAAAACTTCTAGACCAAAACAAAAAGGAAATATTAACAGCACTTGACATGGTGGAAACTTTCAAACACTAAAAATAATTCCATGAACATTGTAAAACTTCTTATAGCACATAAATGAACATCACCAGTAGAGTCATTAAGAAAGGATATAAATATGTTGATGATCCAAAGATCAAGAACTCAATGTAGTAATAGTAGAAATTGAAATAAACAAAACACGTATAGCTCTCTACAAGTATTCCTAGTAACATGGGTCATAAGAATGGTCCCCATCAATGATGTCAAAAAGATGTTGTTTCCCAGTTTTACACCTCAATCATTCAACCTTACACACTTTAGAGAAATGGTAAGAAAATATGGGAAACCCAATTAATATGTCATTGTAGCTAGGGAAGGGTTTAACATCAGGATTAGACCAAATAGATAAAATGACTAGGAGACACCTACAAAGGGTATGGTCAGTTCCCTACTACTTTTAGCTCTACCTAAACCAAGGTGAAAGGACCTAAGGGGTAGCTTTCTCACATAAATGGATTTTGAGATTTAATATTCATGAATATTATTGGTATAAGGGAATATGAATCTGACAAGAACACAACCAAAATTGCTCAATCCACTCAAGAAGGGTTGTCACATAAAATGAGCAAATATTCTAGGCCAGACACAAACTACTAAAGATAGATATGAATTTTATTGCAACTTCCATTATAAATTAATCTTCAACAACATATGGTTGAATAAGAGGTTGTAAAGTTGATCATTAACACACAAATGCTAACACATGTTAAGTATATAATATTTATACGTTCATAGGAAAATAACACTTTGTATATGCAAAGGGCATGTTATGTGTAGGGTAAAATAGGGTAGGACAAAATATCGGTTAATAAAAATTAAAGTGGAGGGTTAATAGGTGAGCACAAATAAATTACACTAAACCACTATGTCATCTTCAACAACAAATGCAATATAAATCTAAAATAAGTGAAATTGAAATCATATACAAGTGATGTCCTTCAAGAACCCCTACCAATTGAATCCGTGAGCCCATGGCTACCCTTAAAATGGCTATCAACACCTTATTCTCAAATCTCAAATTATAAAGGATTTTACAATCTAGATATGAACTCTAAATGACTACCATAAAGATGAATATATCAGATTACCAATCTACTAGACATGTAAAACAGAGCATTGTATTTAAATAATAGGAAGAGAATGGTGACCATGAATAGATTTCATTTTTCAATTGAGTGTAAACTGAATACAATGTGTTCTAACAACATAATAGACTAACATTATACAATAAAATCCTATAATAAAGGAGACATGTATAATACTCTTAAATCTTTCCAATGATTTTACATCAGAAATCAATTTGGCACCAAAAACATTACATGTGAGAGCTCTTTGAGGTTATAGCTCTTGGCTCAAAAAATTAACTGACCCTTATAAATGGACATACCCCCTTTACTTATACAATTGAGCTAAACCTAGCATATTCCTAAAGATGTTCCAACTGGAAGATTCCTTTACGGGCCTGGAGTCAATTATACCTTGTAACAAACATGATTCTTCAGATTATGCTCATGCTCTTATGATGATGGCAAGTTTGATCCTTCACTACGATAGAATATTTTTTAATTATCTACGTGGAAGATGATCCCACAAGGGACAAATAAACCTTTGTCCTCTTGCATAACAAAAAAAATGTCCCTTTTTTAAGCACATGATTACATAAAACCTAACTTTGAAAGGGACATGCCACTGATGGATGAAGTACAATGGTTTCAAAGCAAGAAATGAGAAAAATAAGAAGGGAGTGAAAATAAGAGAGAAGTGGTGTTATCTCAAAAGAAACTAAAATATTTGTTATATTCTAGAGTCGATATAGATAATGAAATCCTTTGCCAACCTATTCTTATACCTAGTACATTATTCAAGCATGGGGGTAAAATTCACTTGGTTTGGGCCTACTTGGTATTTCAATTTTACTCTATACTCCTCAAGCTAGGTGGAAATATTCTAAAGCATGGTTAGCTTTTGTCCAGTGACTTTTTAAGATGGTCACAATATTTCTCAAGTGACATCGATTGCTTTATCTTATCAACATCAAAAGACTCTTATGGTGCATCAATGAGGTTTTTTAGAGCTTCACATATTTCCTCTTCCCCTAAATCATTTACACCATCAAGGCTAATCATCTTTCTCAGTACAGCATCTATCTCTTTTGTTGAAATCTTTAGGGACTACTCTTCTCCTTTCAAATTGAAGATGTCATCTTTGAGCATCATTAGATGATGTTTGATTTCTAGTTGACATCCCTTGGGCCTTTTGTGATCATTTTGAGAAATGATCTTTTATATGATCAAAGTGTATGTGCCCATCTTACAGACCTTATCTATCTTCCACTAGGCTTCTTCCCACTTTTTGATATATATTTCATAGGTAAACATTTGAGTATCACACTCCCTTTTATTGTCCACTATGTTGTTCAATCATTTAAATGCTAAGTGGATTATTTCTTCAACCCTAGTGCCCAAGTCTTTTTGTCATTTTTATGTTGTTCATCCTCTAGTATTCAAATCATGCATCTATCTAGAGTCAAATGATGAAAATGAGAGATGGAGAGAACCTAGAGCAACACATTAGTTGGAGTTACTGCCTTATGCTCACTAAGTAGCTTTTTCAAGTACTAGATCATAGCCTAGTTTTTTGCCTTCAACTCCTCCATTGTGGCTTTATCTTGGTCCATTATATTAGCCACCATGTTCGCTAAAACTTGTGAACTATGTTTTATCTCATTCCTTGATGGTTCCCCTAGTTTGTAGCATAGATAATTCAAATTTCAAGAGGGACATCTTTTTTTAGAGTATCTTGTGGAGGAATGGCTATCTCCATATTCTTCTTTCCCATAATAGTGAATGTAATTTAGGAGTGTGTATTGGCCTTCTTAGGTGGTTTGGCCTTATATGCCTAATTGATCCTTACCACATTGATCTCCCCAATTTTTCTCATGATGTCCTTTTTCTATTTGACCTATTCTTCAACCCAATGAAGGGGTCTGGTTTGAATTCCCATTGATGTACTGGACATTGATGCAGGCCTTGAGACATTAAAAGGTGGTGTTATTGGAGTACTTGGTGTTGGAATTACCATAAGAATGGGCTATATACTCAACACAAACTGCTTAGTCTCTTCATCACTCTTTAGCTCCTTGTCACCTGTGTTTTCTCTGTGTTCCCCTTCTAGGTTTGGCTCTATCTACTCCAAAACTTCAAAATTTGACTTGAGATGATGAGACTCCTTGAGAAATGTTTCAATGGAACTCCCTTATTTTGTTGACTGACTAAAAGGGTCTACAGCTACTTCACTTTCTTTATTTACTTGAGTTTCAGGGATGGAAAAGGCTATGGTGATCTTATTGCCTTTAGGAAACTCTTCACCAGTCATGGTCTCATGACCTTTATTATGGGTTGGATAATGGACCTTGATGTGAGGAAGGAGACCTCAAGGTACTTTAATTGAAGTAACACTTTTTAAAATACCATCTTCAACATCTTTATTTGATTGATTCAATTCCTTATTTATTTTTGAATGGGTGGGGGTACCCATTTGCAAGTTTACTTCCCCACCTTCCTTTGTACTCACCTTCTCCTCTGGTGATGAACTTGACATATTTTTAGGGGAAGGGACATCTTCTAACACCATCTAAGCTGCCTATAATCCTTCTTTCTCAACCACCACTTCAAAGTCAATGGTGCCTTGAATATCCTACTCCAACTCTACTTCAACACTCTCATCAGATTTATTCAATTCCTTAGCTCCAACTTGATCACCTTGACCTTGTGATTGGGTGATGAAATTTTTAAAAAATTCCTCTGTATCTAATGAGATAGCTTCCTTTTTTTTAGGGGTTGTAGCTTATGTGGCTACCTCAACTCTAACATGTACAACATCACCAAAAGATAGAGGATCATTTGAGGTCAAAATTTCTTCCTCATTACCTTTATTTTCCACTCCTAAGGGACCCTCTTCTATAGATAAAACCATCATAGGGACCTTTACTAGGGTTTGGGGCCTTTCCCTGAGAGTTATTTTCCTATTTCTTATTCATAGAGGAGTGAGTGCATGTTGCTTCTTCATCACCTTGGCAATGGTCCTACCTTCATCTGAGTCTTCTTCATCACTCATATCCCTCAACCTTTGGGCATATGAGGACCAATCCTCTTTATTTTTTATAGGGATTTCCTTAGAAGGTATGTCTTTAAACACAACCTCCTTTCTTTTCTTAAGAAACCCATTCGGAGGTTACAAAACCCTCTTAACTCTCTTTTACTTGGGTTACTCTCCTTCTTCACCTCCTCTCTTCCTTGAATAAATATTTGGGGGAGGCATAATTGTTGGTTCTTGAGCTATCAAAATAGGTGGAGTAATAGGTGGATTGACCATTAAGATAGCTACTGGAATGGATAGCATCATTGGGGTTCCCTCTATCACAATGGATATTGGGGTGGCATTAGCTAGTGTAACCTCCCCAGTAACAATCTTATCCCAATTCTCCACCAAATTTGGTAACTTTGAGAAGGTCAATCTCACCTTAGAATATAATTTTGTTATTGACTCCACATCAATTGACTTTGTGAATTCAACATCACCAAGCTTGTGCTTCCCCTTTCCCTTCACTATTAGTGGTTGAGTCAAAGGATCACCACTATACTCTGGAGGAAACCTTTTATCTCTTGAATTTATTTGAGCTTCTAGAGGGTAGGGGTATAATCAACACTAAGATCAACCCCATGTTCTTTCAACCACTTAAAGGTTCTTCTCATGATTATAAAGGCTCTCCATGAAATGGAATCATTCTCCTTAGTAGTGAATTCCCCATGTGAGATGGCATAGACTTCAATATTGGATTCATTATACATTGTAGATAGTGTCCTCTTATCATCCACCATGTCCATGGGGATGGGAACAATATTGTAATAAATAACATCCTACACTATTATCCTCATATAATATAATTTTATAACATCTTCTTTGGTGGTGCAATCAGACTAAATATCTTCATAATGTGATTGATGTATAATTACATTGGTCATTGTGTTCACCAACCATATAATATAATAGTTGGACCTGTGTGGCATCTTGTCAATCATATACTAGCCCATTTATTATTCCAATCCCTTCACTTTGGTAATAGAAGGACATGAATATTGTCTAATCTCAACTAGAAACTTGAAGGGATTATTTATCTTTTTTACCACAATCATCTCATATGGTAGAACCATCTACTAGATCAATTCCATCATTGCCAATCTATCATCCAGGTATCTCATAAATTTATGTAGAGACCCTGAGTAACCACTTATTTTCATATATAGGTGAATGTCCTTAAATGGATATACGAGGCATCATAATTCTCAGTTATTTCTTTGGACACCTTGTAAATTATATTGAGGCTCTTCAAAGGAAAGAAAACACTCATCATAGTGTTAAATAAATAATTGTAAACCCTACAAAAAAAAATTATTGAAGCCATTTAGAGTAATTTTAGGATAGATCTCATATATTCTCATTCCATTGGGATTCCTGGTTAGCCCCTAAAATGTCCTATTGTACACTAGGGTGTATATAAGGTATTAATACATATAAAAAGTACCTATGAACTTCTCATTTGAATGAATTGCAACCTGAAGTTACATCATGTGCCTATGTAGGTTATTTCTTAGAATGGTGGCCTAGTCTAACTTCTTTTATTTCTCTAACACGTAGATTAAGATTAAGAACATCCAGGGCTCAAAATTATCCATGGTGGGAATCCCATAAATTTTGGTAGCCATGGTGATGACATACTAAGGATATTCATTGATTTCTACCAATTTCAAAATTTTAGACATTCTAGAGACCTTATGCCTTTTCTTGACTAGCCAGTAGGAGTTGAGAATGTCCCGTATTACTTTGTCATTTTTCTCTACATACTCATAGCATTCCTATAGGGAGAGTTTAATAATTTTAGGTTAGGTAGGAATCTTGAGCATAGTTTTGACGTCCATAGGAGTGAAAGAGTAAACAACCAACTAGTTAATGTCAATGATGGTCCTGGTGTTTGGTTGATATACTCAAGCACATATAATAATTAATTTTGGGTATGGTTTAATGAAAGGTAATGTTGTTTTAGGGTAAATTTAACTCATTACAAGGTTTAAAACTAATGAAATAGGGTTTATCCATTACAATACATTCAATAGGAGCATAAAATTTAACCCTTGAACATTCTTATCTCTAATCCCATCCAAAATGGAGATGATGTTGCTCTTTATAGATGTTGAAGGTGTCACCATTTTTCCCTAAATCACTAATGAAATAATTTAAATTTGAATAAATCCTTCACTCAAAAAACCCTTAAAATACCTTCAAACTCCTCTTGAAGAACACAAAAAAAGGAACTAAAAGAAAATTTACTGCTAATCCAAATGGTTGTACACAATTGAAGTTTAAAATTATGAAGAATTCACCATAATCACTCTTTCACATTGTATGTAGCTAGGGTACACAAATAAATCAAAGGCATAAATAGAAGATTTGAATGCAAAAGGTAAATACAAATGAAGGCAAATGCTTTATTTATAATCCTTTGCATTTTGAAATTAGGGTTACCATTAATGCTTCAAAGCATAATAGCTATTTACCAACTACCCACTTTAATCACTTGAGCTTCTTTTGATAACAAGAAGGAGAAGGTGAAAATATTTCCTTTATACTAAGAAATTCTCTTTACAACATGTGGACCCATATAAGTGAAAATTATATTATGGTACCTTTTCAAACCCTTGGAGACTGTTATACTTTTCACTCATTATTTCCTTTGGTACAACAGTGTAATATACCTGAAGATCCTAATGAGATGTAATAATGACACATTTCATCATTTTATTTAACAAATTTGGGCATTTAGGCCTTTAGGGACCTTTTGAACCTTGTCCACCAAGAAGTAAATGAGGCAATCTTCAAAAAGGGCCTAATATCTAAAAGACCCTGAGGAGCTACCATGTGGCATCACTTTACTTTACAAGTCTAAGCATTAGAGCCCTCAAGGACCTTTTGAACCTTGCCCACTAAAAGGTAAGTAAGGCAATTTTCAAAAAGGGCATGAAACCTAAAAGACCTCGAGGATCTACCAGATGTCTAACTTAGATGCTTGCTTGGATTCTCAACCAACTTTTCACCTTTGCACCATCCTTTTTTATATGGGGAGGGGTGAAAGATCATTTTGATCCTTGAAAATAGCCTTAGTATCCCCCTGAGACCACCACATGCCTTTCATTTATCTAATCGGTCAATTCCTTACCTTAATCACCAAAAAATGTTGGAGGTGCAACACGATAATTTCATATGGGGCCCTAAAACATCTATTCTTCAAGTATAAGGTATAAAATAAATGTATGAAAGGAAACTTGGATACATTTCTATCTTCTCATTGTGAATCATCTTGTCATGAAACCTTTGGTTGAACCCTGCAATTCCCTCAAAATTATTAAAAATATCCTCCATATCAGGAAGTGCCCTTTAGAATCTTTGCTATGGACAAAAAGTTTGAAATAAATAACCCAAAAACATTTAAGACCAAAAAGACAAGGCATAGAATTCTTTCAGAACTTTTGAAGCTAACAAAATGTCTGATGAAAATAAGTCTTCGAACTTCTTGTCCAAGACAAAAATCTTGAAGACCTATTTCCATCAGGTATTGTGTTCATGCAAAGGGCCCAAAAAGTCCAAGGGAAGGAACATTCTCACCTAACAAAATTAAGACAAAAGACTTGGAAAATTATAAACATGAACTTGAATTTCTAAAGGAAAATATAGAAATAGAACTGGGGTTAATGACTTAAGCATTGGTATTCAACCTAGTTTGGATTTAGGTGTTTTACAGATAAGGGCCTAATTTTGTCAATTTATTAGTACTGCAAGAGAAGAAATTGGAATTAGCTCTAAGAGGGGAAGAATCCCTAACAAAGGTGATAGGTGAGTCTAATCTATTGAATTGGCAAGAGAGTGAATTTTATGTTATAAATGAGAATGAAGTAGGAAATAAAGGGAGCAATCTAGTTACTTATAATACAAGATCTAAAAATAGAGCAATGGAAGGAGATCCATATTCCATAGTTAGTCAAGCATTTACTTCACAAACACCACAAGAGGCTAAAAAAGAAGGTACATCTACTAAATCATCTGAATTACAAATAAATCAGATTGTTAGGAGAGATAATTAGTCAGAAAATCAACCTCCCATCAATAAAAAATCAAAAGAGGATGTTGATGCTATCAAGGTTCAATCTAAGGTCAGTCATATTCCTTTCAATACAGTTAAACAAATGAAAAATACTAACCTAAATGTGACTATGTGGGAGGAACTTTCAATACCACCACAAAGAGACTTATTATAGGAGGCTTTAAAGCATTTATATCACATAAATGAGCTAGTAAAGTATACATCAACTACTCCTACAAGTTTATGCTAGCCAAAGGAAGGAGAAATAAGTAAAACCAGAAATCCACCTTATTTATACATCTCCCTAATCATTGGTAAACATCTTGTGCATAATTGTATGATAGTTTCTTGATCTAGTAGTTATGTTATTCCCAAGAAAATTGTTGATTTTTTCAGCATATATTACACTCTAGTCACTAAGGGCGTTGTCCAACTAGATGCCACTATTGTTAAAATAGTAGGGTTCATTAAGAATCTAAATCTTACCCTTCATCATGTCCAAGTATTTTCATCTTTCAAGATATTTCAATTATTGATCTTCCTCTTTATTTTTTCATATGCCTTTTTAGAGACTTTACTACAAAAATGGGAGGATATTTGTCTTCAGATCGGTTACATATACTTCTTAGGACTAGATTTATGACAAGGGTATGTTGGGGTTTAGTATTTACATGAGTGATTTTACTGTGGTAAATTACTTAGTAACCTTATTATTATGTAACAATAATGTGTCGTTAGTTAACATATTTTGTTATGAATAACAACAATAATGTCATATATGGGTATAAGTATTATTAAGAGATTGGGGAGATGTTTTAGGTATAATAATATATTAAATTATAGAAAAGATATTTCCTATATATTTATGTAATGCTTTGAATGTGATATGCAACAAAATAATATTATTGGTGGAATAATATAAATGTGTACTTGAGTATTACTCTACATGTTCAATTTCAATAATTTTTGTGAGTTAATCTCTAATATAAGATCATCCAATACCTAACATTGGTATTAGAGTGGTCTTAGTCTTGCCCTGTGATGGAAGAATAAATGATTTGGAGGGGTAGTCATATTATTATTTTTTATCCCAAATTACGTTCATAATTTATTGATAATCATTTGATCTAGAATATTTGGTTATGGATTATGCATCTAATTGTCTTATGCATGCACAATTTTAGTCATCTCCGTGTTTTATTTATTAGTCACCCTTCATTCATCTATTGGCTCTTATTATACTAGGTCTTTCAATAACCATCTATCATTTTTTATTAATAATGTTTTAACATTGATATTCAAGGAGGAAAAAATTAAGAAGATAGATTTTCATGTGAGGAAGAGTGATACACATGTGTTGTGGTCGCTTGAAGCATTGCATGAGAGTAATTTCAATGAGAGGGCTCATCCTAGGTGTTGAGCATATCCACCTGGATTAGGAGTGCATTGACTGTGGAAATACGGTATTAAGGTTTTTTTTATATTCAAAAAACATATCAAATTTGTACACCCACCCTCAAGAAAGTTATTTTTAGGACCAAATCACCCACTAAGATTTAGACAATACTAAAATATCTAAGATATGGTTTGCTACAGACTAGACTACCCATTTTAGTCCTCTCTGTTCAAGATACAAGTGACTTAGCACTATAAAAAGTCAATAAATATACAACACACAATCACTTTGCCTTATACACAATGTTTTTAGTCTACTATGTGCATCATGTATCAATCTCTTAGCTTTCTTACTTCTAGATCATAATCTGCATCCTATATACTACCCATCGTAAGTTGCTAGTCATTATTTGCAATATATTTAGTTCAATTTATTAGGATGTCTTTCTATTGATATAATATATTTTTTAATGGTTAATGTATTTATATTTTAGTCCATGTTTCAATAATAATTAATTATATTTCATGTGTATTTAAGATGCTTTGATTATTGTTAATTTTTTTGAGTCATTTTTTAAAAATATAGTAATTTATTTTTATAGTGATTTATGTAATTTTGGTCTAGGTCTAGTTGTGAGTTTAGTCAATTTGTTAAAATTATTAGATTGCCAAAAATTCTAAAGTGTTGATTTTTTGGGTCTATTATCAAAATAAAAAAGGAGTCGAGAGTTAAAATTCATCGAGTCATATTTTATAGTTGAGTCATCATTTTTAAATAGTGTAAAAAATAAAACTACTTATAAAAGGACACATTTTTGGGTGACCTCAATGTCATATGTATTGTTTCATATTAAGAGGGAAGTACACCCAATGTGGAAATAATTTTGCTTCAAATATTCATTGATTGAGTAAGCAGCTTATTCTGAAGGAGCTTGGAGGCAATGAAGGAATGAGGTCATTCAAGCCTCTCATTAGCCATTAGTGATGGGGCCACTTCTTCTTTAGTGCATGTGACTTTGTTAGATGGTGTGGATTTTAGTTTTTTAGCTTTTCAATGTGGTTTGATGTAAAAATAAGAAGAGATATGTATTCTTATTTATTTGTGAATATTCCCCATGTAACCCATTTTATAGAAACATTGTAGAATGTTGATCAAAATGTATTGTAACAATCATGATGTAAAGTTTATTGGTAAACCTATGAAAAACCATTTGTGTAATGTTTTTGGTGAACTTGGAAAACCAATTATGTAAGTTTTTTGGCAAACTTGGAAAACTAATTATGAAAGTTTATTGGTACACCTATAAAAAAAATTGAGTGTGATTGTTAGTTGAAGGTGGTTAAAACCATCAAAGGACAAGTGTGGAAGATGAAAAAAATCAGAGGTCTTTGGTCATGCTTATTTAATGGTTGTATCCATCCATGAAAGTCACTTATAAGAATATAATATGTTATAGAAATGTGTGTTGGCACATGTGTGAGTTTTATGTAAGCCTGATGCTACATAGTTGAAGAGTTAATCATGAGCACATAGATGTGGCACACTACAATCAGATAACAAGATATGTTTTGCCATGTAAAAACTAGGGGAGGATGTTGGGTTTTAGTAATTATATGAGTGATTTTACTATGGTAAATATTTAGTGATTTATAATATGGTAAATTACTTAAAAACATTATTGTTATGTAACAATAATGTATAGTTGGTTAACATATTATTATTGTGAATAGCATAAATAATGTTGTATATAGGTATGTGTGTTATTAGGAGATTGGGGAGATATTTCAGGTAGAATAATATCTTAAATTATAGGAAAGATATTTCCTATATATTTGTGTAATGGTTTGAATGTAATATGAAATGGAAGAATATTATTCAGTGGAATAATATATTGTGTACTAGAGTACTACTCTATGTGTTCAATTTCAATAATATTTGTGAGTTACTATCTGGTATAAGATCATCCAATACCTAACAAGGTAACCATCAAAGTTGAACCTATCTATAAAAATTATATTGAGCCATATATGCCTAGTCCTATTAAAATGAATGTACCATACATGACCAAAAGGAAGATGTTGTTATTTATGAGAATAATACATCCTTGGAGGAATTTCTAGATATCTTTCTTGATGATTAGGGAAAAGGAATGTTATGATTTTGATTTATATGACCACATGGAAGAAACAGTTTGAGTACTTATTGTATACATGAAGAATTTTTTTTATACTTAACCTTATTAAGTCAAAATAAGATCTTGATGGAGCATGGTAGATTTAATTTGATTTCTCAAGAATTAATAATGGTACTATTCCTAGTGTCATGATGATCTCTCCTAAAAAAGAGATATATTTTTTTGCATTTAAGCTCCAATTCAGCTGTACCAATAATGTAGTTAAATATGAAGCATTGCTCCAAAGGTTTATAATTATTAAAAAATAGGTTAATAAAATTGTTAAAGGTATTTAGAGATAGTGAATTTATCATACACTAGGTTATGTCTCAAATTGAAGACAAGAAAAACTTTATAAAAATATAAAAACATAGAATGTGTGACCTAGTTGAAGACTTTGATGCTTTCAACATCTAGGTGATACCAAGATTGCAAAAAAAAATATGTTGATAGGCTTGAATTATTTGGTTCACATTAAAATATCCTTAAGACATCATGAAATATTTGGATCAACATGTTAATCTCGTGTTTAGACTAGCAATTCCAAATAATGTAACCAGCTAGCAAGTATTTGATAGTGACGAATAAATTGTTAATTTTCTACAAGAGGAGGTATACGTTTCTACTAAAAATCAGTTAAAGCTACATGCACAATATGGAGACCATATCATTTAGCTGAAGATCAACAAGTTATCAAAAGGATTGGTTAAATTGGATAGAATACTTAACTCAGATGATCAGCGTAAGAAGGAAAGGATGAATATGACTAGTAAAGATTAAAACTATGATTAAGTATCCATCTCAAATGACAAGATCTTGAATCTTGGAAAGGTATGTATCAATTATAAAAAATAAGATTTCATTGACCTTTGTAGAGAGAATGATGATTTATTTGCATGGATTTATGAGAATCTTAGAGGTTTTAACCCAAGCTTAACATACAACATACCTTTGAATTGGATCCCAATGCAAATCCCATTGGGAAAAAAAAAATCCAATAAATCCTAAGATTGAACCTTTGGAGAAAGAGATAAATGAAGAAAGAGCTAACCAAGCTCATATAATCAAACATCTTTTTCCCAATCAAACATTTATCTTGAGTGGCTAATCTAGTTCCAATTAGGATGAAGAATAAAGATATTAGACTATGTAGATTTTTAGAGACCTAAATAGAGCATATTTCTCTTCCATACATGGAACAAATCATTCAAATAGTGATTAGAGATTAAATATTTTATTTCTAAGATGGATATTTAGGGTAAAATGAAATTCCTGTTAAAGAATCAAATTAGTTTATAATAGCCTTTATGACCAAATGAGGGACTTATGTTTTTAATAATACGCCCTTTGGGTTGACCAATATTGGTGAAATTTTCCAAATGGAAATGGATATGGCCTTTGAAGTTCTTATTAATGACATCATCTTTGTCTACTTGGATGACATAACCATTTTCAAAGCATGCTAGTGAAAATTTGAGTCATTTGAGGGAAGTCTTCAACACGTGTATAAAATTTGGAGTGTCTCTTAATCCTAAAAAGTGTGTGTTTATAGTTCATGAGGGAAAATTTTTGGGACACAATCTCAAAGAATGGTTTTGCCATTGATACAGAGAGAGTGAATTTCATTTTGTCTCTTTCTCCCCCAGTCTATAAGAAATGTCTTCAAATTTTCCTAGAGAGAATATTCTTTGTGAGGATATTCATATCAAACTTTTCTACCTTAGTTAAGCCTCTTACCTCCATGCTAAAGAAAAATATTCTATTCTATTGGTCAAAAAAAGGTAAGGAAAATTTTTAAATTATCAAGAAAGTTGTTTCACAAGCTCCTACTCTTGTGAACATTGACTATGACAAAGACTTCATTCTTTATGCCTTTGGAGGAAGTGAGATCATTTCAACTATCCTAGCTCAACAAAAAAGTGATGAAATGGAACAACCAATAGCTTTTTTTAGTCAAGCACTCAAGGACTATGAATTAAGGTATAGTTTTGTTGATAAATATTATATCTTTGCTATTGTAAGGTCTCTTAAAACATTCAATTAAATTCTCTATAATTACAAAATATAGTTGATGGTACCTCACCCAAGTATGAAAAGGTTTATTTTGAGTAGGGATGTCAATGAGAAGAGATCTATATGGATCACAAAAGTCATGGAATATAAAATGCATGTCAAAATCACCAAGCTTGTGAGGGGTAAAGTGTTGTGTGAAGAAATTTCAATAGACTTATAATCCATTAAGTATAAAATACACATGATAAAGGAAGACCAATCAACTCCTCTTCATCCTCTAAGCATCTATATTTAGTATATGGTGGATTTCTTAGAAACAAGTGAGTATCCTCATAGCCTTGACAAGGAAAAAAAGAGGTATTTTAGGTTGAAATCCATTCCTTTTGTCCTTGTTGTTGGTGTTTTGTTTAGAAATGATATTAATGAAGTGTTATTAAGGTGTATTGAGCATACCCAAATTGCTAGAGTGCTTGAAGAGTTCCATGATGGCCTATCAAGAGGTCATTTCTCACCAAGTACTACTGCTACTAAAATCATGAGAGTTGGTTATTATAGGCTTGATTTGTTTAGAGATGCTCACAATGGGTGATGAGTCCAAAAATCATTATTACTATCATATTTCTTCATTGTTTTTCCATTACCTTTCCTTTGGACTGAATAATGTAAGGATCTTAGCTTGTATATAATCCTAATGTAGTAAATAGATGCTTTATCTTATTTAATGTAACTAAAGTCTAAGTTACTAATTTTTTTCATTTAATTCTAACTCTTTGCATGTTTAATCTCTTAATTTTGTGTATATCTAGATGATACAATAGTATATAAGGAATAAGGACCTTTTTTATGACCTTCTAAAGTAATTTATATGAAATATTATGACATTTGGCAAGACACAAACTCACTGGACACATTTTCATCTCATTCAAGTCTTCTCTAGACCAAGATACAAATGTGTATATTAGCTAAGGACTCATATAATTCCTTGATATTAACTCACCCAATAGCAATGAATGTATCCAATATGTAGCTATGGACTCATTTAAGATCTAATTTCATTCTTCACCAAAGCATTCTACTATTCCTATCAGCCTAGAAGCTTTGCTACAGACTTCTTCAGCATTCAAGATCCTTGAGGCAAGTTGTTATAGACTTCACCAAGTTTTCACATAAACAATTCTGAACTCTACCAGAGTTTTTGTGGACTCTGCCAAAACTACTCTTAACTCTTCTAGTCCAGATTCTAAGCTTGAAGAACTAAAAGTTCCATACTTTCCATATTTGTCAACATACTTGAAGATTGTTTTGGTCACTTACTATTTAGAGGATTACTATAAATAGACTTTCTATATATATATATATATATATATATATATATATATATATATGTCACATAGTCTTTTATAAGGCAAATCAATTTAATAGATCTAGGAAGTCATTTTTAGTAGATATGTAGTGGATTTTGTAATAGACAAATCTTCATATTTTAAACCGTCAATCACCTATTTTGAAGAACCACTAAAATTAGGAGATTTGTCTTGATAACAGAAGATTGACTAATGAGATCTAAGGATATATAGTCATAGCATTATATAAGTGGATCTCTATGTCTTAATATAATAAGGATAAAAGAGAGATAATATATTATTATTTAGTTAATATTCCAGCACAATTATTGTTATATTCATGTAATCTATTTTGATAAATTAATGAAGATATATCCACTTTTTAAGTACCAAATTTTCTTTTAATTCTTGTTCCCAATGCGAGGAAGGGCCCACTCTCCTCAATAATCAATAACATATTTATTTATGGTATTTTATGTATTTATAATTTTTAGTAATTATAAATATATTTCATTTTCATAACCTGTAAGAAATTATATTTCAGTTCTAAGACTTAATTTAATACTATAAATTAGTGTGTTTACTTTCAGTAGATTGTCTACATTTAACAAGTGTGTTTACTTTTAGAAAGTGTGCTTACTTTCCACAAAGTGTTTATTTTCATCAAGTATGTTTATTTCAGTAAATTAGATTATAGAGTGTTTTAATTATGCAAGTATGTTTCTTTATTGCAAAAGAAAATTCTTTCTAAAATAGATTAGATTAGACTTTTAGAAAGTAGAACCCCCAAAATCATATATGTAAGACCTAAAACCATAAGCCTTGCTACAAATATATTTGGATGTTTCCCCTAGTTTGAATGACATCAATAGAAAAAGTTGATTAAATGAAAGGATTAACAATACCCATCATTTTTGGCATCATTGTTGATGACCTATTGGTATTAGTAAGGTAATCTTTATTGGTCTAAATTTTTTTTCAAAAATGAAAAACTAATTAAAACTATAACAAAAAAAATATGAACCAACCTAGAGATGCTAAAGGAAGGTTCATCTCCAAGGATCCTGAGTTAGGACTAGATGAGGAAAGAATAAAAGTTTTGACTAAGAGATCTAAAAATATAATAAGAACACTTGATTCACACTTAGATTCATTACCAAAATAAATATCATCATCACAAATAAACCCTAAAATAGAAATCATATTTGGGATATATTCTCCTATAGGAAGAATTAATCATAAGTATCCTTTGTCTGGAATAGTAGGTCCTAAACCTCAATCTTTTCAAGATCAAGAGGAAGCAATAAATTGGATCTCTAATATAGGTTGGGAATAAATATAAAACATGGTTCATAACCAATAAAATATATTAAATCTTAACGAAAATAAAATGCAATTACAACAAGACAAAACCTTGTCATTTCTTATAGTCATAAATCCGGTAGATAAAAACTCCATGAAAAACATTTCACCATTATTTCTACCAAATTTTATGGGTAAGTCATTAGAATATCCATGTCAAACATATGATTATACAACTAACAGTCAGAAACTCAAATTATTCCCTTTTACACTTAAGAAGGAAACCATGAGGTGGTTCATGGGCCTCCTAGGTGATTCTATTAATACATGGAGAGACATGGAAACTACATTTCTTGATAATTTTCAAGATTACTATAGAGTAAGGGATGGGAAAGAGTATTTAATCAAGATCAAATATAATGAAGATGAAATTTTATAAGATTATCTGGATAGATTCATATTTGCACATAAACGTAGTGGTTATCCACTTATAGAAGAAGTAGTGAAAATGGTCTTTCTTAAGGGACTAGATGATGAATCCAAGATGCTTTGAACTTGATGGGTAAAGGAGACATTTTAAAATTAACACTACCATATTTTAGTTCTATGTACTAATTATTCTAGAACAAAATCAAGCATCAAAAAAGAAAAACTAGGTAAATCCAATGAAGTTAGTCAATTGATGGAAAAATTTGCCAACTTAAAAACTAAAATTTTGGTCCAATTAAACACTATATTAGATGGTCTTCAACACAAATCTAATTCCACCATAGAAAATTTACCCATCTACTATCTAAAATGTAAGTTAAAATATGCTCTCAGAGATTGACCTTTGGATAAAATAGAAATATGTGGGATATGTGATAGTAAAGATCATGACACAAACCATTGTAACCATCTTTATGTTTTGAAATTTTAATTAAAATAAAATACACAGCCCGTATAAGATGTGAATTATGTCTAAAGACAATATTTATTTCCATAAAACCAAATCCAAGGTCAGTTCAGCCTAAAAAATCTAATTAATCCATGAATGACACCCTAGATTACTCAAGCACCTTAACCTATATGGGGACGAGTACATCCACAATAGACCAATCAATAATGGATGATGCCTCAATAACTATGGATACCCCAACCATAGTCACAATAATGGGGCAATACATGATGAAATGTTAATCCATAATTTAACCCCCAAAAAAGGTTTTCACCAAGGTAAACTTTGATGGTACCTTATGGAGCTCAACTTACAGAATAAATTAATCGACCCCAATTGCCTAGTCAACTAGTGGCTAACCCCAAGAATAAACTATTAGCCCCTATCTATGTAAATTAATAAGGAGAAACCATGAATGTAAGAGTTATTAAATTTGTAAATATTTAGATTAGATCAGGCAGAACAATTCAAGAACCTCCAATTACCATATCTAAACTACCCAATGAAAAACCAAAAAGATATACATCTCAACTCATAGTCAGAAAAGAGGAATCCAAAAAAATGTCAAAAAAGATAAAGGAACATATTACTACTCCACCTATTTGTTTTCTTAGTATATTGAATAAAATTGAAACCAAATAAGAATCTAATTTGATTCAGGAATTATAAAATTGAACATTGAAGTAACCTTATTAAAAGCCATAAAGGATATTCTATAATTAAATAGAGTCATTAAAGGCCTATGTATCAAGACACTTGGAATAAAGAAACAATACCCAGGGACCATACATGTAAATGGTAAACTAGTTGATATTTTAGCAAGAAAACTATTGCTACCTAAATATACAAACCCAGGTAGTCCAGTCATAATAGTTACCATAGGAAAGAAATAAATACTAAATGTTCTAGTAGATTTAGGTTTATCAATTAATGTAATGACAACTAAAACTCTCCATACACTGTCTCTTATGGGGATGCAACCTACCTATACTATTCTCTAAATAGCTTATCAATTAGTTGTTGAACCAGAAGGTACTATAGAAGATGTAACTATAAAAATTGAGTCATGGGAGTATCTAGTAGATTTTATGGTGTTATAACCTAAAAACATGAAGTTAGGATACCCCCTCATTTTAGGAATACATTGGTAACTACTATAGCAACATTAATTGTTTACAAATTAGGGGATATGACTATTTAAATTGATCTAAAAGTAAAATAAATATCCTTATACCCCCTACAAAACCCTCATTAGATTACACTAAAACACTTTGGGTAGATGAACTAGAAAAAATAAGAACAGTCTTTCATCCTTAGCCATGATAACAGTACAAGGACACATGCAATAATTAATTGATGAGTTAGCATAAGATCTAGAAAAAGCCACTAACCTCATGAGCTTGGATATAGACTCTATCAATATATTTGTTACATACTCTATCAATCTATCTACTACATACTCTATTAGTCTATCCACTACATACTCTACTAGTCTATCCACTATGGACTCTACTAGTTTGTCTATGTATCTACTACAGACTCTGCCATTTTGTTTGCTACAAATTCTATCTAATTTTTGGCTATGGTCTCCACCAGTCCATCAACTATAGACTCCACTAGACTTATTACTAAAAAATAATCTTTTTATATTCAACATATGACCACAAACCATTGTAATAAAGTATTTGGAATTGGGTAGAATACACACTAGCCACTTTTTTAATTATATTTCATTATTCATTAGCTAGAATCATTCCTCCAAGAAATAGATTTGTAAAAAATGTAACTAAATTTTATTTGTTATTACCACATCTATGTCCTCTTAATTCCTTGATGAGTGAATTTAAACAAGTAAAATCTATCCATCTTGACATGAAATAGGTTATGATATTACCAGGAAAAACATTGAATATAAATAGTTGGTTAACACATGATTAAGAAAATAATTTTTTTTAACATCCTATAAAAACACACCAAATCATTTGATTTGGATTTTAAATATAAGATGAATTCATCCAAGTGTTTCTACCCATCACATTTACACAAGTTGGTAAAAATTTGTTAGATAATCACAAAGATGGATAAATCTAGCATTAAGGGATATAGTAAAAACTAAAATTGAGAAATTGTTGGATGTAGGATTCATTTATCCAATTTCAGACACCAATGGGTTTCTCCACTGATAATTATACCAAATAAAAATGATAAATGGAGAGTGTGTGTAGATTACCAAGAGATAAACAGACCCACCGTGAAGGATTATTTTTCTCTTCCTTTTATTGATCAAGTGTTTGATAATCTGATAGGAAAAAAGTAATTTTCCTTCTTAAATAGTTTGGTGGGTACAATCAGATAATAATGGCAGTCAAGGATCAAGACAAAACCACCTTTAACTACCCATAGGGTGCATTTTCTTATAGAGTCTTACCATTTGGTCTTTGTAATGCCCCAACTACTTTTCAAACAACAATTTTGTCCATATTCTTTGATTTGACTAATGATTATGTGGAATTGCACATGGATGACTTCACTACTCATGGAGATACATTTGATGAAGCCTTACACAATATTGCCAAGGCCTTAACTAGATGTGAAGAACACCATATGTCACTAAGTCATGAGAAATACCTGATAATGAAGGATCAAGACACAGTATTAAGACACCACATCTCTACTAAAGGAATCCAAGTGGATCTTAAGAAATTCGAAATAATTTCCAACCTACATATCCCATAGAATCAAATTGATATCAAGAGTTTCTTAGGTAATGTTAGTTTTTATAGATGTTTTATAGAAGACTTTAGTAAAATTATTACTCGTGTTTACTTTATTGACAATGGATAGTGAATTTTTGTGGACTGATGATTATCAAAAAGCCTTGGAATCCATTAAAGAAAAATTGAGCTTTGCACTAGTATTGAGATGACCTAATTGGGAAAAACCCTTTCACATTTACATTGATGCTTATAATTATGCAATGGGAGTAGTTTTAGGACAAAAAGATTAGAATGATCATGTATGTCATTTATTACATCAGCAAAAATCTCACACTAACTAAAAGGAATTATACAACCACAAAAAAATAATTCCTTGTTATAATGTATGCCATCAATAAATTTAGACACTATATTATAGGTTATAAGGTCTTTATATACATAGATCATTCATCCATAATGTATCTCATGAATAAAACTATAGTAAGAGGAAGAATCATAAGATGGTTGTTACTTTTGAAGGAATATAATATAACTATCATTGATAAACCAATAAAATTTAATGTAATTTCAGACTTTTTGTATAGAATAAACATTGCAGGTAGTGAAGAACCAGTTGAAGATAGATTTATAGATGAACAACTATTTGTTGTTTCAACAGAATCCCTATGGTTTGTTGATATAACCAACTATTTAGCCACAAGTAAGTTTATTTATTATTTTAATTTTAAAAAAAAGAAAATGTTTAATTAAATAAAGTTCTTATTTTAAGTGGATTAATGGCATGATATTTAAGTATGGATATGATCATGTTTTTCATAGGTATGTAGCATATAATAAAGCTTATGACATCATTAGATCTTGTCATGATGAACCAAGAGGATGTTATTATTAAAAATAATAATCATGCAATAGATCTTAAGAGTAGGATATTATTGGCCATCCCTTTATAGGCAAGTAAACAAGTATATTAGACAATGTGATCCATGTCAAAGGATGGGACAACCTACACTATCAATAGAGATACCTCTTCATCCACATGTAGTATTATAACCATTTGAGAAATGGGAAATAGACTTTATTGGTCTTGTAAATCCTCTATCCTAAAGAAAGGAATACCTCCTAATATGTATAGACTATGTCATTAAGTGGGTTGAAGTCTAAACCTTGTCTTTTTCTAGAGAATAACTAGTAGTAGATTATATGTATTTCAAGATCATGCAATAGTTTAGTACACCTAGGGAGATAATATCAGATC
Organism: Torreya grandis; assembly: GCA_037957365.1. Taxonomy (NCBI): domain Eukaryota; kingdom Viridiplantae; phylum Streptophyta; class Pinopsida; order Cupressales; family Taxaceae; genus Torreya; species Torreya grandis. Next base: position 2,280,332 of record JARHVA010001438.1, on the reverse strand, counting down.
AAGGACCACAATTTATGTCTAATATGATTAAAAATTTCATGTAAGTCTACCAAATAAATCATAGGAAATATTATCCATAGTCCAATGGCCAAGTATAAGCTACCAACAGAGAGCTGGAGAACATTCTAACCAAGATAGTTAGCACCAGTACAAAAGATTAGGTAACCAAAATACCAGAAGTAGTATGGGATTATAACACTACTTGGAAGACAACCAATAATGTTTCACCTTATGAGTTAGTGTATGTTGATAAATCATTACTTTACATTGAATTTGAATTACAAACTTTGAAAATAACAATGGAAGTAGACATTGATTTGGATAAGGCAAAACAAGATAGAATTCTCTAATTAAATGAACTTGATGAGATGAGGATAAAAAATTTACAAAAAATAGAAATGGTGTAACATCAGATTAAAATATGACATTATTATCACATCAAAGTAATAATATTTTATTAAGGATATTGGGCACTTTTGTTTGACTCCAAGTTTCAGCAATTCAAAGGCAAGTAGAAAACAAAATGGTTAGGCCCATTTCAAATAGAAAAAAATATTTGAGAATGGATCAATATAATTATTATTAATAGATGGAAATAAAAATAATTTTATAGTCAATGGACATATACTTAAAATATATAAAAAAAACATGTCAATAAGGAGGATTTTTTTCAAAACATCAGGCATGAAGTGGTTTTCAAGGAAGGACCTAGTTCTTCCATGATAGCAACTCCATGATGGTATATTCTATAAAATAGAAGAAAGAGACCTCTTATTAGTTTTCTTCTTTATATATATATATATATATATATATATATATATATATATATATATATAAAATCAAAATTTAAGTTTAAAAATTCAATAGTGAAAATCTTTTTCAGGATGGTATTGACAATGTTGATAAAAAACTAGCATGTTAGTTGGTTATGTATTGAATAACAAGCCTTGGCTTGAAAAATAAAAATGGTTGGTCAAGGACAAAATAAAATATATATAAAATCAAAAATAGTAAAAATTAATCAGTTTATTTTAGTCAATAAAATCACTTATATAATTATTTGTATGTGTTCTTAAAGGCTAATTCATGCATTTGTTCTCTATTTAGAATAAAGTGGTAGGAAAATAATGAAGGTTATGAGTATGATTAGGTAAGAAGGGTATTTTATTTATCTACATTAGGTTAGAATAAGTCATTCTATTTCATATGTGTTCATGTTAAAGAGGAGGTTTGAGAAGAAGATGTCTTGCAAGCCATCAAAATAATAAACAAACAACAGCTTTTGATGACATCGAAAGGTAATAGAATGTCATGTAAAATTTATTCAAATGTACAAACCATATACCAACTTAGTCTATATTACTTTGAATAATTATGGTGTGTTTGATGGTGCACATTTTTAATAAGTGTTTGATGTATCATTATTACTTTAGATCATGTTAGCAGTCACCAAAACAAAATTAATAAGCATTTGAGTTTTGCCTTTCATTTTCATTTCAAACTATTTTTTATGTTGCCACTAAATTTTTGCACCTACTAAACCACCCCTATCTTACAAAAAATTACCAGTGGTACCATGGGACAAAAGAAACGATCTTTACTTGAGTCCATAGTTAGACTGATGAATGATGACATTTTTGTATCAATTTTTGAGGAAGTTGGTTGGCTTCAATTTTTCCAAAAAGTTTAAGGTCATGATGAAAATTTAGTAAATGAATTCATTCCAATTCTAATAGAAGACTCCACTATAATTCAAGGCATTAGTATTTCAATTTTCAACATAATCATCAACAAAAAATTTGGGATTATTGAAGAAGGTAAGATAACACTTGGGAGAACTCTTTTTTCTGAGTTAATTGCATAGTTTAGTGGGAATGAATAACTATTTTTTGCATGCATACATAATCATCAATGAAATACAAAAGGGATCAACAAAGAAACCCTAGCTAAACTCTTGAAATATGTTTCCTTTTGAGTTATGAAATATTTCATGTGTGAATGTCAATGCAGTGTTTTGGGATGTGAAGCTATGAGGATCATTCTTCACCTCAAGTATGGATAGAAATATATTTAACATAGGGTTAACCTCCCCTTATACATATATGGATCCATTTAGGTTTTAGACACTAATATTTTAGATCCACTTCATCATCATGGCCTTATCCATTTGATTATTCAACATCATTTCCTTTAGCAAAGTAAATCAGTGTGGAATAATTTTTAGAAATCCAAAATCAGTCAATCTTTAGCATCTCTTTCAAAAGATTATATAAAAACACCAATACCCAATCCAAAAATAGAATAATCCTCTTCTAAGGCTAGGGTTTTATTTAGTGAAATATGACATACTAGATCACAAACAACACATGTGATCAAACAAAGTTTTCAACAGACTCTAATAAAAAGGAGATTAAGCCATGGGTTTCATAGTTTCATGGAAACCATGAATCTAAAGATATCCCTTCAATAAACACAACATCGGTACCTAAAACAACTATACCTTCACAAGAAGTTGAGGTTACTCATTTAAAGGAGCCTAGTTCTCCTATACATATAAAAAGAAGATGCAAAACATTAATCTTGGCACAAGATGATGAGGAGATAAAAGCAACTACAACCCTTGATAGAATTTGATAATCATAATTTTTTTCTTCACCAATAATATGATAACAACATTTCATGAAGAACCTATCATAATAGATATTCCTAAGTCAACAGTAGTGGTTCCTACTAAAAAGTTATTCATGAAGGAAATATACTCACAAAAGAAATCCTAGTATAAGAAGCACAATCCTCTCCATCTTTTTCAATTCTTGATATAAAATTATTACTACATAAATGGAAAAGTATTATGGTCTCTGAAGAAGAAAAATAATCTAGCTCCATTGATTATCTAGAATTGCAACTCATCCTTACACTATCTAAAGTTGAGGTCATCATCAAACAACAAGATGTATCTATTGCTAATCTTCTAGCTCAGCTACAATGTAAGGATTTCATCAATTCTTATTTAACTCAAAGATTAAATAGTTTAAAAATAAGGATTTGGATCACATGAATAAAATTAACAGGCTTGAGGAACAAGTAACTCATTTTGATGAAGAAATGGTAAATTTTTGGATATATATCACTGAATTAAAAGAAGAAAATATGTTGTTAAAACATCAAATCCATAATTCTTAGCAACAACTTTTCTCTGTAACTTCATTTTCTTCTTCTAAACCTTCAATTGACCAAGCCTATCAAATTATTATTATCATTATGACTACCTAGACAAATGGAATAAGGTGTGTTTTGTGTTTAGGGAACTCACAAAATAAAATAAAGCCTTAGAAAATAAAAAGTAGACAATGAAGGAAGATTTGGAGAAATAAAAATTGCAAACCCAAAAAATTGAATGTAATATACAAGTTTCATGCCAAATAAGGGAATACCTTCTAACTTGTAGAGATATTTCTCCCTCTTACAACTTGTATTTACATGAACAATTTTAGAGGTGGTAGCTATTGAGAATATCATGTCATCTACCTCATAACATTTTTCAAAAATCCACTCTAGAATATCATGGTTTATTGTGTGAATTTTATTTATGTAATATAATATTAGGGGACTATAATAATTTTAAGGCTAATCTATTTGTGGGAGAAGTTTAGCTTAGACCTCTTATTTCTACTTATAAAAATTAAATAATTTGGAAAGATAGATATGAGGAGTATGTGACAAAATCCAAAACTATAGGGCTATTTATTAGACCTACCTTTTCTAGTGCCAACAATTTATTGATTAAATTTAGATTTACTTATTTGATGAATTCAAACATCAAGGATTATTACTTGCAAAATTTGTATAATAGTATTGTATCTTTTTATCTATATACAAGATAATATTTTGATGTTATATTTACAGCTAGTGTCAGAAGTTGGGACACATTGACAATTTCATTGAAGAGAAGATAGGTTATGTCTACAACTAATTTAAGATGGAGCTTACAAAGATCAAAAACTATAAATTACATGATTGTTGATGTCATTAATTCAAGAGGTGAACAAATTTGGGTCAGCATGAGATTCAGGCCACCACTTCTTCTAACTCCTATTCCATCATGGCATAGATGGAGTCCTCAAATAGATGACCAATTTTAGAATTAGAAACAAATGGTGCAAACATATCATGGTTCAACCAATCCCATAGATGATCATTATGTTGATGAATTTAACATATATGACCTCATCCAACATTTACAAGATAGATTTCAGAGTTATGTGGGGATGAGAAGCGATTGAATTTGCAAAAGGGACTTGAAAAAGGTAAAGCATGGGGGAAATGATGAGTCCAAAATATGACTCATTATTGCTATTAGATTACTTCTCCTTTGGACTGAACAATGCAAGGATCTTAGGCTTGTGTCTAATCCTAGTGTATTAAATGGATTATTTATCTTATTAAATGTAAATAAAGTCTAGATTACTAATTCTATCATTTAACTTTAACTCTTTGCATGTTTAATCTCTCAAATTTGTGTATATATAGATGATATAGAAATATATAAGGAATAAGGACTTTTTATGATATTATAAATCAACCTATAAGAAATATTTTGACATTTAGCAAGCCATGAACTCATTGGATAAACTTTTGGCTCATTCAAGTCATCTCTGGACCAAGCTACGAACTTGTCCAATAGCTACAGACTCACACAATTTGTTGTTATAGACTCACCTAGTCTAAAGTTACAAACTCATTTTAAATCTAATTTCATTCTTCACCAAATAATTCTACCATTCCTATTAGCCTAGTAGCCTTGCTATTAAATTTTTTAGCATTCAGGATCTTTAATTCAAGTTGTTAGGACCCTCACTAGGTTTCATAGAAACATCTCTAAAATCTGCCAGAATTGCTACAGACTCTACTAGAACTACTCCAAACTCTTCTAGTCTAGCTTCTAATCTTGCAAAACTAAAAGATCTATATTTTCCATCTTTGTCAACATACTTGAATATTATTTTGGTGACTTACTATTTATAGGATTATTATAAATAATATATCTATAAATAGATTTTCTAATATATTAGTCAGTGTAAATATTTCACATAGTATTTTATAAGGCAAATCAATATAATAGATATAGGAAGTCATTCTTAGTAGATATGAAATGGATTTTGTAATGGATGGATCTTCCTATTTCAAATCATTAATTACCTATTTTGAAGAACCACTAAAATTAAGAGATTTGTCTTGATAATAAAAGATTGGCTACGAAGCTTTAGGAATATACAATCATAGAATTATATAAGTGGATTTTTATGTCTTAATATAATAAGGATAGAAGAGAGATAATATATTATTATTGAATTAATATTCCAGCATAGTTATAATTATATTCACGTAATCTATTTTAATCAATTAATGAAGATATCTCCAATTTTCATGTACTGAGTTTTCTTTTCATTCATGTTCCCAAGGCGATCAAGGGCTCACTCTTCTCAAGAATCAAGAATATATTTTTGTATTGTGTTTTATGTATTTAAATTTTTTACTACTTATAAATATATTTCATTTTCATAACCTGTAGAAAATAATCTTTCAATTCTAAGATTTAATTCAAGATTACAAATCAGTGTGTTTACTTTTAGTAGATTATTTACATTCAATAAGTGTGTTTACTTTTAGCAAATTGTTTACTTTCAGTAAGTGTGCTTACTTTAAACACTATTTATTTTTAGCAAGCATATTTATTTTATTAAATTTTATTATAGAGTGTTTTAATTCTAAAAGTATGTTTCTTTATTGCATAAGCAAATCATTTATAGAATAGATCAGATTAGACATTTACAAAGTAAAACAACCTCCCAAATTATCTTTCTAAGACCTAAAACCATAAGCCTTATTACAGACAACTTTGGATGCTACCCTTGGTTTGAATGATGTCAATAGAAAATAATTATTAAATGAAGGGATTAATGACACCCATTAAAGGATGAGATATTGTAATAAGTGTGCCTACTTTACAAGAAAGTAAAAGTTAGTTTCCCATCTTATTAACCATATTCAAACTGATCAACCATTTGTTCATTGGGGTTTAGACTTCATTGGTATGATAAATCCACATTTTGGTGTTGGCCACAAATGGGTGTTGACATCCATGGATTAATTCACTAGATGGGCTAAAGCAGTTGCATTGAAGGAGGATAATGAAGCTTCCATCCTAGATTTACCTGAAGGTATTGTTACAAGGTTTAGTGTCCCATTTACCATTATTTTTGATAATTCTAATGCCTTGTAGGCACTCAAATTAATTAATGGTTAATTAATCTTGGCATATATCTTAATACTTATTTGAACTATTACCCTTAAGGCAATGGTTCAGTTGATTCTTTAAATAAAAACCTAATAAGTATTATCTAGAGGAAAATTATGGACAATCAAAGAGATTGGCATACCAAGCTCACGATAGCCTTTTGGGTTGATAAAATCACACCTAAGAGAGCCATTGGTAACTTTCCATTCACATTTGTGTATGGGAGAGAGGCAAAGTTTCTTTTGTCATTCAAATTACCTTCTCTTCAGGTTGTACAATAGCTGAAAATGCTAGACAATGATGTAATGATAGTGAGGTTAGTTGAGTTGATGGATTTGGAAGAGGTAAGAAACTAAGCAATGCATACTCTTGAGGCTCATCAACCCCAAGTGAAGATAACTTTGGACAAGAAAATTGCTGATAGAATAGGGCTAAATCTGGAAGATAAACAAAATTCAATGCCATTTGGAGTGTTCCACACATTATCACCAACTGTAATCAAACAAATGCTTTACAACTCTCAAATATGAATAGAGAAGCACTACCTATTCTAGTCAATGGGATACACCTCAAACTATGCCTTTGAGGTCATTTTCAAACCTTGTGCATAGTAGTGCAGTTGTTCTCTTTCCTCCAAATGTTGTTTGCACATTGTTTATTAAGAAGTATAGTTGTTTTCATTCTTCCAAGTGTTGTTCACATAGTGTTTTTATTTTTGATTTCTTGTTTGTGTGTTTTGAGGATTTTTCATTTCCTGTATAGACTAATCAAGCATGTTTCAATCATGGTTTTACTTTCATATTGAGTTGTTTTAATGATTTTAATGACTCCTATGCCAAATAAACTTGCATAAGGCTACTAGATCCTTATTTAATGGGTAAGCAGCCAATGGAGGTCACCAAAATTTTGACTTTTCAAGACTCCTTGATCTCTCACCACTTTACATTCTAGAAACTAGACTTCCAGGCCTAGACCACTGATCAATAGTTAGCAGTGCCCTTATGTTGATCTCCTTAGAATAATTTAGGTGTTTCATGAATTATTTGAGGTTTATCATACATTTACATGTTCCAATAAGGTCTTATAATCATATTATGGTCAAAAGATCATATTATCCCTTGACAAGGCCTGTTTGATGACCTAAGGTATTAAAAGGTATTTCTCAATACAAAAATATATCAATAATGTCTCTTAATCAATTCATTAGGACATAAAAAGGGGTGAAACATTCCAAAAAAGGGGATAAAGGTCATTTATAAGCTTGAAACTCTTTCACTGACCCTTGAAGTTTTTACATCTTGCTCAAAACATATTTGACATTGTTTTTCCCTCCTATCTTTCCTCTTTATGGATTTTTTTAACTTCCAACGTAGGAAAAGCTCTTTTAAGTCCATGAAAACCTTATAAAAAAGGTTTCTCAAACTATTTGCATCCAAAAGTGCCATTTATAATGGTTGCAAGTCTTCAAACATGAAAATGAGTCCATTATCATGATCAAATCATATATTTCTAGAATTATTATCAAATAAAAAGAGCAAACAGAGGTTTCATTATCAATTTTTTTTTAAGACTTTGCTAGCCAAGTAGTGCCAAGAGCTTCATCTGGATTAAGACAAAGTTTAGGAAGGTTTTTTGATGAAGTAGACAGATATCCATATTTCACAATGATTGAATCCATGATTAAAAAAAAGGTTTCCATGTATCCAAAACCTTCATACAAGCCTAAAAGATAGAAAGACCAAGATCCATGGTTATATAAGGTTGTAATGCTAAGATAAGAGGTTTATATAATCTTAAGACCTTCATACAAGTCTTTAAGAGAGATAATCTAAATAGGATTTCAATATCTTAATCATTCAACCATATCAATAAAGTTGTAGGTCTGTATGTAGGTCTTAGTCAAGATTTTAGAACATGTTCCCAATGGTTATAGATCTACAAGGTGAAGAGGACAAGTTTCCATGATCCAAGGAGCTTCAATGGGAATAGAAGGTAGAGGTACATAGATACAAGGCTTTAGAGTTGTAGATCATGATGTTAAAACCTAGTTTTAGGTTTATTCAAAGTTCTAACATAGTGCCCATGACCTTTGCAATGTCTATGAGGTCTTAGAGGGTTTTTCAAGTATGATTAAAATTTAATACAAGTATTTTATCATGATTAAATACATCCATACAAGTCTTATGGTGTGAATCACAAGTTCAACCATGGTCAATGACACCATAGGCTTGCAACATTGTTTAAGAGGAAGAAAATAAAGGTTTTGATATTCAAAACCTAAAAAATAGGTATAAATACATTGTTTACAAGAATCTCATGACCTCAAGACATTCAAAACCAATCTACAGGCAAAGTTACACAAGATCCATGGTTCCTTGAAATTTTTATGTAGAGATCAAGAGTTTTCATAGCTTTAAAAGCTTTAAACAAGACTATAAGGTAAAATATCACAAATTTACACCATTATCCAAACATGAATCAAGATCTTAACCATAGTTATAAATTTCCATGACCTCAAGACCTTCCTATAGGTCTAAAAGTAGAGTATCTAAGTTTTAGAGATCCTAGAATGAAGGTTGCAGCTCTAGGGCATGATCTAGAGGCACCAACACCTCTTCATAAAAACATTCAACCTTTTCTTGATGACATGATTCTAAAACATGGGTTTTAGCATCTTAAAGACACAATTTTGTTCACAAGTTTCCAAGCTTTTATTGATGATGTCAAGTCAAAATAGGGTTTCCAAGGTTCTAAAACCTACCATATGGGTCTATAAGCAAATTTTGAAAGGTTATCATGATTTCAAGACTTTATAATAGGTCTGTGACAAATTTATCAAGGTTTCCATGCTAATGCAATGTCAAAAAGGGCTTGAGAAGGTTGGTAAAATTCTAAACAATCCTAAAACATGAATGTTGTAGGACTATGAGAGGTCTCAATCATCATTCAAGAGCACTTATAGGGTTATAATAATTTTTTTGAAAGGTATCATGATGAAAAATCATAAGACAAGGATTTTAAGAATATTTTAGACCTATAAGGTGAAGATTATTAAAGTATTCAAGCATGATTTAAGATGCCAAGAGGTTTAAGCATGATCGATAAGCCTACTTATAGGTCTACAAGGTAGAGTTCCACATGTTCCTCTATTATGTGATATCAAAATAGATATTTACATGATCTCAAGACCTATTCAATAGGTCTACAAATAATGTTTCCAAGGTCTTATGATCTCAAAAACACCTACATGGTCTGTAAGAGGTCAAGAAGGTCTGAAAGTTAGAGTTCAAAGCAAGAAATATGAGGTTTCAAACATGATCAAAGATCCTAAAACCTTCCTACATGTGCATAGATTAGTTTATAAGATTTTTGATTGGTCATTGATAAGACAAAGGTTTCCAAACATGATTCAAGAGCACATTAATAGGTCTAAATTAGAACATGTAATGTTCTCATGATGGCAATGCCAAAACAAGAAGGTTTTAGTGATCTAAGCTCCTTCAAAACCTAGTTACAATCCTGTTCATTATTCAAACATTTACATGACTATATCAAGCATTGTTTAAAAGGTTTCAAACATCATCTATGGTAGGTAGCATATCTCCAAGATTTTATATGATGATGCAATGGAAAAATAAGTTTTTAGAGCTAGAAACATGAGCTAGCATGTATGAGCATGGTCTCAAGCATCATTCAAGAGCACTTACATGTGTGTTCCATGTTTTCAAACATATTTCACATGTCATGCTAATATTTCAAGGCTACCATAATGGCCATGCTAAGGTTTCAAAGTTTTTTTATGATTAGAAGCAAATAGAGGCTTTAGAACATGTTTTCAAAGTTACAAGTCTATAAAGTAAGAAGATAGAGTTTCAAGATAAACTTTTAGACAATTTCCTTGATGGTTTCCAAACATGTTTCTCATTTAATGCTAGGGTTTCAAGGGTTTCATGATCTCAACAGTACATCAATAGTATAATGTAAGTCTGTTGAGCCTTCTCAAGCATCCACAAAGAATGAAAATTAGTTAGAAACATGCTCTTAAAGAAGTGCAACTTCCTCAAGGTGACTAGAATTAATTAGAACATGTAAAAATGATCTAGATGGGTGAGTTAGGCATATTTTGGTGCATAAACTTAGAAAATAATCTACGAAATGAAAAGAAGTCAAGTCTAACTACTTTCTCTCAAACTATCACCTGATTCAAGGCAAAAGTGGTGAGTTTTGACTAAATCCATCATGAACAAGCCTTCAAAAAGACAAATGGAGTGAAGATAGGGGGTTTATCCTCCACTATGCCAAATATCAAACCAAGTATACATGGAATAGGTCCAAATTATTGAATGAGATTAATTTCTTAAATTTCTTGGTCTCTTTTCCTACACATACCTGAATTAATGAAGATAGTTACAAAAGTTATTATTGTTTTCTTCTGTCACTCACTTATACTCTCTATATATGAAAAAAAAATTATTTGTAAAAGAATCCCTCTACTTTGGTATAATAAAACTATGTTCTTTTGAAGATTGTATATAGTTTTTAGCCTTGACATCAATAAAAATTGATATTACCTTTCTTCAAATTTCTTGCATGTTGTGTGTAACTTTGGGTTGTTGATCTTTACTAGTGGACATCATTATTTCTCTTGTAATGATGTCCAATCATTCTCACCTTCATACAAGAGTATATCACTTTATTTTATAGGTTGTATGGTGTGTATAATCAAATTTATGAAGAATTAGTTGTGTTAGGGTGTGGAGCTAAAAGCTACACCTTAAGGCAAACAGGAGGGTTTCTAGCGTATGCAGTCGCCGGCGTCGGCAGGCCACACCGACGTCGATCAGGGGACGCAGAAGGGAAACCGGCATCGGCAGGATATCGGCCGACGTCGGTCACCTCCAGGAGGGCAGGGACCGACGTCGGTCACCTGTGGCAGTCTGAACTGCTGTTGACGAATAGTCAGTTAAGTGAACGCGGAGTTTGCATGTTAAAGGCTTGTTCGAAGTCTTGAGCCGCAAGTCTAATCAGTGTATGCATGAGATCTATATAATAGACTCATGGGCTGTATTGTTAAGTGGAGAATTTGGAGAAGAGCTATGTGAAGCTTGGAGAGTTCTTCCCATGGTGGAATCAAGTAGGATTCCCCATGTATGTATAAGTAAGATCAGGTTTGATATGCAGGGATGTGTGTATGCGAGGGTCAGAAAGGATATTGGTGGGGGAGCTAGATCCAAGGTGACAGCAATACATCAGTAGGATCATGGAGAGATCTACTTGGAGTACAATTGTGTACTCGATTGTACAAATGTGCAATGAGGTGAACAACAGCTTGTGTTAGCTGTGTGTTGTGACCTATGAGAGAAGATTACTCAGGTGGGAAGATTACTTGGAGCCCTTGAGGAGGAAGCCTCACAGAGGTGGAAGAAGAGTGTGATCTCTTTATTGTAATTTCCTTTGTAATGAGTTGAATACAATTGTGTGTTGCCTCTCAGTTTCTGTTTGTTTTCTCATTGATAGTTATTTGTTCTTCTGGTTATTCCGCATGTTTAATTGCTTATACAATGGTAATCATGTGTGCTCTTAAATTTGACAAGTTGTGTCAGAGCTTTGGGGATTTTCGGTCCTATCAGTTGGTATCAGAGCAAGGTTGGACGTTCTCAGAGCGAGTTTGACTAATAGATGTCCCAGATCTGTTAAGTGTTTGTTGATTACAGGTTACTCACAGGGGTTGCTGTTTGAGTGGGAGTATAGCAAGGCAGAAGATGGTACAATGAGAATGAAGAAAATCAGGCACAGGATTATCACCACAAGGAGTGTGGTGGGTTGTCTTCAGGTGGGAGCTTGAAGAGGAATACAAGCCAGGATGCAGATTGGACAGAGTACTGGTTTTGGGTACAGGTGCAGTGCTTTATCTCCAAGTGGGAGATTGTTAGGGTGTGGAGCTAAAAGCTACACCTTAAGGCAAATAGGAGGGTTTCTAGCGTATGCAGTCACTGGCGTCGACAGGCCACACCGACGTCAGTCAGGGGACGCAGAAGGGAAACCGGCATCGGTAGGATATCGGCCGGCGTCGGTCACCTCCAGGAGGGCAGGGACCGACGTCGGTCGCCTGTGGCAGTCTGAACTGCTGTTGATGAACAGTCAGTTAAGTGAACGCGGAGTTTGCATGTTAAAGGCTTGTTCGAAGTCTTGAGCCGCAAGTCTAATCAGTGTATGCATGAGATCTATATAATAGACTCATGGGCTGTATTGTTAAGTGGAGAATTTGGAGAAGAGTTATGTGAAGCTTGGAGAGTTCTTCCCATGGTGGAATCAAGTAGGATTCCCCATGTATGTATAAGTAAGATCAGGTTTGATATGCAGGGATGTGTGTATGCGAGGGTCAGAAAGGAGATCAGCGGGGGAGCTAGATCCAAGGTGACATCAATACATCAGCAGGATCATGGAGAGATCTACTTGGAGTACGGTTGTGTACTCGATTGTACAGATGTGCAATGAGGTGAACAACAGCTTGTGTTAGCTGTGTGTTGTGACCTATGAGAGAAGATTACTCAGGTGGGAAGATTACTTGGAGCCCTTAAGGACGAAGCCTCACAGAGGTGGAAGAAGAGTGTGATCTCTTTATTGTAATTTCCTTTGTAATGAGTTGAATACAATTGTGTGTTGCCTCTCAGTTTTTGTGTGTTTTCTCATTGATAGTTATTTGTTCTTCTGGTTATTCCGCATGTTTAATTGCTTATACAATGGTAATCATGTGTGCTCTTAAATCTGACAAGTTGTGTCAGAGCTTTGGGGAGTTTCGGTCCTATCAAGTTGTGGATTCCCATCATTTGAGCCTTCCCAAGGTGACTTGTGGCCCCTCATAATGTTGTGTTAGACTTCTTACCTTCATGCAAAGCACTTATGTGAGAGATGTGTGAGTTGAAGATTGTGTAGAAAATTTTTTAGTTCTAAAATATGTCTATGCTAATTGAATCAAGTGAAGGATTTCTCTAAACATTGGTACATCTCTACTTTGCATTTTTAGTTTACCTCTATCCCCTTTTCCATGACAAGAAACTTAGCAATAATTGTGAATAAGTCTTTCTAGTAGTGTTTTAGGCCTTCAAACTGACCTTACATTAATTACACATAATTTAGGTGGGAGTTGGATTTCTCCAGAGGTTCATCCTAAGGAGCCAAGGTCCCATGCATTGGGGAGTTTCCATTGTTGCACTGGATCAACTTACTGATCAAACAGGTGCAAGATCTATGTGACAAACAGTCACTTAGGTATAAAAGTGATAAATTGGCAAGAGGCCATATAATTACAAGTTATATGATGACCATCAAGAGGCATCCATGAGTCATGTAATGGAAGCCACGGTGGAAAATTACTCAGCTAAAAACAAATTGAATGAAGTCCACATAATAATAATGTTACTAACAAAAAAAAATCCAAAAGTTAAATGGTAGCAATAATAAAGAAGAATCAATAGGTATTAAATATAAAGTGACCAAAAAAATACAAAAAGGTTGAAATCCATAATTGAAAGAGATTATAGTGGTTATCAAGTATTTAAGATGTAGGTGGACTGTGAACAAGAAATAAAATGAGACTGAAAAAAGAATAATTAATCAATCAATAAATTTGTTAAGAGGTTAATGGAATAAGGAAAGAAGTGGCCACAAGTATGTTTCAAGTTAGAATAGCACAGGGATCACATTGACCAAATGACATGATGTGGTTTAAAAATAAATGACCACCAGAATTATGGGAAGGAAGAAATATATTATATATAAAATGGCACCCATTAAAGAATGGGTCAACTTCGTTCATAGTGGGTTTAATAGGTCACAGTTGTTTAGTTGGTACAATTTTTCAATCAACAAGATATCTGAGGATGTTGAGAACAGTATAGACCCCACTTTTTTATGTGGTGTTAAGTTTTGAAATAGATATTAGTGGCATATTTATATGTTCACATAATTATAATGGTGAATGAATGTGTGGTGGTACATCTAATGCTTAGTTAAGCTAGGAATTAACATAGTAATTATACCTTTAGTGGTAACAAAGTGTTTAATGGGAAGAACAACAAATGGAATCCTTAGTTTCACCTTATGGAGTTTATAAAAATTATGTGAGGGTGGTTGGGTTGAACATGGCACCAAATCATTTCATCACTGGGTTTCCTTGGTAGTTATGCTACGACTAGTAAAGTTGGCAAGTAGAAAAGCCAGCTTTTGGGCATATGATGCATGTACTCTAACTCTCACCCATGATTTACATTATTTAAGGATTAGTTGAAACTAAAATGATATTTGATAATGTAAAATTTATAATTTGAAGTTAAAATGGAGTAGATGTTTCATTTTGATTACTTGGGATAATCTAAAATGCTTATGAAATATATGATGCGTAAAGAATGGATTAATTGGCTTACTAACATTGTAGTGTTGATTGCATCTGCAATTATTTTTAGTTCCTAATCCTACACTGAAAGGGATACATGTGTTAATGAGTAGGAAAAAAATAATCTTTGAGTTTCCCTTACTTTTATTTTAGAAGTAAAATGCTATTAGTAATATGTATGATTTATGTAAATTAAAAAAAAGGAAATAATATAATCATAGTAATATAAATGGTTAATGAACTCAAGATAGAATGGATACTTATTTTAATGGCTTTAGGAATGCCTTACCCTATAAGGTTTTAGGTCAAACATAATTAGTTGTTATGGCTTTTATATTAAGGACTTATCTAATGATATTTGATTGCATTTTACACTAGTTAATTACATAAAACTTATTAGTAGGGGAGAGGTTAAGCCTTTGTGACCATTATATATTGAAGTATCATAGTCCTTGTAATATTACAAAGACCTTGATGATTTCAATTGTTAAAGACTACAGGTGGGTTGAGCTTAAAAATAGGAGATATACTTGAGGTTATGGTAAAATAATATCAACCTCCTATCAAACTGTTAATTCTCATTGAGGCCATTACAGGTTGTTATGCACATTTAGTTGGTTCATAAATTATTTTGAATTAAGATTATGGCCATTGCAGAGTAAGTTAAGCCACTTAGCCCTGATTATGTGTAGTTGAAAGATACATATAAATATGTATTTGATCATTTTAAATGGAGTTAATAACATGCATAAAGATTCAAACTCAGTGCTTACATTCATTATTACTTGTGAGGAGGACTTTTAGTGGCTATTACTTGGTGAGAAGTTTCCTTGGTAATTACAATCTCTAGATCGAAGGGGTTGTAGATCAATATTTGGCTCTCCAAGACTTAAGCGTTTGGATTATATCCATTTGTATCTCTAGTCCCTTTTCTCAATGATCTCAAAGGTGGAAAACTATTCCCTATAGACGTCTGTTATTTTGAGTTTCTTATCTTCATCGTAATTTTATGTATATAAAATGGTTCATACACTTAAATGTTGAGTTTTTATAAAATAAACGATCAAAATTATACCACTTGGCACAATCTTATAATTGCAAAGCCATAAAAATATTGATCTTCACTTTTAAACTCTAAAATTTATAATGGAAGAAAAAAAAAAACATCCTTTAAAAGCTCATAGTTGATTCCCTCACATAAATAAACCTTTAAACTATGACATTATGTGGCCCTATTTAAAAAAGGGCTTTTAAGACCAAATAACTTTCAGGGTTTAGTTGTAGTGAAAAATATATATATATATATATATATGTGAACTCGTAACTTAGAATTTAATCACTTTGGGGACCCCCTCCCTAATCATGCCACTTGAGGGCCGATCTAGCTTTAATAAACTCTCTATATGTTATCACCCATTCCATTATTTTGTTTCATCACGATGAGGACACGTGGATAGCTTGGATCTATTTTGATAGTATACTCACGGAGGTCTATGATTTCATGACTTTGTGACTCCATTAATTTATAACGTGAGTGTGGCTAGACTTTTAATTAAATATTAAATTGGCTTGATACAATGGTGAACTAAGGAACTATTGAATTTACAATCATATTAATTATATGGTGGAAAGACTTAAAGGTCGCATGAATATGGTCAAGAGATTATATAGTGTGATTATATGTGAGTGTTTATATATTGAATAGGCCAAAGACTATAACTTTGAAGTGAAATTTCGTTGTGACCTATGAGGTCCGTTGGACTTAAAATAGTTATTTTATGATCGAATATATTTAAAAGGGGTGGGTTTTTATTGTTGATTAAAGTCAACGAGTGTCGTGTTATGGTTTTAATATTTGTCATAAAATTGTTTGTTGGGATTGTTGTTTTTTATTTTGAAAAATATTATAATAACTTTTATAATATAAAATCTTCTTATATTTAAATTTTAGTTGATTAATATAAAATATATATATAACACAAACTAACATACCAAACAATGTTTAAAAAAAAATCTTAGTTGATTAATATAAAATATATATATATATAACACAAACTAACATACCAAACAATGTTTAAAAAATCTACCATAGCTACTTAAGATATGCTAAATTAATTAGATTTGGAATCATTCTTGCTAATGATATATAATAATTGGACATAAAATAAATATATTACAGCAAAACCAATTCTCATATTTTGTTTCACATGTTAACCCTTATGAATGGGGAATACATTTAATTATATATAGTACAATTGATAAGAACAAATATTATATTATACATTTGTCAAGAGTGTTTACATTTACAAGGATGGAGATTTTTGTGGTTTGGGTTGAGCCTGCATTACTATTTTTTTGAGAAAGGAAAAAGTTTATAACATTTGTAATTCAACAGTGAGTATATTATTTGTAGAAATAAAATTATTTATCAATATTATGAGCTTGTAGTTGAAGATTTCGCAAACGGTAAATTTTAAAGCAATTGCATACCTTCATTGTTGATTTGTGGAATAATATGTTTAATGAGATTTTTTTTTTTGATTTTGAAAGTGCCTTGTATGGTGAGTTTTGATAGCAGAGATATTATGCTTCTTTGTTTTGTAGATACTCTACGTATGTTGTTGTCCTTAGTTTAGGTAACAATTCATCCAACACTTACTCTGTTGCAATGCATTGTAGGTTGCTATTGTTTTTGGTTTTTATATTGCATAGGTGTCAATGCAAATAAAAGCATGGTAATTCATTCTTGTAGTTATTACAATTAGTTATAGATTATTGCATGGGTTGAAAGCAGTTTACCATGAGATTACAATTTGTGCAAACAGGTTCGAATGGGGTCGAATATGCCTTTACAATTGACAAAGTACCATGCACCTACTTGGTTGAGATTGGTGTATTTTTTATTGGCATTTGATTCATTTAAATATAAATTTATAGTGTGTGCATTTGTAGTGTACCTTGATTATTGTGTCAAGTAGGGTTTGTAGGCATTGGAGAGCTCTTTTGGCTTTAATGCAAGTGGTAAATGTGGACTAGGTGCTCCATAGTGTTCTATCTTCTATTTGGGTCTGTTTTGCTAGGTTCTTAAAGAGGAAAAAAAATGGTTATTTCTTTTGTATTGTGCTTTCAATGTTGTCGTAATCATGTATGAGTATGTGGAACAAATATGCCTATTATTTGGAGAAAATAAAAAGATTTATTTTTTGGAAAGAGAAGATGCGATGTGTTTTTCATAATAGAATTACAATATGCAAAAAAATTCTTACCTTTGTTGTGTCATTTGGTGAGTTTCCATCTATTATGTCCATGATGAGTTGGTTACTTATTTTTTGTGCAGATATACAAATGGTTGCAATTGTAGCAATGGCATAGTGCTCTGTCTTACTTAGAAGTTGGTGTATTATGGAGTTCATAATGAATATATGTTGAAAGTAAACTTGGTCAATGCATTCTATTGTGGTTTTATCATTTACTAGTAGTATGAAATCTGAATCGCCTTTGTCATAGTCACTTTTTGGATCAATTGAGAAGTATTTAATAGATATTAAATTCTATGGTAGAAGGTTATGTTCATGTTTTTTATCTCTACGTCAACTACATTTAGAGTTATCATCATTTGGCCTTTTTCATCTCTCATGTCAATTTTGAGTAGCTTTTTTTCCTTTTGCCTATCAAACATTATCTTGTATACGACAAGAATGTCTACTTCAAAGGCTTTTCCACTTCTATATCTATTTATGTCATCAATTGTTAGGAGCATGTTCTCTGTCTTTTTGGGCCTACATCAAATAATTGTTTTGTCAATTTGCTATTCCTGGTTACAACAATGCAAAAGGTATCAAATGTAGCTGAAAATTGATAGGTACATACCACAAACATAAAATCTGTTCGAACTGAAGAAAACATTGGCATATGAAGACAATGCTATTCAAAAATTAAATAGTGTCACAAAGGTCTAATAGGGATGTTGCATTTCAAGTAAACAGTAAATGAGAATTATGTATTTTGACCTTGTGCATTATGTATAATGATAATGAAATATGTGTAGCACATAAATTTATTTATCCCTGTCAGAAGAGTTTGTTGAAATTTTTATTTTTCGTAACTGAATGGGAAAAAGCAATCAACGTCATACAATCATGGAAGCAACATACTTTTTTTTGTTTTTTTGCATTATTTTCTTCAATAGTTGAAGCCCTGTGAGTAAAATAACAATGGAATTGAAATTAAATCTAATTTGTGTTAAATAGGAGAGTCTGACTGAAGTTATGAAATTGTAAATGCATACCTTTTCATTGTCTTATTTGCATCAATTTCTTTAACCATTGAAGCCCTGTCAGTAAAATGGCGAGGCATATTGTAAGTACATATAGGTTGTGTTTAACGATAGAGTATGAGTGAAATAATGAAATTACAGATGCATACCTTTTTTTGGCCTAGTTGTATCTTTTATGCATGTTCAACTTCAATTTGTTATTCCACCTTTGATGACATGTGTTGTGAGTTCATGGAGAGTCACTGAAGGACATTCACCTATCCTCTTCTATCAAGATAAAAATCTGATTTTCAAACTAATAAAAACATGCCACTCTTTCCAAGCACAAATATACTCACCTGAACTTTAATTTGACAAGGCAACTTCAAATAAGAGATCCAATTAATATTTTTGGTGCTTATTATTGCTTCAATTAAGTTTACTAGCCAAATCAAAGGTATTAGCAAGTAAACTTATTATATTAATTTGATTGCTTATATGAACAAAATTCCTGCTCACAATTACTAAAGGATACCAATTATAAATGCAATTTAATTATGCATGCACATCTCATGTGTTATCTTAATGCCTAGCTAGCTTATTAATGCAATCTTAATTGTATGTATTTGAAGATTCTATTCAACTATTTGCTACAGGTGAAGATTTGAAATTATGTTAGATTTTTTAATTTTAATAGAAAGGAGACACATTCACTTCTATAACAAAATCATCACATATGTCTTGAAAAATTTACACCCCATTTACTAATTTTGACTTAGACCTCAGTTCTAAAATCTTTAATGGCTTTCAAGTAAACATGAAAAGGAAATATTAACAGGTAGGCTCTGATTTAAGCTAATTGTTCACATGTAAGACTCTAAAGATTACAACCATATAGAAGCAAAAAGGTAGGTTTAGAAGTATAGCTCACAAATTTTACCATGAGGAGGATTCAACTAAATAATTCTATTCTATGGGTGTATATGTCAAAATTTGACCATATAAAAATTTAAATATGTCATTATATGCAGCCAAACATATTATAAACACATAGTTGAAACCTTCATGTGGCTCCATTGTATTTGTCACTTTGGGAAAGTTCATATCTTAATCATGCATTCCCCAAAATCTTGAGAGATAAAATAATTTAATAAACATGCAAATAAACTAGATCTATGACCTGGTTATCCCTTCTAGTGTCTTCCATTTGCTAAGGTGCAAGACTAGGTGAAAATGTTAGACACAGTATGAGGATTATAATATTTTAACCTTAACAAAAATAAATGAGATAAAAGATCAATAGATGCCCAAAATAAATAAGTAACCATGTTCAACGAAGGAAGAATCAATTTAGTCATCTGGATCAAACCTTTTAATCCCATATTTTTACACAAAACAAAACTCATTATAAATGTAAGCATCACACAACTAGGGCATAAATCTCAATGCACAATTTCTATTTTAAAAACTAAATTTCCAGCCATTAATAAAGGCTCAACCATTAATAAAGACTCAAATCAACTATGTTATTTAAATAAAAAACCCAAGATACAACTTTCACAACTTCAAAAGTCAAGCCCCATTTAAAAATATTTAGATTTTAGCAAAAGACCAACAGAGATAATAGAGCAACATTAACTAATTTTGTTTGCACAGTTTAAAATTTATCCCAACTACTCACTGAGGCTATAACACCACATTTTATACTGAAACTAAAATTAATTTCTTCCCACAAAGTTACAACATTGATAAAGAAGAACTGAAACCTCGAAACCCCCAAAGTGCAGAAAACCATAAATCCACCAAGATCATACCATATATCATTTTATGATCATAATATGCAGTGTATAAATTTGACGCATTCATAAAAATAGAACCTATACACTTGCATTAGCATGTGTGTGTGTGTGTGTGTGTGTGTGTGTGTGTGTGTGTGTGTGTGTGTGTGTGTGTGTGTGTGTGTGTGTGTGTGTGTGTGTGTGTGTGTGTGTGTGTAAATTAATTAGTTTTAACCAAAAGGAGGTAACCTTGCTTGATTTAGAGGACTTTGTCTTTATTTTTCTTACTTGGCTTTCCCTTTTTTCCATGGACTCCACCTTTATTTTGCACAATGTTCTTCTTTGTCATCTACTTAGCTAAAACTTTGACGAATTTGTATTATGCTCTCACAGATAGGATAGATGAGTATTATGTTCTACTCCAGCTAGTTTCTTTGACCTATAGGATAGTTTCCCTACTGCTGCCAATGACAAAGGTGGCCTTTTCTAGGATCTCCTTCCATGTGGTAAAAGGCCCAAGAGTTACTAAGGCTCTAAATTGTTTTCAATGGAAACAAATAATTTTCATTGGATAGGGAACATGCATTTATTCACTGTTTAGTGGCAATTGGAAAAAATATCAACAAAATCATTTCAATTGACCAAAAATTACAAAACGCTTTCATTTTTCACTTGTCAAATGAATTAGATTCAAATGAATTAGATTAGCTTCTCACTCATTTGAACATAAATTAATATGCCACAACTTTCATAATAGTACCTATGACAAGTACTAATAATCTAAGAATAATTAGATAAGATTATACATCAAGATATAATATGTGACAATTAACCTATTAATGATTTTATATCTATTATTACATTCTAGGTTTTTTAAATAATTATAATATCCCTAATCCTACTTATGGGGTATGCACAAGTCAATATGTAGATAGTTCAAAGATTGGGTGTGGGAGATTAAAGACCAAAATTTAAAGTTTTTTCAACTGGATTTAGATGGGTTTGTTCCACATCTCTAGCAACTTGGGACTAGTTTCCACTTTCATACCCCTAACCAATAGGTCCTAGGATAGTAACTTAGCGTGTATGTAAGATGCACAAAGACTAATTTAGGAACCTATCCATATTAATATAATATGATTAAATATGGATGAAAGTTCACTATGATTATTGCATCCTAATATGAATTATATGTAAATGTGTTGTTAAGCAACGGGCTCATATGGTTTATAAAGTCATAATTAATGTTAATTAAAAGAAAAAATTGTAGTTTGTTTTGAATTAGCATGTGGGGGGTGTATAATAAGTCTGTATGTAAATTTAAACCTCGAATCAACCACTAGAGATAAATTTTAGATCCAAAGTGGTTACGTAGTAACATCATTCTCCATCTTCCATAATATATAAATATAATTTTTTTTTACATAAATAACATTCGTACTCTAAATTTGATCCATTTTTGCCTCAAAATAATATATAATTCCATACTTTGTCTATGATAATGTCATACTCTTTCTTAATCTAATAAACCTGATAAATCTACTCAATATGGTCCATATAATATCACAATTTTTCCTCAAAGTCATGTATAATTCCTCACATATGTCTCAATATGTCCCATCTAAATCACACAATCTAATCTAAAGTGTGAACTATCTATCTTTTCATAGCCTAAATATCTAGAAAGTATAAACAAGAGAAAGTCATGTGTAACAATATACTATGAATATTAGACAAATATATAAATATATAATATGATAAATGTGTAAATATGTCCCTAACGTAGGCATTCCCATAGTGTAGAGAAGTATCCCATGGGTTTAAATAATTTCATGCATCTGTATGTTCATATATCATATGTAACTTGTATGTCCTACATCCCACTCATATATACCATGAAAACCATGTGTATAAAAATTCATATTTAATTCATCATGCATATGATGAATAACATCAATCAATCATCTAAACCAACAAAACATGGCATGCATAGATCATAGTTTTATTATTTATTTATTTTTATTCTTTTTGTTGTATTTTAAGAAATTTTTGTTTTTTGAATATTAAAACATGTCTCTATTAACATAGGATCTAATCAATGGGATGATCATGTGTAGATCATGGATCAATTGGTGTAAATGTCACACATCACAGGAAAGGAGAGAGTGTGTGTGTGTGTGCGCGCGCGCATGTGTGTGTGTGTGTGTGTGTGTGTGTGTGTGTGTGTGTGTGTGTGTGTGTGTGTGTGTGTCTATATATATATATAAGTGATCATGCATTGTAAAATATCCAATATCATCATCATAGTTAGCATGATCATATGTATGTTGTGTAGATATAGTATCCATAATAACTTGTGAAATTTGTTGTATACCAAGAAAAGGTGTTGATGTGTAAAGTGGAACATGTGCATATGTTTTATATAGAATGTAATACTATTGTATATAATTTTTATTTATTCATAGGTGTCTTTTGTCTATTTAGATAACTTTTGTCTTATTCAATAAGTTGTTTATCCATTCCCATAAGAATAGGAAAGGACTTCTTGGGAATGTGAAGTGAACAACCATTTTAGATTTATAATGTAATGTTTACTCCTTTTTTCAATTAAATCATGAAATAGAATTTCATTATCATTCTGTCAATAATATTTATGACCTATTATTGGTATCAAAGCCTATATTTTCTCTATTATTTTTTATTTCATTAATTCTTCTCCTTCATGGCCAGATGACCTATTTTTATGTTGTTTTTGTCTTACATTTTGATAGATATTGCAGTCTTTAATTGTATTTCACTGAGGTAGACCTGAAGAAAGTGAGTATGCAATGTACTAATAAAAAATAATGGTGTTACAATTTAACTATAGGCGTTATGTGTTCCTCTAAGGTGTTTCATCTATTGCGTTGGAATTGTGATAGTTTAATAATTCTTTTAACTTTACTACACATTATCTATTGGCATCAGAGGGCCTATCAATATTGACAATTGGCATTTCAAACTGTATGGAGATTCTTTTAAAGTGCATGGAGTTATCTTGGCATGTATTTCAGTCATTTAAAATGCACCTGCATCTTTATTCTCTCTATCAGACCTGTGTTACATCTTAAATAGCTAAAATAATGTTAGAGGTATTCTTCCAGTTGGTCATGTGGAGCATAATTCTTTGCTAGTTTATTTCTTTCTTCATGCATTGAACAATCCTTTCCATATGGAGTATAACTAGAGTATAGCTTGAATTTTTTCAAGAAAGAAGTTGTACATATTCTTTTTTCTAATATTGGAGAAGTATTCATATAAGACAAAACTAGAGGAGATGTACATAATTATTATGCTTTTTTCATTTAAAAAACCAATTTCATTCAAATGCTAATTTTTTATTTTAAAAAATCTTCATTTTAATTTGAAAGCATTAAAATTTGAGAAATGTTTTCATTAAAATTTCCTATACTCTTAGGAAATTTGGTAAACAACTCAAATTTTTAAAATTCAAGGAGAAATAAGGAGATCTACTCTTTTAGCCATTTGTCATGGTAAAAAAACGTAAATCAAGAAATCAATAAAAACTGAGTATATTGATGTATGAGGTTTTATTATTAAGTCAATGTTAATGATAGGGTGAATCCTTTTAACATGCAACTGAGGTACCACATACCACTCTGATCTTATGTACCTTAACACCTCTTTCATATACTATCAATTATATAGAAAGGGTTGATTCTTCCATGTACCAACATGTATATAAGAATGATGGGTATATAGAGAAGTTTGGTATATCGGTATAGGGGTATATAGAAAAATGTACCATTTTAGATTCATAAGGAACCAATTAGGTTTTTAAAAAATATTAAAACTCCAAACTTAAAAATGAAAACTCAAAACCATGCATTCTATCAAATATATCATTGGCACAACATTGATCAACAAAGATAGATGGTTAGAATGGTCTCAAAAAGTAGAGAAAACATTCATAATCAATGATATTTGGTTTAATATTTGCAATGGAGATACATAACCAGTTGAACCAATAAGGAATGCAAAGGATATTCAGGCATACATGTAGAAAAACCAGAAAGCATTGGCCTTAATGAGGGCCTTACTTGACATAAATGTGTTTCATCATACTTAAAGGTGAAATACTCCATGGGAAGCATTTCTCAAACTAAAAGATATATATGATTTCCACTCAGAGTTGGAATTCATTTAGTTGTAGTTGAATTTATTCAACCTTCAGATGAAAGATGGTGATGTGATGAGATTGGCTTCAGAGATACATGCCATCAAGCATGATGTAACAAAAACGAGTGTCAAAATTGACATCTATATGACTACATTCATAAAATCCCTTCTTCTTAAATATTCAACCTATTTGGAGTCTCTGCAAGCAAGCAATTGTTTGAAGACTCTCATATTTGATTAATTGGTTGAAAATATGACAAAAGAGAAAATGCCTTTGGAATAAAAATTGAATACACAATAGGAGAAAGTGTGTGATATGTCAAAACAACTTCTTCCAAAACATCCAACAAGGTCACATATTCCAAAAATGAAGGAAATAATACTACATGAAGTACAAGGAAAATGGTGGAAAAAATGATAATTAAGGTGGTCAAAGATAAAATGATAAACAAAACTTCTACTTCGAATGGTGTAATAGAAAATGAATCCATGAGACTCATGAATGTATAACTTTTTGGGAAAAAATTTAAGCATACCATAAAAAGAAAGAGGGGAAAAAATAAAATAAGAGTTAAACTTTACCCAATTCACTTGTGAATGTGCATTTTCCAATACAAGTGATGAAGAAAATAGTGTCTTAGTCAGTTCTTCATGGTTTGATGCATGGGTTATTGATACTAGTACCACTCTACATATGAATTTATGAAAATGCTTCTTTGAGGAGTTTAATGAATAAATTTATGGTGTGATATACATCATAGATAGATCAAGTCTGTAACCATAAGCAAGACATATATTAAGACTCAAGTGTCAAGGGCTTCTAGATTTCAAACTCGAAAATGTCTTATACCTTCCTCAATTGAAATGAAACTTGTTATCCCTAGTTGTCATAAGGAAACAAGGCTATTCTATTATGTTGGATAATGGTGATGTCATTAGGAGAAAAAGTGACAATGCAGTCATCTTGACTAGATATGAGGAAGGAAAACAACTCAAACTCAAGGGTGAGCCATCAAATTCAAAGAATTGTGCTCATCTTGTCGAAGATGAAATGTCTCCAAACATGTTTTGGCATGTTATATTTGGGCACACTCATTATAACAACATTCATCTATTACAAAATAATGGTGTTTTTGGCATGACTAAATTACCTAAAAAATCAAATGAAAAGTGTGAAGCCTACATCTTGGCTAAACCTGAAGAGAACCATTTTTGAAGTCACAGTGGAAAGCTGATAGAAAATTGTAACTATTTCACTCAAACTTGTGTTCTCTTCCAATCATCTTTGTTGGTGGTCATAAGTACTTCTTGTCATTCATTGATCACTATAGTCAAATGACATGGATATACTTTTTGAATAAAAAATTAGAAGCCTTCAAGACTTGACAAAAGTTTTGAACCATGATTGAAAAATAAGCCCAAACATACATTGAGACACTTAGGACAAACAATGGTGGTGAATACATTTTAAAGAAGTTTGAATCCTATCTTGAGAAAAATGGGATCAAACACCATCTCATAGTTCCCTACACTCTATAACATAATGGAGTTGTGGAAATAATGAATAGAACTATGATGAATATGGTATGTGTTATGTTGTACTATAAAGGGGTAAATCTGCACTTTTGGGTTGCAGCAGTTAAAATAATAATATACCTCCATTACAGATCACCATCAACAAATCTTGAATCTAAGACTCTGTATGAGGTGTGGTGTGGCCATATTCCTTTAGTGTGACATCTTCATATTTTTAAATCCACTTGTTATACATTGATTTCAAAGGAGAAAAGAAATAAGTTGGACCACATGAGTCAAAATTACTTCCACTTGGAATATTCTAAATCCTCCAAGGCATATAGGATATACAATTAGAAAGAGAATAAGTTTATTATCATAGGAGAAGTAGTATTTTATGAGACTACAAAGGACAAAGATCATATTGATAGGCAACTGAATCAACTTGACAAGTATGTAAAGTTTGATGTCTATAAATAGAGTGACCTGGATGTTCCAAACAATGAGTGGGAGACATGTAGTTGGGAATATATTGATTTTCTATAATCTCCTATACTTGAGATTGAAATTCCTAAAGGAGAGAGTGAAAATTCATCATACAATGACCAAGGGATACCATAACAAAGGGTAGAAAGTGATGGAACTTCAGAGGAAGAACTTGAAGCACCAAGAACGTAAAAATAAATGCTTAAGTGAGCTAGACAAACATTAAAAGATGTGTAACCTGATGAAGTTAGGAAAAAAGGCACAAGAAGTGCATATGTAGTTGGATCATAATTAAACAAGTCCCTTAAATAAATTCAAAATAGAATTGAAAATCTCACCTTGAATGATTCTCCAAAAGAACTCAATGTTACATTTGATTTAGAACTAACATCTTTCAAATAGGTTGAGAAGCTAGAATATTGGAGAAAAGCAATGAAAGATGAGTGTAATGCATTGGTGAAAAATGGGACATGGAAATTGGTTGATCCTCTATATGGCTGCAAATTTATTCGTTGCAAGTGGTTCTACCACAATAAATACAAGGTTGATGGCTCACTTGACAAGAATAAAACAAGGCTTATCATAAAGGGATATGCTCAAAAATAAAGAATTGATTATAATGAAACCTTTACACCTACAAAAAAAAAAGGAATACCATTAGACCATGTTGGCTCTAAAAGTTCACAATGGATGGAAAGTTCACCAAATGGACATCAAAACTACATTCCTAAATGGTGACCTCAAATAAACTGTGTACATGGCATAACCTGAAGATTTTATAGTATATAGACAAGAGCACAATGTGTGCAAATTGGAAAAATTATTGTATGGGTTTGAAACAATCCCCTTGATCATGGTATGACAAACTAGCTAGCACCTCATGAACATGAACTTTAAAAGTTTTGAGTTTGTAAATGCAACTCTTTTCATAAAAATAGTTGACAAAATGGTTGTATTTATGGTAGTGTATGTTGATGATCTACTCATCATAAGGAACAATGGATGATACATGACAAAGTTCAAATCAAAGTTGATGAAAAGTTTTTAAATGACTATAATAAATTAATTAAAAAACCAAAGTATTTATTCATCACTCAGTAGAAGTAAATTGGTGAAATTCTAAAAAAGTTCAAAATGGAAGATTGTAAGCCTCTCAATACACCCATGGAACATAATCTTAAATCGACATATGAATATTTAATATATTTGGTTGATGCCAATAAATACAGACAACTCATTAGAAGTATGATTTATGTGACCACAAATCAACCAAATATATCATTTACAGTTGGTGTCCTCTCGATATTCATGCAACAACCTAGAAATCACCATTGGGTAGAATCAAAAAAGGTCCTCAGATATCTCAAAGGAACACAAAATTTTGGGCTCAAATAATCCAGGGTAGGAGACTTAAAATTGGTTGGGTATTCATATTATGACCATGTTGGTGATCATGAAGATAGAAAGTCCACCTCAATTTTTTTGATGAATTTGAGAGCAAAAGTTATCAATTATAAATCCAAGAAGTAATTGGTGCTGATATTTTCTTCAATAGAATCAAAATAAATGGCCACATCAAAGGAAACTAGAGAGATCTTGTGGATGAGAAGGGTTCTTTTAGATTTTTAGGAGTAATAGGTTTTGTCAACACCTCTCATGGTTGACAACACTTATACAATCTAGATGGCAAATAATCTAATCTTTCACAACTGAACCAAGAACATCAATACTAAGTTTCATCTGATTTGTTACTATGTGAAATATGGCAGTGTCAAGTTGCAACATTATCCTACAGTAAATCAACCAGTAGACATCCTAACAAAAGTGTTTGGATAAGAAAATTTAAAAAAAGTTTAGAGGTTTGCTTGGTCTGACAAAGACCCCTATATATTAAGGAAGGGATGTAACGATATTGTATATATGCATTATTTATTCCTAGCTATCTATTATCTCTTTAGATAGATTTTATCTGATTCAATAAGTCATTTGTCCATTCCTGTAGGAATAGGAAATGTCTTCTTGGGAATGTGAAGTGAACAATCATTTTGGATTTATAATTTAATGTTTGCTCTTCTTTTTAATTGAATCATGAAATATAATTTTAGTATCATTGCATCCATAATATTTTTGGCCTATCATAGAACTATCTTAGGACATGATGAAGTATGTAATGTCTATTAAACTAGAAAATATCATTAATGTGATGGATGTTGGATAATTTATCTTCAAGGTAGATCAATTAATAATTTGATTTTTTTAATAAAAAATATTAGAGCATGAATAATTATGTTATTCAACTAAAACTCAAAAATTATTACAAGGGCTATTATATAGCCAAGAAGATTGCATAAACAACCTCCTAAGAAGTAGGATGGTTCAAAAAAAAGAAACCCAAAATAAAGTCCATGGGTACAACAACAAATGAATTAATTAACAAACTCTTATTTAGATTTATTTAACCTATGGTGAATTAATCACTATAAAATATTATCTAACATTCTGCCCCTTAATTCAGCATATTTTGAAGTGAACAGGAGAGAAATTCTCTAAATGCCTCAAATTTATCATGTGAAAATGACTTGGTGAAGACATATGCATGTTATTCTTCTATCAAAAAATACTGAAGTTGGATGTTGTGTTGTTGTACATGTTCACAAATGAAATCAACTTGCACCTCAATATGTTTTGTACGTTCATGAAAGACTAGATTATAAATAAGTTTGAGGACGCCCTCATTGTCATAATATAAGATGGTAGGTTTTTTTTATGGTACTTTCAATCCTTCTAGTATGTGACATAACCATATCACTTCATAGACAACTCCTCCTACAACATGATATTCTACTTCAGTGAAATATCGAGAAACAAAGTTATATTTATTGTTCCCCCAAGATATAAGACCAGATCCTAAAATAACACATATTTGGAAGTGGATTTTTTATCATCAATATTTCTTGCATGATCTGAGTCAAAATACCCTATCAAGAAGAATTTATTATTCTTCTTATATTCTAGGCTGAGGTCCATTGTACCTTTGATATATCTTAGTATTCACTTTGCTCATTTTTAGTGAGACATCTTTGGCTCCTGCATGAATCTTGAAAGATAGCTAACTGCATAGTTGATGTCTGGTCTAGTATATGTTAAGTAAATAAGAATCCCAAGAAATTGATGATAGAGAGTTGTATTTACTTATGGTGATGGATCTGTATGAGACAACTAAAGCCTTATCTCCATAGGTGTAGTAATTAGATTACTATCCATCATCCTAAATTTCTCGAGCATTATCTTGGGATATTTCATCTAGGATACAAATATGTGGTGTTCTTTTTGCAATACTTCTAATCTAAGACAATAGTGTAGAAACCCAAGATCTATCATGTCGAATGATCAGTTAAGATCTTTCTTGGTGGCATCTATCATCTCCACTAAATTTCCAGTGATGACTAGATCATCGACATATACTAAAACAATTACAATCTCTCCCCCTTTCTATTTTAGGTAGAGATTTGGATTGTAGGGGAATATCTAAAGTCCATGTTGGATGAGATGTTCATCAATCTTTATGTACCAGGATTGAGGAGCCTGTTTTAAACCATACAGATATTTTATTAGTTTACATACTTTTTCTTCATTACTAGGTGAGACAAAACCATCTATTTGTGTCATGTAAATTTCTTGTTGTAGATCTCCATTGAGAAAATCACTTTTTACATTGATTTGGTGGATCTTCCATCCAAATTGTGCACCCAATGCAAATATCATTCTGATTGTTTTGATCTTAGTCATAGGATTAAATGTCTCCTCATAATATATGCCTTTCTTCTATGCATAACCCTTCGCTATGAGTCATGCCCTATGCTTATCCATACTACCATCTACTTTGTATTTTATTTTGTAAACCCATTTACAACCGATTGGCTTATTCCCTGGTGGAAGATCTTCAAGCTACCATTTTTTGTGTTTCATCAATGATTGATATTTTACATCCATGGTATGCTTCCAAGGTTTAGACTCTAGGGCTTCTTGAAATATCAAGGACTCTACTGATTCTACAACTGTGCTCATTAGAGCCAAATTGACCTCATCTTGAGTCATGTTGTGAGTCCTTGGTCCAATAGTTAATGTGTCTAGAAATATATCTAGTTTAGCATCTCTTAATGTACTTTTATACCATTTAGGCATTTGTTGCACTATTCTTGTGGATTGATCTATCTTAATTGACTGATCATCCTCATCATTATTTTCACCTTCATTATGGTTATGACCTTCTGAATTGTCTAGAGGTCTAATTACTGAATCTTATTAGTTTGTGGAAGGCAAACTGGTTTTAATTTTCTCATCAAACTCAACATCCTTGTTGATGGATATTTTATTTATTTTAGGGTCCATCAGTCTATAAGCTAATGACTCTTCACTATACCCTAAAAATATATAAGGCATGGATCTGGTATCTAGATTTTTACTCTTCTTTTTACGAACATACATATAATATTTACATCTAAAAACTCAAAGATGAGAAATGGAAGGTTTATGCCCTATCCAAGCTTCATATGGAGTCATATTATAAAGAGCTATAGTGGGTGACCTGTTCAAAAAATAGACTATTGTTTTCACTACTTCTACCCAATATGTACGTGCCAAACTTGAATCGTCAATCATGCTATGCATCATTTCTATTATAGTGTGGTTTCATCATTTTGCAACACCATTCTATTATGGAGTGTATGGTGGATTCATTTATTGATTAATGCCATGGTGTTTCAAATAAGTAGGAAAATATTTATTAGTGAATTCTCCCCCTTAATTTGAGTAGAGAGCCTTGATTTTATGACCAGTTTCAGTTTCAACTACAACTTTGAACTCTTTGAAAGTATTGTAGGCTTGGTCTTTAGTCTTTAGCTAATATACCCACATTTTTCATTAGTAGTCATCAAAAAAGAGAATGAAATATTGAAACCCATAGTGACTAGATCTCATAGGGCTACATAAATCGATATGTACCAGATCAAGCTTACTAGATGCTATGCAGGAACTTTGACCAAAGGATGTCTAATGTTATTTCCTTAATAGAAAACCAATGTAGAGATCTATATTTTTATTCAATGAGGAATTCCATAGACCATGTTCCAATTGTTGAGTGCTTTGAAGTATCTAATACTAACATAACCATATATGTGATGCCATAGATTGGTTGAGTCTAAATCTTAAACTATAAATTATTGATTTTTTGATTAAACAAAGTCAAGTTGGAACATTTTTCCAACTCCTGAGGCACATGCAATAATTCTTGATCATTTTTACTTATCTTTGATCAAACACATCTCTTTATCACTTTTGTAATAAAATTCAACCTTGAGATTGTGGTCAAATAGCTAACTGGTTGAGAGAAGATTCTTTGTGAGTCTTGGGACATACAGGACATCATACATTTTTCAATTATGTCATCCAAGTGGTAAGGAAATATTACCAATGCCTTGAACTTGATAGGATGAGTCATCACCCAAAGATACATGATTTTTTTGAAAAGTCTCATTCATGATGTAGAACCAATCTTGTCTTCTAATCATACGTTGAGTTGCACCTGAATCGACATACCAAATAGAAATTTATGATGTTGATTCCTCATGAGACTATGTAGCATATAGTAAGTCCTCATCAAAGTGGGTGTCTTCCTATTCAAAAATGTTGCCTTACTGAGTGCATTTCTTTTTCCAATGCCATTTTTTTGTCCTTGTCCTTTATGTGGATGAGATGATTATTGGTGACTAGGCTTCTTGTTGCTTGAATATCCCTATGTAAAGAAGTTATACCAATAATTTTTGATCTCATGGCCTATTTTGCCACATATAAGTAAAAATTTCTATTTTTTATCCCCCTATGAATGACGTTGTTGACCTTGATTTGATTTAGAAGACTTGATCTACTTCTTTCATTTCTATTGATTAGAAGCAAGAGCATGTTCTTCTGATCCTTCTTCTTCTATATGCATAGACTCTTCCTATTGTAACATGTTTACCAACTTGTCAAAAGATGGTTTTTACTCAATGACTGTCAAAGTAGTCATGAAAATCCTATAATAGGGTGGTAGTGCTCTCAATACAATAGGTACAAGAGATGTATCTAACACTATTTCACCCAATGCCTAGAGCGAGGCCCTTAGGGTTTCAACACAATGAAGAAAAGCTTCCACTTTATCATTGGACTTCAATTTGAGGGAATGAAGTTGACACTATAAATGAAGAATGGTTTCTTCATTTTTGGCTTCATAGACTATCTAGAGCTTATCCTATGCATCTTTTGTTGTTATGGCCTCATGGATATGAGGTTGTACCTCATATGATACTCCAAACATGATTATCAACTTTGAATTCTAATTGGCTTTGTTGAATTTATTTTGATGATCAAAGTCTATAGCATGTTGGGTAAGAGTACCATTAACAACAAGCCAAATATCTTCAAATTCCAAATATGTCTTGATTTTAGTTTTCCAAGCAGCATAGTTGTCACCATGAAGAAGCTATGAGTCTGGAAGAAAGAATTTTGACCCATTTTTGTCCATTATATACAATATAATGAAAGGTGATGGATTGGTTCCTTATCACTCTAGGTATTAAGGTCTTCTTTTCTATATATTGCCAGTCTGTTATACAAGACCTTTATTTATATGCACCCTTCCTTTACACCCATCAGTATGTGGAAGAATTTTGCCCTTTATGTATACTTGATGGTACGTGAAATAAGCATAAACATATGTGGAAAATTCTAATACATGGTACTTAGACATTACTAAAAAGGATTCGTTCAATCACTAACACCTACTTAGATGGATTTTTGCATATGCATGTGTAACTTTGCTATATACTTAGAAATACCATCAGTCAAGATTTACGTCCTTTGATTGAAATAAATGGGTAGATGAAGGGATGGATATGAGTGTATGTTCCATTATTTCTCCTTGATGATTATGATGCCCAGATGTCATTGTTGTAGCTCTGTTAAGCTATGGATGCATTAACTCAAATGTGATGGCTTTACCCATAAATGTGAGTCAGAGGCACTGCTTGGATCGAACACTGTGATTGAGTTTGAAAACTCATGATTTTGTACAAATATATAAAACAATATTTTTCAAAATAAAAAATTACAATGCTTTTCAAAAAATGAAAAAAACACTTGCTTTTTTTTTAATTTTGGGCACTTTAGCCTCTTTCCAAAAAATAAAAATTATATATATATATATATATATATATATATATATATATAAACTTTGCCTTTTACCCTTTTTAATTTTTTAATTTATTTTTGATTTAGTACAATTCTAGTTAAATTTAGATAGTTAAATTGAGAGGACTTGCTAAAATTTTTTTAGGGGATTTGAACCTCCCACCTCCACTTTACCAAAAAATAGACTCACCAACTCCCCCATGCATCAATACATGCATATATAGGACAAAAATTATATTTAAATGCTTAAAATTCTGTAAACCATACCTCTTTGAGAATACCATGGGTTGGTGGAGAAAGTGGTTTTGCATGAAATTTTCCATCAAAGGAAAAAATTAATAGGTGGTGTTGGCATGAATGAAGGTGGTTTTGTTGTTTTTAAAGGCATTGATATGGTTTTTTATAATGTCATCATTGCAGATTCCTTCCTCTGACCACTTTGCTCCTATTATAGAAGACCTGAGGAGAGACTTTTGGAGATGGTTGAGTGTTAAGACTCTTTTAAATTTTAAAGCAACTTATCCATAGCCTTGACATATCTCTAAATCTTAAATTCCCTATGACAATCGCCCACCAAAATAACCAAAATATTTATGAGAGCTGAACACAGATCTCTTCATGGGTGACCATATAGAGGTGGAACCAAGAAACAAATGCACACATTACTCGTGCCTTGATATATTTTTGGAGTTGAATTCTTTCTCATGGATTGCTCAAGCCAAAAGAAAGACTAATAATGTTGTTTCCCCATGTCACCAGGGCAAACTGCCACTAGTTTTGAGAGTTTCACATAGATTCGGCTCATGAGGTCTCAACCGGATTCCAAAAACATTTTTCTCCTACTCTTTGAAATGCTTTGTATGCCTTTGGGAGATGCCACTAAAATTTACGGGCTTGAAACTAGATGGGAATATTAATAAGGGTGGGGAAAGTAGGGATTGGGTGTGGGATGGGTAGAGGGGCAATAGGCTCTCTCTCCTACTCACTTTTTCCTCTCCAATGCCTTTCAATCTCTTCTACAAATTTTTCCTACACTCTTCTCCAAACTTGGACCCAACCTACTCTGAAACTAAATGTTAATAAAACATATTAGAGCATGAATAATTATATTATTTAGTTTAAACTCAAAAATTATTATAAGGGCTATTATATAGCCAGGAAGATAGAATAAACAACCTCCTAAGAAATAGGATGGTTCACAAACAAAAAACCTAGAATAAAGTTCATGGGTACAATAATAAACAAATTATTTAACAAACTCTCATTTAGAGTTATTTACCCTATCTAGTCTTGTACATTTGAAAAATATATCTTAAGGTTCTACCTTTCAATTTGACCTTCCTTACATCCAAAAGATTTGCATTCGCCACCTTGCTAAGTTTAATTAATAATTTCTTAGTCAAACCTTGATTAATTTGATTATCTAGATCACCTATAATCACAAAACACCTAAAATCTGATATATATCCTTGACTGTCAGTTACATAACCTTAGTAGCTTTCCTCTATCTTAAACAATTGTATTCAGGATAGAACAATAGTGTTAATGCTATTGTCTTTGTTCTAATGCAAGTGTCCTTACCCTAAAAACACTAAAATTTTCAAATCTTTTGATATGTACAAGTCAACCTAAGAATGTCATTAACCCTTCATCTAGAAAAATATTAGGAAATCACCTCTTAAGATTGTACATACTATTGAATTTCAAAGCACACAACTAAGCTATTTTACCATAGTCATCCTTATTTACATATTAATCATATGATAAATCATACTACATGTTTGAAGCACTTAAAACACAACCCATGAGTCATATTTGTCAAGTTACATGATAGATCACTATATGTATCTTCATATAGTATATTGTGCCCTTGTGCACACACATTCCCATACATAGGGGAGAATTACATAAGACTAAGGCCCTCCTTGGAGTATTGTCTATGTAGGTAACTATCATTAAGAAAGGGGTATTTGAGGTCAACTCGACACCATGATCCTACTAACCTATTTTTTGGTAAGTTAACCTAACTAAGGGTGGAGAGATAGGGTTTGAATTATAAACAAGATATAGAGCATGTGCAATATATCCAAATACATCAGATGAAAGGCAATAGAAAAACTAAAAAGGCCTAGGTGATCATCTTAATATAATAAACATTCCATATAGGATAGTTGCATCAATATTTGAACATTAACATCGATGCAAGTATCCATAGGTTAACATAAGTATCTGAGCAATCAAAAATACTATTTTTAAAATCTAATGACTAGTTCCTAAACACCAAATAGCTTATTACAACACTTGTGCATATTAGATATGTATGCATGTCATTGCACAAACTAAGTATTATTTCTTTTTCATGATTGTACAATCAAATTATTTTTTGTTATTTTACTTTCCATATTAATTTTTTTCATAATTCAATACTAAAATTGAATATCACAAATTGAATTGTTTAATTGGCATGCTTTAAGGAATAATTTGCTTCACTCTTAAATATTTTATTCTTTCCTAACCCTAAATCTCAAAAAGGGTTAAACATTTGGTGAACTTGACCATTGTGTCTTTCCATGAAAATCTTAGCTCAATATAAGGTCTTCAGCCTCTTAAGGATTTACTTGTTATTTTTATTCATATTTTTTCTATTCTTTTCATGCAACCTAGGCTTAGCCCTAAATTAGGTGGTGTTCCTATTGAATATATTAAGCTACCCCTTGGGCCACTCAAAATGTCTCAAGCTAATACCATGTCTAATTCTCATAATAATGAGAGTACAAATAATGATAATAAGCCACATACTAAAAAAGTTATTATTGAAGATATATCTAATCATTAGGATAATGAAACACATGAGGATAATTAAAATGAACAAGTAGACCAAGAATTATTTAAATCTATTGCATTATTTTGAGAGCACTTTCATACAACTCTTGAAGATCTCCATAAGATCCTATATACTATATTAGCAACTCAAAAATATAAAATCATTGATGAAAAACCAAGTGCATATATTGATCACATCATTAGAGCTATGGGACATCCCCATATTCCTTTCTTCCTCACCCTGATTGCAATGTTGTATACTATATCTAATAGGGGCTTGAGATATGTTTTTAAACCATTGTTCCCTAAAAGTCAAGCCATTGTTGCTACATTCTGCATGAGAATCATTAATACTTCAACCCAATTACCGATTTTAATGCCTATTTCAACACAAATGTTTATATCCCCTTTGAATACTTCTCAAACTTCAAACCTTATTGGTTAAATTGTGTAAGATATTTTACAAACTATAAAATTTTGGAAGCTAAGGTTACCAACATTAATAATTTTTTTATGAAATCACCTCATGTTATTGACTCATAATATTTATTGCATAACCCCATTCCACCTAAGATACATTTTTACCCTTTACCAACTAGTTTTTTTACTCCCAAGTTCACACTTTATGATGGCAAGGGTGATCCTAAGTAACATCTTAAATCCTTTTATGCCACATCCCTTAATTATGCTTCTAATGATAAATTGTTTGACCAAATTATTTCCAAGAAGATTAAAAGAAAATTCTTTGATATGGTTCAATGATCTCCAAAAACAATCAGTAAAAGCATTCAAACCCATAGCCAATCTATTTTTAACACATTTTTCAATCAAAATTACTTAAAATTTGTCATATACAAAAATTGCCAAGATCAAATAAGGAACCAATGAACCAATTAATGAATGTGTCTTGAGATATAAGACAATGTTGGCTAAAATGATAAATCCAATGGCAAATAAATAACTTCAAGAGATATTCAATCAAAGTTTCCTTTCTCCCTTACATGATTCTATTGTTTTCAATAAATTCAAATCATTTGATGACTTATGCCATATTTTTTGAGATAGAGAAATGAAAATTATTAAATTAAATAAGCTTAAGTATGTAGCTAACAAATCAAATACATCCACTAAAAAGTTTCATAAGAAACCACATTAAAAGGTAAAACCTGCTAAGGCTAAAAATACACAACTACCAAAATTAATATAGTTTTACAACAACCTAATAGGCTCATCTTATCCAACTCACCTAATATACAATTTACATGATTACCTAAGTCTCTAAATTTGATACTTCCAAAGTTTCTAAAGTGTCACTTCATATCTCTTTCTCTTTTTATGGTGGTTGATAAAAGTTAACCTTTACAAAAAGGATATGATGCTAATTATTATTATGATCATCACAAGTCTTATGGGTCAATCTATGAATATATGTTATAAACTAAAGCATAAGATACAATACCTTATTGATAGTGATCAACTTACCTTTGAGGATTCTCTCAAATATTCAAGATCACAACTAAATGATCATCAAAACCAAAATATATTCAACAATCCATTGCAAGACCATTCTAACACAACTACAGAAGTGCAAATGGCATATCATGCACATCCACCTCCATCACATTATGGACACCCATTAGCTAATATTATTGGTGCATTTATACATGAGATACCTCCTATGGTTCTGAGACATTCTATTTCATTTGATGATAGTCATATTATGGATGATGACTCATATATTCATTCATTATTTATCAGTGTATATATTGATCATCTACCTATACATAGTGGTATGATTGACAATGGTGCAAGTGCATTACTCACATATTTTTGATACACACATGATGATTTATTACCTTCAACTAAGTTATGATAAAATCATTCGATGGGAAGCTACAAGAAGTTTTTGGTGAGATTGATTTACCTTTTCAAGTTGATCTAGCACATATGATCACTACATTTTCAGTTATACCACATATGAGAGTCTTTGATATGTTCTTAGGACATACTTATATACATAACCTTTATTTAGTACCTTCCACAATGCATGTTTATCTTAAGTATATTCATGCCAATCGAGTAATTACAATTTTTAGGATTCTATATGAATATTCTTTACAAAATCAAATGTTTACTCCTTAAAAAATAATTATATGATCTACTAAGGTTAATCATGTGTGAAAGGGTAAGAAAAAATCAATCCCATTTCCTAATCACCCATTACTTGAGATGCCTTTACATTAGAGATCTAAAGTGGACTCTTTGAGATCCTCAGTCACACTTCCATGACCTAGTTATTTACCTACATCATAACACCATGTTCAAAAATGGGTAACAAGACCCACTATAAAATAGAGGAAATTAAATATCATAAATCAGTGGGTTAAATGAAACCCTACACCTTCTATTACTACTTCAAGACCATATATTCCTATGAAACATACAAAAAATGTTACATTTTGATTTCACCCTATATTTTATAAGCTTAAAAATCTGTGGATTAATATGTTTATCAACTAATTATTATTTTTTTGATTTGAGATTTATGATATATATATTAATTATGGAATAGTGATATGTGGCTTATCTTATATGATATGATAGTTATATTTTCTTATTTTTTACATTGTAGATGTATATTGGTTAGTTATGTATCATTTACTAATATGTATGATGACTCAGACTAACTACCTATTTGTCATGAGGTGGATGTAGGATTGATCCTTCCCTTAGAGAATGATGGAGGGAGAGCATCATTGAAAAGGATGGAATAGATGGGATGATTGAGAGATGACAGAGGAGTTGTTAGCGACCCTATACACATAATATATATTTAAAATGTTATATGCATAACATGCTTTAAATGTTAGTGTATAGTTATGGAAATCTTATTTGTGGTTATATTTGTATTAGATTTAGTTCTTTATATGCATAAATTACATAATATTTTTTTGCTTATAATTATCTAGATTTTGAGAATAAATCAAGAAAATAGATATTTAATTTTTATTATATATAACTAGTATAATGTCTTTAAAACATCTTTGAACATTTAGTTCATTAATTATTGATATTCAAGATATCAATATAGTAAAACACACACACACACACACACACACACACACACACACACACACACGTTATTGAAGATATAGATATATTGTAATTAGAAGCAATATATATTAGTTAAGTCTTTAAAACATCTTTGAACGTTTAGTTCATTAATTATTGATATTCAATATATCAATATAGTAAAACATGTGTGTGTGTGTGTGTGTGTGTGTGTGTGTGTGTGTGTGTGTGTTATTGAAGATATAGATATACTGTAATTAGAAGCAATATATATTAGTTAAGTAAATAATTATCTTTTTTTTAATTACTTTCATAGAATTTGAATTACCCTAAAATGCTAACTTAAAGTTAAGTTGATCTAAACTTAGTTTTGATAAAACATTCATAAAA
This sequence comes from Torreya grandis, assembly GCA_037957365.1. Lineage (NCBI taxonomy): Eukaryota > Viridiplantae > Streptophyta > Pinopsida > Cupressales > Taxaceae > Torreya > Torreya grandis. The sequence continues at coordinate 2,239,914 of JARHVA010001438.1, read as the reverse complement.
TTAAGTTGAGAACTAGAAATTGGATATTATTATTTTAGTTGATCAACTAAACTTATGTTTAAGATAACTTGGGGAAAGTGTGGTGTAATTATCTTTAATGAGTAGTTTTAATATTAATTAACAAAATTGAAGGTAAGATAAACTACAACGTTGGAGACTGAGATAATTACAGAAAAGTGAAATCAAAAGGAGCGTGGGATATTATGCATGGAGGGAGAACTAAGAGAATAATAACATACAAAAGGAAGGGTGCATCAGAGTGAGAGGAAAAGATTTTTATAAATTAAAGTCTAATAAAAATTAAAGGGGGCACAAAGATATAGATATAGAAGAAATAGAATATTTTGAGAGAGATTGAGGAAAACAAGAATAAAGGCGTATTCCTCATGCATGCAATTATCTTAAGAGGTAGGTTTTGTAATTTGCTTTTCTATGTGCAATATATGTGATGAAAGAGATTAAATTGATGGTTTGGGTTTTATAAATCTTATTTTAAATAATTAGAATTGTTTGAAAACTCCAAAACATACATATATATATATATATATATATATATATATATATATATATATATATATATATAATTTAGATATTGATCAAAATTTTAAATTATGATGACTACATTATTAATTTCATGTGTAGTGCTTTTTAATTTATGGCTATGTATCACATTTTATGGTCTAAGTATCACTTATTGTATTTCGAGTTTTAATAAATAGGTGGTGTTCAAAATGGTAGACTAAATTTTAATATTCTTTGAACAACATCTTATTTATAAAAGAATTATACTTTTGGAATACATCCTATATAACCAGGTAACATCCTAAATAAATAACTATGTTCTACCTATATTATGGACTGCATGATACATATAATGGTAGCATGTTACATAAAATGGGTTGTGTGTAAATTATAATGGGTTGTGTGGTACTTATAATGACTATGCAGTACTTATTATTACTACGTTTTAATATATATGGATGATGATTGTAGCTATAGACTATGTTTGGTTATGAGCTAAATTCAATTTAACCAATTTGTTGGAATGCTTCGTATAATCCAGTTGAGAAAGAAATGGGAGATGTTTTAAGGAAATTATGTTTCCTCTTTAATGAAAGATCAAATTTTTGGTTAAACTTTATTTTTTCCTTGGATTTTTGTATCATGGTTTGAACAAAGTTGCATCGCCAGCTTAATTGCACTGCCAGGCCGAATTGTGTTTACAGGTCGAGCTATGTTTTGAGCCCGAGTTGCATTTTAAGAAATGAGTGTGATTATCTTGGGATCCTTATATAAAAACATAGAATAGTAGTTCTCAACAAATTAATAACCAAACACAATTTATAAAACTCTCATAGCCATTATCAATAATCATAATGTGGTGCTTTTCAAAGTAGTTTTGACATATATCCATGCTTGAGAGCAAGTCATATGCAAGGCCAATATCATTTAACAAAAGATGATGTTTATATTAGTGCAATTGTTTATTACATGTACCTGAGCTACACATGTTGGAGTCAAAATATATAAGGAGTGACATTCCTTCTTGAATTCATAAAATTAGAGATTCAAATTCAAACTATTCCTTCTTACATTGACTATATTCATATGTAAAGCAAAATTTCTGAAATCAATGTTAGAATGCTTTGTCTACTCTATTTGGGAATAAATAATAAAATGGTAGATGTAGGTAATAGTCATATTATAGAAGAAATATATATGATCTAGACTAATCGAATCATATTTTAATAACTTATCAATTTAGTCTGGTCATGAGGAAGATACCTTATAAATTAGACTAATTACATCTTTATGATCAAATGTTATTATAGAGGATCTTACTCATGTAATTTTGACATGTCATTAATAAAGATTATGATCATGTGATATAAAACTAAGATTATGAGACATTTGATTCTCAACCTTATTTTGATCCTCTAATCTATGTCAGATTAACTGATGAGTTTTAGTTAATCAGTGAATTGAGATATGACTACTTATCCTTGTAAGCCATTTTTATATGATGACTATGCTTTAGAGTTTTATAGTTTTAGGAATATCACTATGATTTGGATAAACTATAGAAAAGCTAGACATTTCTATGGTAATGTTATTATACTTATATTTGATTAATATTATATCTTTGGAGATATAATTATATGATCTAAATCTATACTATGAATTTGCTTAGAATACTAGTAGAGATAAATAATATATTTGTAGCACAGTAGTGTTATACAAACATGTCGGTAGGGTCAAATTTATAGCGTTATGTAAAGATGAAAATTTATGTGCAAAATATTTTGTGAGAGTATTTATATTTTTAAGTAATCAGATATTTATAGAATAAATAGTGCATCATGATGTGTGCCTACAGTTTATGTTTCTATTTGATTATTATTGTGTAGTATAATATAGGGTTTACCTAGGGGTATAATCCTGTACTTTCTTGATTAATAATTATAGAGTAGGAATGTTTCTTCATGTTTGAGTAAGATTCTCATGCATAATAAACTATGATAGTATGGGATATCATAGAATATTTTAGCTTAAATATATGTTATGTCCGGATGGTACATACTGTAGTTTTTATGTCTAGACTCTCACCTAGGTTAACTAATTAAATATATATGTTTGTTATTACTTGAATATTATGTTTTGTGACAGTTAGTAGGACATCATGTATGTGTGTATACAACTTTGAGAGTGTAAATGAATGCTAAGTTAGAATTTTATGTGTTTGTATGACTTATATTTTTATATATACTTGCTTGAATAAAAGCTTATGATTCTATGTATTTGTGATTATTTTGTATGACTGATTGTGAGAAAATTAGTAGTTATATCTTAGAATACTAGACTATGATAATATGAGATATCATAGGTGTAGTTATTTGTAACTTATTTTAGTATTTGAAATATGTAGTTTAATATGAATTTTACCCAAGTGGTATAAATTGTAGGCATTATTTCTAGTTTGGGATAGATAATAATGTTTATCCTATGTTTATCATGTGATGTGATATAATTTTTAGTAGGACATAAATAATATGAATCTTATGGTTAAATAATGTATAGTGAGACATTATCTGTTGGTATGTATGATTTATATGTTAGTGTGATATCTTGTAATAAAATAAATTTTCTATGATACGATGCATGTTTAGTTTTATAAAGCATACATCACATGGATACTTGTTTGTTTTATGGATTCCTACACCATCAATATTTACTCATATGTGAAAAAAGAACCATTCTTTGATGGGATTAATGTGGAAGATCATTGGTCCATGGTTGGTATGTAAAAATGTTCAGATGATGTTCTCCCTCCCTACAATAGTACTACATTTGAGACGACACTTGAGATTTCCATAGATACTGGAGAGGTCAAAAAACTCAAGCTCCAAGGAGCTTTGTATCTTTTATTTGTATGTTATGTTATATTATATTATCCATTGGAAACATTTCATGTTAGAAATGTAATTGCCTATTTACTATAGATTGTCTAGTAGTGGTTGAGTATTGTACTAGCAATGGTTGGATATTTGTATTTACTTCAATAAATGTATTATGATGTGTTTCATATATTGATAGTGATTAATGACTATTGATTTCATATACCTAATTATAGTTATCACTCTTGGAGTAACTTTGTATGATCTACTTATATTCTCATGATGTAATCTATTTATAGTGTTTGTGTTTACAAAAAAAAATTCACATATTTTTCTAGAACTCAGTGGGATTGTTACATGTGGTATCAAATCTAAGGCTTGAAATCTATGACCTAATGAGTCCATTAGTGTTTTTGCATCTTTTGGTTTATCAGAAAGGTGAATTGTGAACGTATGTGTGGTACATTGAGTGTGTATCATAAGAACATTCATATGCCCTTAGAGTTGTTAAAGAGTTGGTTATCAAGTATCTCATTGGTGATGGTTATTTAAGGCATTAAGGTAAGAGAGTACATAACTTAGTTCTTGAGTTGTGAATAAGATATTTATACCATAGTTTGATCACTTAGATTGAACGCCTTAAGTAAGATTATGTCTTTATTGTTAATTGAATCACCTTCACCATTTGTTTTTTGTGTTTTGAATGTTTTTAAAATATGGGATGCTTCTCACTTAAGTATTTATGAATTATTTTTGTCTCTTATATACACAAATACTAGGAGTAAATTTTTTTATAAGACCATTTTAATTTGGTACCACCTAGTGCAGTGCGAATTTTCTTGTAGTTGAGTGTAGATGTCTTAGTTGAGAATTCCTTTGTGTTAGGAGTTTGTTTATGTGAACTTGAGAAAAAAATTCATCTCTTAGACATCTTAGAGGTGATTTGTTATTATCTCACTCTCCTCTCACATAATTTTAAGCTACCAAGAAGATTTATATTTACATGATGTTGATGTAGTGTTTCCTTAAAAGAAATTTTGTTTCTAAAATGTTGTTTGATCTTATTCCCTTGAGTTCATGGGATAGGTTATTATATTTATTATTGAGAAAAATTGTAGGATTGGATTGATTGATGCATATTTTTGGTTAATATTGCCTTCCAGTTTTGGAAGTAGCTTGAGATACTACTCTTGTAAATTTTGGTAAGCAGGTAGTGATTGGCAACTTAGGTTCTAGTGTCTCCTTTTACCATGTGAGGGTCAATGGGAGATTTGTTTTTGAGATATTAGCTCTCTAATTTTAACTTGTGACTTTTAGACTCACTATTTTATCTAACTTATGAACTTTACCACGAAGAGTGGCTAACCTTGAATTTATATTAATTCTAGTTGATTATAATTATAATGTTATTATATACCATTATTTAGATTGATCGTATTCTCTTTTTGAAGCATGTTGTTGTGAAGAGTATTTTATGTTATTTTTATTAGGATCAAGAAGGGTATGGGATGTGCATAAAATCTTTGTATTCTCAAAAGGTTTAGATAAATTTTAACTTGTTAAGTACTAGTCAAGCAAGCAGGGAGACATTGTCTCGCTTATAAGGTTCTAGGGACGGTATGATCTTTGGCCTTTGTATATTATGTTAAGTTTAGTATCATTTACTCTTAACTATGAATATAACATTATAGGTTTAGCTGAGAAATATGATACTAGTTATATTTATCTAGTAGTAACTTAATACAATTTTAGAATGATTGTATGATTTTTTTTGTATGTATGTTAGTACATCTAGAATCATTTAGTATATAGTATTGATTTTCATGATCTATTAGTATAGATTTGTATTTCATCGAACCTTCAGAACATTATGGAGATCATATCATTGAGACCTAAGGGAAGAGTGGTGAATTAGGAACGTGAGTTCTAAGTGATAAGAGTATATCCTACTTAGCCTCATATTGACTAGATTCTTACCGAGTTTGGATCTAATAGAGGGACCTATAAAATCTAAAATTTGATAGATATACTTATAAAATTTAGTCATATGATCATACATATGTATATTATGGATGGAAATTCTATAATTTTATATACGTTGGAAATGTAGTATTTTCAGTTCCTATTTATTTTCATATTTGTCAAGAGCTCCATAGAGTAGTGACAATATTGACATGTTATACTTCTCCAAAGCTACATGTAGTAGTGATAGTATTAACTTATACACATCATTCTTCAAAGTTCCTTAAATATTTTACTCTTAGATGAGAAAAACACTCTCTAGGTTAGAGAGATGAGCAGAAGGGCTGGAGGATTTTGTGGAACTCTCCCTAGTTAATTGTTTTTGGTTTTTGTGACAATCTCATATATTTTTGAGAAGTCAATGAAAATTTTAATGAAATATTATAGGCTTATCTTACTGGTTCTAGACCCCGTGGTGGTCATGATAGAACCAATCATCGTAAGTAACATTCATAAAACTTGTTTACATTATAGGAAATGTCATAGAGCAAGATCTTGTGGGACCAATATTCTAAGAATAGTTCTAATTGGGAGAACTATGATGAGTTCTTTAGGTAAATTTCATAATTTATTTATATGTATTTGATACTTGATATTATATTTTTATTCTATCAAACTTTGTTTGTTATTCAAAACTATTATTTAAATAAGTGTCATTGAGATGATGACCAATTTTAAGGGGGAGGATGTTACGTCTCAATTTCACCCTATGCTTTATAACCTTAAAAATACACAGATTAATATGGTTATCAGCTGATTATTATTACTTTGACATGAGATTTATGATATATATACTGATTATGGGATAGTGATATGTTGCTTATCTTATGTGATGTGACAACTGTATTTTCTTATTCTATACATTGTATATGTATATTTGTTAGTTATGCATCATTTATTGATATAGATGATGATTCAGACTAACTATCTTCTTGTAACATGGTAGTGCAGGATTAATCCTTCCCTCAAAGCATGATGGAGGGAGAGCATCATCAGAGGGGATAGAATAGAGGGGATGATTGAGGGATAATAGAGGAGTTGCTAGTGACCCTACACACACATAGTAGATTTAAAATGTTATATGCATAATATGTTTTAAATATTAGTACATAGTTATAGAAATCTTATTTGTGGTTATATTTTTATGTAGATTTAGTTCTTGATATGCATAGATTACATAAGATTCCTTTACTTATAATTATCTATATTTTCAAAAATAAATGAAGAAAATAGATATTTAATTTACATTATATATAACTAGTATAATATATTTAAAACATCTTTGTAATTAGAAGTAATTATAGACTTAATATATATTAGTTAAATAAATATATATCTTTTTTTTAATTTCTTTCATAGAATTTAAATTATCCTAAAATGCTAACTTAGAGTTAAGTTGATCTAAACTTAGTCTTGGTAAGACTTGTATGAAATAAAATTGAGAACTAGAAATTGGATATTATTATTTTAGTTGATCAACTAAATTTATGTTTAAGCTAACTTGGGGAAAGTGTGGCATAATTATCTTTAATGAGTAAATTACATTTTTTATTATTAATTAAAAAAATTGAAGTTAAGATAAACTATGGCCTTGGAGAGTGAGATAACTACATAAAAGTGAAATCAAAATGAGAGTGGGATACTATGTATGGAGGGGGAACTAAGAGAATAATAGCCTAAAAAAATAAGGGTACAATAGAGTGAGAGGAAAAGATTTTTATAAATTAAAGTCTAATATGAATATAGAAGAAACAGAAGATTTTGAGAGAGAAAGGGGAAAACAAGAAGAAAGGCATATTTATCATACAGATAATTATCTTAAGAGGTAGGTTTTGCAATTTGCTTTCCTATGTGCAATAAATGTGATGAAAGAGATTAAAATGATGGTTCAAGTTTTATAAATCTTAGTTGAAATAATTATAATTGTTTGCAAACTCCAAAACTTGTATACGTTTATGTGTGTGTAATATATATATATATATATATATATATATATATATATATATATATATATATAGGAAAACAAGATCAAACTAGCCCAATAAACTTAAAATGATTTGCATAGAGAACCTACAGATCATTAAAATGATAGCGACTTATTAATATTCAGATGGTAGTGTCCTTTATAGACCTACAAATGTATTAGTAGCCAGCATCCAAATTATATATATATATATATATATATATATATATATATATATATATATATATATATATATCAACGTCTAAAATTTATATATTGATCAACATTTTAAATTAGTGACTGTGTTATATATTTTATGTGTAGTGTTTTTTACTTTACGGTTTTGTATCACATTTTATGGTTTAAGTATCACTTATTGTAGCCTAAGTTTTAATAAACAAGTGATGTTCAAAATGGTAGACTAAGTTTTAATATTCTTTGAGCAGCATCTTATTTATCAAATAATTATACTTTTGGACTACATCCTATATAACCAAAAAACATCCTAAATCAATAATTACATTCTACCTATATTATGGACAACTTGATACATGTAATGCAAGCGTGTTACATAAAATGGGTTGCATGTAAATTATAATGGGTTGAATAGTACTTATAATGACTATGTTTTAATATATACAAACAATGTTTGTAGCGGTAGATTGTGTTTGGTTATGAGCTAAATTCTATTTATCCAATTTGTTGGAATGCTCCGGATAATCTGGTTGAGAAAAAAATGGGGGATGTTTTAAGGAAATTATGTTTCCTCTTTAATGCAATATCGAATGTTTGGTTAAACTTTATTTTTGCCTTGGATTTTTGTATTCTGGTTTGAACTAAGTTGCATCACCAGCTGAATTATACTGCCAAGCCAAGTTGTGTTTAGAGGTCGAGCTACGTTTTGAGACCAAGTTGCATTTTAAGAAATGAGTGTTATTATCTTGGGATCCTTATATAAAAACATAGAATATAATTTTTCAAAAAACTAATAACCAAACACAAGTTATAAAACTCTCATAGCCATTATCAACAATCATAATGTGGTCCTTTACAAAGTAGTCTTGATAGATATCCATGCTTGAGAGCAAGTCCTATGCAAGGCCAATATCATTTAACAAAATATGATGTTTATATTAATGCAATTATTTATTACACCAATCCTGAGCTACACATGTTGGAGTCAAAATCCAGAACGAGTGGCATTCCTTATTGAATTCATAAAATTAGAGATTCAAACTCAAACTATTCCTTCTTACATTGACTATATTCATATGTAAAGCAGAATATAACTCATTTCTTTATACTACCCCCTTGATCTGAAATCAATGTTGGAATGCTTTGTTTACTCTATTCAGAAATAAATAATAAAATGGTATATGTGGGTAAAATCATATTATAGAAGAAATATATATGAGCTAAAGTAATTGAATCATATTTTAATAACTTACAAATTTATTCTGGGCATGAGGAAGATGCCTTGTAAATTAAGATAATTACATTTTTATGATCAAGTATTATTATAAAAGATATTACTCATGCAATTTTGACATGTTGTTAATAAAGATTATGATCATGCGACATAAGACTAAGAATATGACATATTTGATTCTCAACATTATTTTGATCCTCTAATATGTGTCAAATTAATTGATGAGCTTTAGTCAATCAGTGAATTGAGATTTGACTGCTTATATTTGGAAGCCATTTTCATATGATGATCGTGCTTTAGAGTTTTATAATTTTAAAAATATCACTATGATTTGGGTAAACTATAGTAAAGTTAGACATTTTTATGGTAATGTTATTATACTTATATTTGATTAATATTATATCTTTGGAGATATAATTATATGATCTAAATCTATACTATGGATTTTCTTAGAATACTAGTAGAGACAAATTATATATCTGTAGCATGGTAGTGTTATGCAAACATGTTGGTAGAATCAAATTTGTAGTGTCATGTAAATATGAAAACTTATGTGAAATACATTTCATGAGAGTATTAATATGTTCAAGTCATTAGGCATTTATAGAATAAAATAGTGCATCATGATGTGTACTTAGATATTATGTTTCTATCTAATTATTATTATGCAATATAATCTAGGGTATACCGAGGGGTATAATCTCATACTTGCTTGATTAATAATTATAGTGTAAGATTGTTTGTTCATGTTTAAGTAGGGTGCTCATCCAAAATGAACTATGATAGTGTGAGATATCATAGAATGTTTTAGCTTAAATGTATGCTATGCCTAGATGGTACATACTATAGTTTTTATGTCTAGACTCTCACTTGCATTGACTGATTAAATATATGTGTTGGTTATTACTTGAATATTATGTTTTGCGATAGCTATTAGGACATCATGTATGCATGTATACAACATTGAGAGTGTAAACGAATGCTAGATTAGACTCTTATGTGTTTGTATGACTTTCTTTATTGTATATACTTGCTTGAATAAAAGCTTATGATTCCATGTATTTATGACTATATTATATGACTAATTGTTGGAAACCATGTAATTATTTATTAGAACACTAGATTATGATAATATAGGATATCATGGAGTGTAGTTATTTGAAACTTATTGTAGTAGTTAGAATCTTTAGTTTAATGTGAATTTTATCTAAGCAGTATAAACTATAGGCATTATTTTTAGTTTGGGATAGATAATAATGTTAGATTCATTCATACGTTGATGGAATAAATGTACACTTTGCTTACTCCTATGTTTAGCATGTGATGTGATATAATTGATCGTAATATGTAAATAGTATGAATCTTGTGGTTAAATAATGTATAGTGAGACATTATCTTTTGGTATGTATGATTTACATGTTAGTACGCTATCTTGAAATAGAATGGGTTTTCTATGATACATTGCATGTTTAGTTTTAGAAATCATATCACATATGGATACTTGCTTATTTTATAGATTCTCACACCATCATTATCTACTCATCCATGAAGGGAATGTCATTATCTAATGAGATTAGTACAGGGATCATTAGTTCATGATTGATGTAGAAAAGTGTTCAAATGATGCTCTCCCTCCCCACAATAGTACTACATTTGAGATGACACCTAAAATTTCCATAGATATTGGAGAGGTCAAAAAACTCAAGCTCTAAAGAGCCTTGTATCTTATCTTTGTACATTATGTTATATTATATTCTCTATTGGAAACATTTCATGTTAGAAATGTAATTGCCTATTTACTATGGATTGACCAACAGTGGTTAGATATTTCTATTTAATTCTATGAACATATTATGATGCATTTCATATATTGATAGTGATTAATGATTGTTGATGTTATGTAATTAATTACAATTATCACTCTTGGAGTAACTCTGTATGATCTAATTAGATTCTTGTGATGTAATCTATTTATAATTTTTGTGTTTGTATAAAAAAACTTTCATGTATTTTTATAGTTAGAATCTGATGGGTTGTTACAAAAAACATTGTAGATTCTACATAGTCAGATTTAGCACATATAGATGATCTATGATAGCATTACCAGTTTATTATACCACATTATATATATATATATATATATATATATATATATATATATATATATATATATATATATATATATATATATGGGATCATTGGCTAACACTCTCTTTTCAAACATTTTAAAAAATACAAAATTATAAAAAAATTCAAATATTCAAAAAAATACAAAAATGTTCAAATAATTCAAAAATATTTAGCATTTCACATGTTTACTAGTTTTTCCAAATGTTGTTTACTTTATGTTAGCAAATAGCATATCATTTCTATACACACATATATTTTATAGGTAATTGATTGTGATACAGGCATACATTAGACCCATGATATCTCAAGCATGTAAATGGTGGACATTTTTTCTTCCATGGTGATACATTACATTGGGGGCATCTTGCTTCTCTATGATCATGATTGACACATGGTCTATTGTTTTATGATCATTTTCCATTATCTTACTAAAATTATATAGCTTAAAAATTCCTATCCTCATGTTTCTATCCTACACATTGTATTTGATATACTACTCTACATGATATTTTTCTAACGTATGTTTGCAAGGATTAGTATCACATGATTATGCTAGTTGCTTATATCTCATTACTTCATCTATTTACATTATCTTACTTGAGTTTGCTTCTTGTTTTCTTCTTTTATCTTGTTTGTGGAACATTTATACATGTTCTTTTTCTTATTGGCCACAATGCTCTGAGTATTGCTATTTTATTTGGTGTATGGAAATTTGCACATATATACCACTTGAGTGTGTGGCATTTGAACATGCCCCTTGTTTCCAGTCTCCTTGGACCCCTTTTTATGAACATTGAGTACTTTCGCATGTGTACTTGATTATTTGTTGATATTTTTATCTTTTAGACATTTCCATGATTCATATCATGCATTTTAGGTCTTGTTATGTATGTATATTGTGAGCTTAATTGTTATATCTACTTTGACATGACACTATTATATGCTTATTTTACTACATGATTCACACAAGTAAAACAAATTTGTCTTATCCTTTTGAGATAAAATGATTATCACTTTTGCAATACCCTCACCTTAAAAGGGGGCATATTAGTGGGGGCATGTCATAGATGGCATGATTCCACCTACACGCAGTTTATATAATGGGTAGAATTTTATTCAATATACATGATTCAGATATACACTAGGGATATCATTCTATGCTTTTGGCATATATTTTGGACATAATTTTTCATATTTTTGATACACATTATACACATGTTATAGATAACATGTTGCATTTTGACATATACTTCATATTGAAATATATTTGAGGTGAACATGCTCTAAATTATAGATACACTTTCAAATTTTATACACTTTTATGCTCCAACCTTACCAAGATGCACAGTTTGGACCTTTATCTATCTGCAATAGTTGGATATTTTTTATTAGTGTGATCAATATTTTTTTCCCTTAATGTACTTGGCACTATGAGTCTATTATTATAAGTTAATATGGTTATATTGTTTGACTCGGGTGAGATTGGCTAAATTGGCTAGATTAGCTAGATTGGTTATACTTGGGTTATGTCATTGAGATTCTATGCTCTCAATGTACTTGGTACAATGCATCCTTATATCAAATTGGGGGCATGATCACGCTTTAATTCCCTCTTCACATCTTCAAGATTCAGTTTTGAACCTCTCTCTAATGCTTCAACTAGGAACCACCTCTACCAAGATAAAACTACCAAGGGGCAACATGGTTGCATCAACATAAGTTCTTTCAAGTAATTTAAAATTATTCAATTTTATATTATATGCACTAATTTCACATATAAAATGCTCTTGGTTTTAGGTTATTCACATACAAAAAAATTAAATGGGCTCAAGCAAAGATAAGGTATGTTATACACACTATGGCACAATATGTTTCCTTTAACCTAGTAATTTTATCCTTAAAAATTAATAGATTAAAGGGTGGAGGCGAGAACACACATACTTAAATATCTATTTATATATTGAACTAGTCTTATACACTTGAAAAATATATATCAAGGCTCTACCCTTTAGTTTGACCTTCCTTACAGCCAAAAAACTTACACTCAACACCTCATTAGGTTTAATTAATTATTTATTGGTACAAACTTGATTACTCTAATTATCTAGATCACCTTTAACCACATAACACTTAAAATCTAAAATATATCCTTCACTATCAGTTACAGAACCTCAACAACTTTCCTCCATCCTAAATAATTGAATTTAGGAAAAGACAATAACATTGATGCTATTATCCCTACTCCAACGCAAGTTTACTTACCCTATGAACACTCAAATTTGAAAATATTTTGATGTGTAAGGGATAGCCTAAGAATGTCATTAACCCTTTCATGAGTATAATTACAAAAGAGCTAGTATAAATACAATTCAAAGCTTACTCATTATTCATCTAGTAAAATACCATATAATCACCTCTAAAAAGTATACATACTATTAAATTTCAAAGTGCACAAGTTATTATTGTTAGGTTGTGGAGCTAAAAGCTTCACCAGGATGCAAACAAGAGGAGTTAGGGAGGTTGCATAGTGTTTGCTGAGTCTTACAGTCACCGGCGTCGATCAGGGAAACTGACGTCGGCAGGGTATAGACAGAAGGCAACCGACGTCGGTCAGAGATTGGCCGGCGTCGGCACCCCCAAGCAAACAGGGACCGATGTCGGTCACCTGTGTGGTTCAGACTACGTGTATTACGGGCAGTTAGCTAACGAACCAAGTGTTTGCATGTCAAGAGCCAAATTTAGAATAGAAGCTGCGGATCTAATTATTGTAATTAGGTGTCTAATTATTGTTTGCATGAGATCTATTTAAGAGACTCATTGATTGTATTGTAAACTAGTGCAAGAGAGTAAGAGAGCAAAATAAGCTCCTTCAGAGAGAGGTGAGCAATGGTGTGTTCCTCCTAGTGCCACAGTACCAAGTGTGGGTACTGGTTTGGAGAATCAGAGGGGTTTTTTGTTTATGTATGATCTTGGTCAGTGGGTGTGCATGGATTCTTTTGGAGATCTACAATGGTGAGTAAGGTCTAGTGATTTGCAGGTATCAGCAGAGAGCAGGAGATCTACTTGGAGTATGGTTGTGTACTTGGTGTACTAGCAGTGTGTTACTGACTAGTTGGAGAGGTGAACATCAATTCTATATTTGAGTTGATTGTTGGGACCGAGAGAGAGAGGGAAGAAGGTCTTGAGGTGTGGCGAGCCTTTGAGGTGGAAGAAGAAGTGGCATCTTCTTTATTGTATTTTCTTCTGAGTATTTAATACAATTGTGTATTGTCTCTCAAATCCTGTGTTGTTTCATATTTCTAGTTACTTATTGATTCTGGTATAATTCTGTGTTTAGTTGCTAATACAAGAAGTAATCATATGTGCTCTAATTGAGGAGCAAGATCCTGACAAGTTGGTATCAGAGTAGGTTGAGCAGGTGGACCAGGTTGATACCAATCTTAACAAGTTGGTATTAAAGCTTTTGGTTGGGTTACTAACAGGTGGTTTCATATCTGGTTAGTGTTTGTTGATTACAGGTCATTCATAGGGGTTTCTGATTGAGTGGGAGTATAGCAATGGCAGAAGAAAGTAAGCTACGAATGGATAAACTGAATAGCACGAATGGTCTGATTGATGGAAAGAAAGAGCAGGAAAATAAAGATTGTTGGTTGGTAGAAAATCAGTAGGGAGGAGCAGATGTTGCAGGGGATGTTGCACAGGATGTTCTGGATAAAGTAGAATCTTGGTTTACAGATTCTTTTCCCTCTTTCCATGCAGCTCGAAATAGAGCATCTTTTCATGGGTATGTCTTTGGAGACTTTGGAGAGATTTATTTAGGAGCTGGAAAGCCTTGTCAAATGGTTGGCAAAGGGGAAGTGAAGCTAAAATTACAGATGGATAACACACAGGTGTTGAAGGAGGTCATGCAGGTACCAGTCTTGGAGATAAGTCTAATTTATTTAAGAAAGTTAGGTGATGAGAGATGTACAGTAACTCTCACAGCGGATGTACTTGAATTAGACGGTGGTAAGAAAGTTGGTATCCTTTATCTATCTACTTATATTACTGATTCACCTTCTATTATAGAGATGTGGCTTTGTAGGCTTGGTTACATATGTAGGAGGGGAATGCATGTTCTTAAGCAAAAGACAGATATCTTTGACAAACTTAAGAACTGGAAAGCCTTGGTGTTCATGGAGGAGATGACAGACAGAGATCAGCTATGGGGACTAAATTATTCTGAGCAGGGTTGTGTTGATATAGACAAGGGTTTGACCCAAAAGGAGCTCGCAGGTAAAAAGTCATCACTCACAGGCAAACACAAATATCGGCATCGGTCAGAAGGAACCGACGTTGAACAGACAGGCATCGACATCGGTCATGTGCAGATTAGCAAAGTCAGTGGTGTCAGAAAGCAGGAACCGATGTCGGTCATATAGTGACCGACATCAGCAATAGGTACACTGGCATCGGTAATGGGACCGACATCGACAGACAGGGTCAGTCACAGAAAACTGATGTCGGTTGGGAGCAGATTGGGAGATGGTCGAGATCGGTCACTAGAACGGATATTGGGTGGACAACAAGCTGTCAACAAGTCTCAAATGCTCATATGGAGGTCAAAAAGGGTAAGTGAACCTCATATTCATTGTTCACCTTCTTTATATTGCTTACTGATGGTCGAGAACTAGGAAGATGTGAAGAGGCAATGCAGGTAGAATCCAGATACAGTGGGAGCTTGGCATGGATGAGGAGTGTGAGTCCTTGAAGAAGAACCAAACAAGTATTTGTTGGTAGAGTTGTTAGCTGGAAGAAAGCACTGAGAGATGGATGGATTCCCAAGTTAAATAAGAGAGTGAATGGATACGTGAGACAGAAGGCCAAGGTATATGGTCTTGAGGAAGCTGTAGGATAGTGGTATAGGTTTGACAGGTGGATGACAAAGAAGGGCTTCAGTCAATGTCAGTGTAACTATTGTGTTTGTTCTTACCAGGTGGATGATGAGTCATGACATTATCCTGTTACTGTATGTGGATGGTATACTAGTTATAGGATCAGATATATAGGTTTTGCTGAATTAAGGGTAAGGTTAGTTCAGTGGCATGTCATGAAGAATTTGGAGCAGCAAAATTTTTTGGCATAAGAGACATGGAGATTTGGTCTCCAGTAGGAGCTGATGTGAAGACGGTGTTGGCGAGGTTCAAGATGCAGAATGCAGAATCGGTAAGCACACCAAGGGCTGGATAGTTCAAGCTGAGCTTAGAACAGGGTTCAAAATCACATAAGGTCTAGTGTAGGCCTGAGTTTTCCCAAGTAGTGGGAGTTGTTAGAGAGTTTGGAGCCAATTCAGGGAAGGTAGATTCTCAGGTACTTGAGATAGACTAGCAGCAGGTTAACATGTTATGCAGGGTCAAGGACTTCACTACATGGATATGTAGGTTCGGATGTGGCAGGTTACTTGGATGACAGGAAAGACATCATAGGGTATGTGGTGGTTGGTCTCCAGGGTTGAGCTTGAAGAGGGATACAAGCCAGGAAATAGATTAGATGGGGTACAGATACAGGTACAAGTGCAACTATTTATCTCCAAGTGGGAGATTGTTAGGTTGTGGAGCTAAAAGCTTCATCAGGATGCAAACAAGAGGAGTTAGGGAGGTTTCATAGTGTTTGTTGAGTGTTACAGTCACCGGCGTCAGTCAGGACAACCAACATCGGTAGGGTACAGACAGAAGGCAACCGACATCAGTCAGAGATTGGTCGGCATCGGCACCCCCAGGCAAATAGGGACCGACGTCGGTCACCTGTGTGGTTCAGACTGCGTGTATTACGGGCAGTTAGCTAACGAACCAAGTGTTTGCATGTCAAGAGCCAAATTTAGACTAGAAGCTACGGATCTAATTATTGTAATTAGGTGTCTAATTATTGTTTGCATGAGATCTATTTAAGAGACTCATTGATTTTATTGTAAACTAGTGCTAGAGAGTAAGAGAGCAAAATAAGCTCCTTCAAAGAGAGGTGAGCAATGGTGTGTTCCTCCTAGTGCCACAGTACCAAGTGTGGGTACTGGTTTGGAGAATCAGAGGGGTTCTTCATTTATGTATGATCTTGGTCAGCAGGTGTGCATGGCTTCTTTTGGAGATCTACAATGGTGAGTAAGGTCTAGTGATTTGCAGGTATCAGCAGAGAGCAGGAGATCTACTTGGAGTATGGTTGTGTACTTGGTGTACTGGCAGCGTGTTAATGACTGGTTGGAGAGGTGAACATCAATTCTATATTTGAGTTGATTGTTGGGACCGAGAGAGAGAGGGAAGAAGGTCTTGAGGTGTGGCGAGCCTTTGAGGTGGAAGAAGAAGTGGCATCTTCTTTATTGTATTTTCTTCTGAGTATTTAATACAGTTTTGTATTGTCTCTCAAATCCTGTGTTGGTTCATATTTCTAGTTACTTATTGATTCTGGTATAATTCCATGTTTAGTTGCTAATACAAGAAGTAATCATATGTGCTCTAATTGAGGAGCAAGATCCTGACAATTATGCCCTATTCATCTCTATTTTCATATCAATCATAGGAGTAGTCATACCATAGGTTTAAATCACTCAAAATATAGCCCATGGTCCATATTTGTCAATTTACAAGTTAGATTACTACACGCATCTTCATATAGTATATTTTACCCTTATTCACACACATTCTTACACATAAGAGAGAACTATATAATTTTAAGGATTTCCTTGGAGTATTGGCTATGTAGTCGACACTCACTAATAGAGGAGTCTTTGAGGTCAATTTGACACTATGAGCCCATTAACCCATTTTTTGCCAAGGTAACCTAAGCAAGGTATTTTTTTTGCCAATTGGCTATTTTTGACAAAATTCTCAAATTTTAGATTCGGCAATGAAAAAAATCCAAAAACTATTCACCAAGTTTTACTATAAATTTTTTGCATAGATTTAGTGAATTTTCTAGAATATACATATATTAGTATTAAATTCTATTTTTTCTTAAAAAAAATCATATTGCACATGTTCATTAGTTTTCAATATAAAAATATTCACCTACAAATATTCCCTTATAAAATTTATCATTCATAAAAACATACTTTGAACCTAACCTAAGGTGTAGAGCTAGGGTTTGAGTTATAAATCATGATACAAAGTTTGTGCATGAAATTTAGATACATCAGATGAAAGGTGATAGAAAACCCATAAATACCTTAAGTGTTTGATCTTGATACAATGACCATTTTGTATTGGATAATTATGTTGAGATTTAGATAGTAGCATCAATGTAAGTGTTTGGGCAACTAGAAAGAGTATTTTTAGAATTTAAAGATTGGTTCCTAAATATCATATATCCTGTTCGCACACTTGTGCATTTCAGATATGTCTATGCATTATTGTATAAGCTAAGTATTGTTTCTCTTTCGTGATTATGCAATCAAAATACTATTTGGCATTGTACTTTTATATTTAATATTTTTCATAATTTAGCACTGAAATAGAATATCATAAACTAAATTTTTTAATTTTTCTACTTTAAGAAATAGTTTACTTCACTCTTGAATATTATATTCCTTCCTAACCTTTAATCCCAAAAAGGGTTAAACACATAGAATGAACTTGTAAAAATTGTATAATAGGTTATTACAGAGTTGAAGGAGTAAATATCTCTAGCTGAATGAGATACTTATATGGAATACCTAGGGTTATAACCACTTGGTTTCTATAGATAAACTTCAAACATTGATATGTCAAATATGGCGGTGCACATACCTTATATATCCATGGACATACTAATATCATTTTGAATGCCCTAGTATTAATAAAAACTAAGAACTGAGTAGTAATGGTTGTATCCTCTACCATAAGTAAGAATATCATAAAACCATTTCAAGGAATAGCCCTTAAAGCTCATATGAAAAATCTTTGTTAATAACTTATCATTAGAGGAATAATATAAAATGGCTACATGGAAGTCTCTAAGATGTTTTTATAAATCATATTTATAATTATATGGTATAAGCTTAGATGCAACAAATCTTGTAGGCAAATGATAGGTGGAAATATTTGGGGCCAAATTGATAAATGATAATGCTTTAAAACTTTTTGAATAACCCACTCTATAATAATATTGCTTTAGTTAGGAAACCTTTGCTTGAAGATCTAGAAGAGTTTGTTTAAGCTCTTGATTAGTATGCATTGTGCATTGATTAGAAATATATGCTTTCACATGAGTAGCGAGGCTAGGAGGTTAAAAAATTATGTTACATAGGAATATCCATAGAAATCTAAGGTTTAATTTGTGTTGCATCCACACCACGTGTGGGCATTTTTTGTGTAGCCATAGGTGTAGACACATGAATAGTAATAGTAGGGGTAATGGCTTGAATATTTATTTTAGAATTTGTACTTCAAAAATATGGATTAACATCATTTAAAATTTATACATTTAATCCTTAAAGGTAGGTACCTTATAAATAGTTTACTTTTCATCTCTAGTTACATGTGATCATGCATCAATCATGTGTGGATTAATTTAAGATATTTGATAAACTCACATTGATCTATACCATCAAATAGATCATGAAGACTAGTATAATCATTTATTTTATAAACATCCACATTAATACCATCTTCCATTATGATTATGTGAATATAACAAATAAAAATAAAAATCAACATTGAAATCTAGATTCTAATATAAGAAATAAATTTGGAATCATAAGAAGAAAAGATAAAACCTAAGGAAGAAATACTTGGGGATTCTCATGATCGAATCAATGATTGGGTTTGCGAATTTATGTTTAATTTATTTTTTGATCAATTTAATCTAAATAAGATAAAACTATGAGTATTTAGATTATGTAAAATAGGGTAGTAATCATACAAATTTTAATATAAAAGATAAATTGATATTTTACTTAATATATAAATAGAATTGATAAAATAATGGAGGAGAGATCCACTTAGATAATTTATTATTTATGTTGATCATTGTATTCATCAATGTCCCTAAAAATTCTATATGTTTGATCTCTAATCACTCGAAGTAGGAAATATGAGCTCAAAACCTTCTCAAACACTATCAATGAAGCTCAAACCCCTACAATGCCTAGTATTATCTAGGTTTTTCCAATAGTGTCCCTATTGATAGTGTAACTCTATGATGACTCAGGCTGATATGGATGCACATGTAGATATCTCCTATGTACATGTTCACCCTCAGTCATATTGTGGATCCTTGCTTTTATTCTCCTTCATTTTAAACCCTCGATCACTCTATTAACATAAGATGAACCTTGAAAAGGGGTTATAAAGATAGGTTGGACAAGCCAAACCACTCTTTTTTGAGTGATTTGACATTTTATAAATTTAAATATTCTGAAGAGGGCTCAAACCACGTGTAGTTCTCCTACATAGGTGTGTGTATCCACCATCATGATCATGCTAACATACAATGTAATCTTTGACTTTCGACACTTGACACCATGTAACATTAACATATGTTTGTATTCATATTTGGCTCTGGGTTTCCTTTGATGGGTTTTTAGATATGTATGCCTTTGTAATAATTTATCAAGAGAGTGGAAATATATTTTTCAATGTCATTACAAAGTAGTGACTAAGAAAGTTATTATGACCCTAGGATTGATTTGTATTATAGTTGAATCTTTTATATTTTCCTCTATGACAATCCTCTAACAATTATCCAAGTTAACTTAATGGAGATATCCCAATTTGAAAAATAACCACTGAGTGTTCCTAGACATTATCAATAGAGGTAAACATGTGTGGCAAACCAAAATTATTTGACTATTGTCGGTACTATCCTTGGAATGAAAATTAAATTTATGGATGTAGTGATATTTTGTTTAGGATTATGGAGTGTTTTTCATAGACTAGGGTGATCCTGAATATGTGCATTTAATAAATTGGGTTAGCCAATACAATAAGCCAGTAAAGGGATAGGATAAAGTATGCACAAGAGTAAAATTTATACTAAAAATCTCAAATATTTTAAAGTGTGCCAAATTTAATGTTGTCAAGAGTGTAATACTAAATTTATTTGTCTAAAATCTCTTATTATTTTACAATAAAACTTTATTTTTTTATTTTTAAAAATATGTGTTAATTCAATATATAAGAATTTGGATTTATTATAACACACTAGTTCTTAATAGTTGATGTGTTGTCCACTAGATTGAATCCTACATTTAAATAAAATCGTATATACTTTGTTCATGGTAATGTTTAAATGTTTCATTTTCTTTGTAATAACATAATTCTTAATGTCATATTTATACAAACACACAAATCTTATATTCTATATAATATCATAAAATAATATCAATAAGTATAAACCCAAATATATGCATTATCCCTTAAAAATTATTATTTTCATATAACTTACATTACTTAAATAAAATTTATTAATACATATTTAAAAATGTCTTTTATTTATATATTAGAATTTATGCAATATTTGATCCAAAAACCCATAATTAAATACATAATTTTATAAAACATGGTAAATTCATTAAAAAAAATTAACGTTTAATAAGAATTTTCAAAAAAAAAGAAAAAAATCTCTTTAAAAAAATTACTATTACTACATGGTTTTACTATTACCAAATAATAATAATAATAATAATTATTATTATTATTATTATTATTATTATTATTATTATTATTATTATTATTATTATTATTATTATTATTATTCGCCACCTCCCCCCCCAAAACAAGAATATTGATAATATTTTTAATTGAGAATTATTATAAACTTCTTTACATAATATTTTTAAAACATTTGTAAAAGCATGATATTTCTTCAGTTGTTTGTTTGATATAAACTTACGTTATCCCAATATCTTGAAATTACGAGTAGAAAGTTATTTTCTATTAAGGAACTTTTTTAATTTAATAACCGTAATACAAGCATCAAGATCATGATCTAATTTATATATAATGTAATAAGAGTTTATAGTTTTAGTTTTAATCTATATTTTACTAAAAATAACTTATTTTTAAGAAGTAAATAGTTGGTTAATAAGTTGTCTTAACAACGAGGGTTTGAATGAAGCTTTGAAAATATTTTGTATTATGATAAATAGGGATTTTTATAAAAATATCAATCCTTATTTTTCAACTTTTTTCTAATATTTTAAATATAATACAAGAGTTTCTTCAAAAGATGTGATGTTATTATATTATAATGTCATTTTATATTGTGAAGATAATGAATTGCAATAATGAATGTGAGATAACTTTTTAGGTGGTTTGGTATTTTCAAGAAGCTTTGTATTGAGTCTAGTAAAGGTGTATATGCACAGAGTTGGGGGACAATTCTATAGACATTTTTTGTAATGTGTATGTATTATGCACATAAAACACGTATTTTTTAAAATTTAGACTTAAGTTACCGAGCCATAATGCATACACATTTTCATTGTTAGGAATGCATATGCATTCCTAGCAATAAAAATGCGTACGCATTTTTTACTGCTATTAAAAAATTTGAGCCCCAAAACTACAAATCTACCTCATTTTCACTTTGCTCTCCTCTCTACCCTCATGTGATCATGTTTTTCTTATGAAAGTCCCAAAACCTTGCTAGATCTTTGTTGGAAAGCCCAAAACATTGCCAAATCAATGATGTCATTGCAAAGAGGAGGTAAGTCATAAAAAACTAAACGTAATAACCTTAAATTTTGGGAATTTTTTGTTATTTACATTATTTAATTGGTAAATTATGTGTTTTAAACAACCCACTTAGGTGCAAGAGGCTAGCATGCTAACCTTCCTTCTAACCCTCTGAGTACCCTGCCTAACCCTCTTATCCCTTCTACAGCTCCACAAGACCTCCATGGTAGTCAGGAGAATCTAGCTTCACACATAGTGGAAAACAAAATTGAAATCGAGTAAATAATTAGGAGAATGAGGGACACCACTTCCACCAACACCCACTGCACCTATCTAGCCAATACCCTAGAGTCAATATTAAGTCAAGTTGACTTAATAACAAGTCAAATTAATAGATAGGTATTGTATAAGGATACATGTAGGGCTTACTATGATGATAAATTGTCAGCACATGAGGTGAAGACCAAATAAATAATAAAAGATAAAATTTGTGCCTTATTCATCAACCCAACCACCAACACATTGCTTCCACTGACTACTAAATGTTTTTTAATCCATCGATACCAACATAATTTGATTAAAGTCAATTTTTAGGACTGATGGTGGATGGTATTTGATCATCCACCATGTAATAACCATGAGGTCCCATTGTATTTTTTGAGGAAACTCTACTGTGAGTTTGTCCTCAATAAGATTTTAAACTATTTTGACTATTATCAGTTTTAGTGTAGAGGGAAAGGCTTGTCATAATTTGCTATTTGACTTTTTTTTTATGAACAACATTAGATGTGTTAGCATATTTTTCAGTACTGATCATTTGATGCTTACATATAGATGTTGATTGATGTTATCCTGCAGCAACATATTTTGATCCTACAGTAACGTATTTTGATGTTATCTTGTAACAATAAATTTTGATCCTGTAGTAACATATTTTGATGTTATCGTGTAGCAACATATTTTGATCCTGCAATAATGTATTTTGATGCTATCTTACAATAATATATTTTGATGTTATCATGTAGCAACGTATTTTGATGCTATCTTTTAGTAACATACTTTGATTCTACAGTAACATATTTTGATCTTGCATATTAATGATGACATCAATATAATCTTATATTGTGATGATTATTCAATTTAGATTTACATGTATATATATCTTTTTTTTATGTAAAACAGATATCGTTGATGCCATGCTTTGGTGGTTGCAGGGCTCACAAATACATGAACTTGACTAGCAGTGAATTTTGACAATTAGAATAATAATGGTGGAGGTAATGAGCAGCTGGATAACACCAACATTAGAGTAAAAAAATATAATGATAATGAGCCATCTAGTCCTTGAGCAGTTGCAACATGAATTATGTTTATCTTTTTGTCTTATTTTATTTATTTAATCTTGATTGATATTTCATCTTTTTATTTCATCTGTATTTAGTTTTTATTTTTTTTTATTAGTGTCTTTCATGTGTTAGCTTAGTGTTGTGCTATTTTTTTCTCAATCGTTAATTTTTTTTATTTTAACCACTAAGGGGCTCAATACTTTAATATCACATCGAGCCTGCTAACTCATTGCCCATCATAGATCTCATTATGATTAAAATTATTTAATCAAAGTCTTTTTGTCTTAGTTTTATTACTAAGAGGCCTTGAGTGGGGTAATTTTTCACATTATATGTCAGGATCTTGCTCCACCAAAAGAGCACAATATGATTACCAAACCAAGCAACTTAATATGCGGAAATTAACCAGATTCACCAAGTAACTAGAATTCAGAATAACACATGATATGAGAGACAATACACAAATTGTATTAACACTTTATACAGAAAAGAATACAATAAAGAAGATGCCACTTCTTCTCCACCACCTTACAGAGGTTTCCCACACCTCAAGTGAACAGTAAATCTTCTCCCCAAAGCTCTCCCTCTCAGGTCCCAACACCCAACTCAAATACAGAGTTGGTGTTCACCTCCCGTGCTCCACGCACACCACAAGTGCTCCACGCACTCCACAAGTACTCCACGTACTCCACAAGTACTCAAGGTACTTCAAGTAGATCTCCCATGAACCTACAATAACCTGCACTTCAATAGACCATACTTATGGAAGGAACTCCCTTGCCTTCCTCTTTGCTCTATCCGAGTACACACCTGTACTCCAAGTAGATCCTACCTGATACTGCCCCCTGTTGTGTTGTTGTCTATATGATCCTGCACACCTGCAAATCAAACACGGTTCTGCTCACCTGTGAACCTTGACCTTGCACACACATACACCTGCAGATCAACGATCTTACTTACCATGTAGATCACTCTACACCCTGAAGAACCCTTGTCCTTGCCTCACCAAGTCCTTATGATTCTCCAACCATTACCAAGCTTGGCACTGATAGGGAACTAGGAGGAACACCCTTACTCACTTCACACACAGAAGGAGCAAACTTTGCTCAACTCAAACTAGAACACCTTTTCCAATACAACCATGA
This sequence comes from Torreya grandis, assembly GCA_037957365.1. Taxonomy (NCBI): domain Eukaryota; kingdom Viridiplantae; phylum Streptophyta; class Pinopsida; order Cupressales; family Taxaceae; genus Torreya; species Torreya grandis. The sequence continues at coordinate 2,214,860 of JARHVA010001438.1, read as the reverse complement.
GTCTATTATATAGATCTCATCCAAACAATGATTAGACATCTAATTACAATAATTAGATCCGCAGCTCTCAGTCTAAAAATAGCTCTCTTCATGCAAACACTTGGTTCGTTAGCTAACTGCCCGTAATAAGCTCGCATTCGAACCACACAGGCGACCAACGTCGGTCCCTGTCCGCCTGGGGGTCGCCGACGCCGGCCGATCCATGACCGACGTCGGTTGCATCCTGTCTCCCAACTGCCGACGTCGGTTGGCCAGACCAACGCCAAAGACTTCTGACACTCAGCAACTCATCCTGCAACCTTCTCCATGTCTACATCAGTGAAGCTTTTAGCTCCACAACCTAACATTATAATGGATTAGGACTCCATAATGGTCTCGATTTAATAACCTTGTGGGAAAGAAGTAATTCATGCTTAAATTAATTTTAGTTAGGCCATGATGGCCATAAAAAGAGTTGTGGATTTTGATCAAGCTTTATAGTTAAAGTAAAATAAATAAAGTATATCTATTTTTTGAATAAATAGATAAAGAAAAGCAAAAAAATAAAAGTTAAAGGCCTAAGACAAATTATAACCCTAGGGTTTGACTCTTCATCCATAAAGAAAAAGAAAAAGGTAGTCAATTATTTTTCTTGGGAGAATGTCATTTTGTTGCGTTGGTTTTTTGGGAAAAACCCTAGAGAGAAATGACAGCTATGGAGAGTAATGGTGGCTCAAAATTCCTCTCAGCAGGGTTTAATAACATGAGAGATTCGTGCCTGGACAGAAAAAAAAGAAATAAGGCAAGCCATGGAAAAAAAAGAGAAAGAGAAGCATGGAGCTAGGCAAGGGATGTTTTTTAAAAGGGTAACCAAGAAAAATTTTAGTTTTCTTCTTCTTAAGACAAATCTATGTCATGTAAGTGATTTAAATTATTTACTTATTAGAGTTATTTTCCATGACTGCGTAAGGGTTAGATCTGTTCCTTATAATAATTATTTATTTTATAAAATGCTTACTAATTCAAGAAGTCATGAGACTTCTTCATGAATCTGTAAGTCTTCTCAACCAGTTAAAATGTTATAAAATTATTTTGTTTTGCATTAAATCAATTTAACGTTGGAGCTTCATACTTGATTGACCCGATTGGAGAATAAAAATTATACTGGATATACAGCGTTTAAAAATTAGATTTATTATTAAAATGCCTTGGTGGCTAGGGTGATATAACCCTAACTGCTCATTTCTTATACGATTAAAAGTGTTGCTTAAAAAAATAGTATGTTAGGGTTTTCTTTGTTATATTACAATTATTTTATGGCTATGTGGGTGTTTATTTTCTATTGTATTTATTTTACAGTGGTTGGGTTTTTATTACTTTTGTATATATTTGACCCTACTGGTTTTTCTTGATAATTTGTAAAAATGTGGCATGAAATTCAAGTTATAAGTTTTTATTTTAGCATATTTTGTCTGGATTGGGTATATTTTTAAATATTAGCAGAAAGGTATTGCTACCTTTATTTTACCTCTTGCATTTTCTTATTTTAGTTAAAATATGTTGGAGCTATTTCTTTGCTTTTAGAAAAATAAAGATATGGGCTTTATATTTTATGATTGGATGCTTGATAGATTTGACAAGCCCCTTGTTTTGTAAGAGTAAATTATAAAATTTTGTTGAAATGTTATTGGATTTATTGATATCTAATGTTGAGGTTATTATGTTTGATGGTGTTTTAAAATAGTTTCAATTTTCTCAATGATGACAAAAAAAAGAAATATATATCTTGTTCATGCCTTCATCCAAAGCCCAAATCCCTGACTCCACCACCCAGCTAATGGTTGGAGTGGTGAGGGCCACCAATTGAGGGGCTCATAAGATGGGTCAGAACAATGTGAAAATTACTTGATGGCTACTCTTTCATTAAATATTTGTATGATGTGTTTGGTACTAGTTTTACTCAGTTTCAACGAGTAAATAATTTGATGTAATTATTACTCATAACTCATAGAGTTTTATCAAACATGATTTTTACATTTTATTCTTCTCTGTTTAATCTTTGAAACACATATAAAGTAATTTTTAAGTATTGAAGAAGAAAATCGAGTTTTATTATGACTATATTTTTTTAGTTAAAAGAGTATGTTGTATTTACTTGCATAAACTTAAATTTGATGTAATTATTGCTCATAACTCATAGAGTTTTATCAGAAACAATTTTTGGGTTTTATTCTCATCTGTTTAAATTTCAAAATATATATATGAAGTATTTTTTTAATTAAGTATTGAGGGAAAAAATTTAGTTTTATTATGACTATATTTTTTTAAGTTAAAGGAGAAATATTTTGCAGTAATTATCTACTCTTCTTGTAGCATGATCTTGAAAGTATATATATTCTTATAGACTGATGTAAACAAGCTTTGTCTTAGCTGTTCTAATTATGTTAAGACCTTAATTTATTGATGCAATGATTTTTTTGCATTATGAGTCTTGACTTTCAAATGCAATATTGCATGTTATGATTTCTTAAATATTGGGATAGTGTATGAAGAAAAATTTAAAAACTTTTATTATCATTATTTTCACCTTTAATAACATTCACATGGTTTAATGTTCAATACATAATGTTTTTTCTAGTTATCTTAAATGAGGCAATAAAATATTGTACCTAAAATCGATAACCTATTTTACATAGGTGTGAGTCTCTTACATAAGGTAAGGACATCTAGATGGTCCTAATGGGATGATGTCTGCTCCTACTCAGTTCAAGGCTTATAGTTATAGATTTTATGACTATACACCTTGAACTGCATGCATTTATTAGAGCAATAATCTTTTTTATAGAACTGTCTAGGGATAATCATCCTAATTAAAGAAATTATACATGTGTAACTATGGTTATGGGTTATAAGTGTATTATAAAAATACCAACTGTGCATAGTGAACTATATTCATAATTTTGTTTGTACTCTAAATGAAGAGATACTCAAAATTTAGAGTCATTTCACTTGGTATCAAAGCTTGTGCTTGAAATAGCAAGTCTATTATATATCTTAAAAAGTTGAAAGAATTTATAATTCTTGAAATGACATGTCTGAAATCTATTCTATGACTTATCAAGATAATGGCTAGGACTAGATCTAGTGGTAATTTGGGTGTTGATGGCCAAGGTGAGGGCAGTTCAGTCTTAAGAGGTAGAGGTAGGGGTAGAGATAGAGGCTATGGAACCCAAAATTAGAATTAAAATAGAGATGAACCACTTATAAATAATACTAAAAATCTCCAAGAGACATCAAATATGAATGTAATTGGTTAAAACCCCTCTGATAAACATACAAAAGTATTAAATAAGATTTTAACAACGTTGAATTCCATTTGAAGCAAGATAGATAATTAAGAACTCATGTTGAGAAATATTGAAGGTAATCTTCCTAAAAAATATCTCCATCTTAAAATAGAACCTGTTGAAGAGAAAGCACTTCAAGAAATACCATTGAAAGTGGTAGATCCTATCATAAAGGAACTCCAGAAGATTCCACCACCTATATTCATAGATGAGGAATCTAGAGATGAGGCTAATGCATGGCTTATAAAGATGCAAAAATATTTTAACTTGCATAATTGGTTAAAGTGACATTTTATCAATTGATTGGGTTTATTGCCCTATGGTGGAACCACCTGTGTGATTTGGAAGGATACCAACCCATGACCCTTACCTAATCCACTTTTGAAAACTAGTTTTAGAAGAGATATTTGAATGCAAATTATAAAGAGCAAAAATAATAGATTTTTAGTTATTGAAAAAGGAAAATATGATTATTTTATAATATAAAAATAAGTTCTTAAACCTACTACATCATGTTAAGTACATACATGATGAAGAGATAAAAGTGACAAAATTTAAATTGGGGTTGCAAGAAGTATTGATGCATGACATCAATATGATCAATTCTAAGACATTGGCAGCTACTATAGAATCTACCCATAGAGCAAAAGAAAAAAAAAGTTTCATCAGAAAATGAGACAAGAATTTAAGTTGAATAGACAGTAAGCTAAAAGAAAAAACCCATCTCTTGTAGCTAAAAACTTCAAAAGATCAAATTAAAATTGTAATTTCCAAAGGAACAATAAAGGTTACATTCGGTTTCAAGGGCACAATAAAAATTTTAAACTTATAAACACTACAAAATCAAGGTCTTTCAAGAACAAACAAGATAGAAATAGTCATCATGGACCAACCACAGAGGTTAATAATGTTCTTATAGCCCCAAAAATAATAATAAGGTGTTGGGAGTGTGATGACAATCATTACCACAAGGACTGTCCATAATTAAAATCTAGACAACCAACTAAGCATCGGGTGTATGTAACAGTGGAAAATTACAATGTTGATTTTCAAGCTACCCCTATTGAGGTAAGAGGTATTTTTTGGACACCTTGTGACTATTTTAATTAATTCTAGTACAAAAAATTATTTTATTACACCTATTGCAATAAATTATTGTACGTAGAAACCTATTTATTTAAGAGAAGGTTGGGAAGTTGACTTTGGTATCGATAAAAAGGTGCCTATCCAAGAGTGTTTGGAGCAAATTGAACTTGATCTTGGTGTTTTTATAATCAAGGTAAACTTATTTTTGGCCCCTTTAATGTCTTATGATGTGATATTAAGAATGGATTGGTTACAACAGTACCATATAACCTTTGATTATTCTAGAAAGAGAATGCAATACATTGATGAGCATGGAAAACTCATGAAAATTCAAGGCCTGTAAGGGTCTAAACCAAAAAATTTACTTTCAACCTTCTAATTGAAGAGGGTTTTAAGAATTGTAAGAAAAAGATGCAAGTTTTATGTAGCTCAATTACAGAAAATTACCCCTAAAAAAGAGAAAATTTGCCAAGATTTTCTTATTATAAAAGAATTTATTGATATTTTTCTTGAAATTTTACTTGGCTTACCCCTTAAACATAAGTTTAACTTCTCCATTGACCTTATTTTAGGGGATACCAATGCATCAAAATCTTCATATAGGATGAATGTGGCATATTTGCAAGAATTAAAGGTCCAATTACAAGAACTTTTGGATAATGGAAGTATCAGACCTAGTGTATCACCCTGAGGTGCATCAGTAGTCTTTGTAAGGAATAAAAATGGTACCTTAGGTTGTGAATTGATTATCAAATGCTCAAAAAGGTAACGATAAAAAATTAGTATATGTTGCCCTAGATTGATGATTTATTCTATCAAATGAAAAGTGCAGTAATATTTTTAAAAATTGATATAAAATTTAGGTATCATCAACTAAGAATCAAAGAGGAAGACATTCACAAAATTGCCTTTTGAACTAGATATGATCATTATGAGGTTATTGTTTTACTTTTTTTCCTAACAAACGCACCAACTATGTTCATAAATTTAATGAACAATATGTTCAAGGATTTTTTGGATAAGTTTGTTCTAGTGTTCCTTGATGACATTCTTGTCTATTCTCAGAATGTAGATGAGCATGATCAACACTTAATGTTGGTTTTACAAATGCTAAGACAACACAAACTATATGAAAATTTGTCTAAATGTGTCTTATATCAATCTAAAATTCATTATTTCAGGTATGTAATCTCTAAGGAAGGTATTATAATGGATCCAACTAGAATTCAATCTATTCAAAAGTGGCCTGCTCCTTCTAATGTGCATGAAGCACATAGTTTTATGGGTTTGATCGGGTACTATCAATGATTTATGAAAAAATTCTCTCATATATCGAACCTTGTTACATCCATACAACAAAAAGGTAATAAATTTGTGTGAACATCTCAATGTAAAGAAGCCTTTAATAAACTTAAAGAATTGTTGACTACAACACCTATTTTGATCATACTTGACCCTAATAAAAAATTTAAAGTGTGAGTTAATGCCTCTAAAGAATTTTTTGGTGGCATATTAACCCAAGATGGGAAGGTAGTAGTCTATGAGTCATGCAAGTTGAAGGAAGCCAAAAATAACTATCCTATGCATGACTTAGAACTTGCCACCATAGTATACACACTTACACAATGGAAACATTTCTTACTAGGTAAAACTTTTAAAGTGAAATTAGATCATCGTAGTTTAGAATATATGTTTTCACAAGATGATTTGAATTACCATCAATGTAGGTGGTTGAAATTTATTAGCAACGTTGACATGGACATATCATATGTGAAAGGCAAGAAAAATAGAGTGGCTGATGTGCTTAGTAGGCATGTCCACCTTGTTGCCCTGTCAGTATTGCAAATAAATTTTAGAAATACTATATTAAAACAATAGTAAGAGGATGAATATTGTATTAAAATAAGTAAAGAATTGGTTGTTAATCCTAAAACAAAAATATTTATTGATTTTTTTGTTGAATCAGATAGCCTTATAAAACATAAAAATAGAATTTTTATACTTGAAATAGGAAAGTTGTATAATGTTGTGCTGAATGAAGTACATACAACACCCTATTTTTTCCATCTAGATGTCACAAAGATGACACATGAGCTAAAGAGGCACTATTTTTGGCTTGGATTAAGGCTGAATGTTGCTAATTTTATGGAAAAATAATTAGTGTCAGCATGTGAAGGCTGAACACTATCACCCGTGAGGTTTGTTATATTTGCATAATATACCTAAAGATAAATGGGTAGTAGTGTCACTAAATTTTATTATAGGATTGCCTAAATCTTGTAGTAAATATGACACACTTTTAGTGGTGATTTATAAAATAATCAAAGTTGGCCATTTCATAACAGGCAACTTAACTTTTATATTTACAGAGCGATTTGTCAAAGTAGAGGTATGACTACATGGTGTACCAGAAGTAATTATTTTAGATAAAGATAAATTATTCACTTCAAGGTTTTGGTGAACCTTAACTGTAGTGTTTATCACCTGATTAAATTTTAACTTATCATAGCATCTTGAAATCAATGGTCAAACTAAGCGATTGAATCAAGTAGTTGAGGACATGCTATGTATGTATGTTATGGACCAGTAGTCCAAGTGAGAGGACTACCTCTATTTGGTTGAGTTTTCCTATAATAACTCATACCATTCAATTTTGAAAATGGATCCTTTTAAAGCCTTGTATGGATGGAAATGCCAAACACCACTTGGTTGGAACGATTTGATAATAGGGTTGTTGTTGGGTCTGAAATTCTTAAAGAATATGATAAGAAGATGGTTGTAATATGTCAAAATTTAAAATTTTATTTTTATTGAAAAAAGAATATGCAGATCAAAAGAAAACATTGCATGAGTTTTTTATTGATGATAAGGTATTTCTACGAGTAAGATCACAGAAAAGTTTGATTAAATTTAAAAAAACCTTCAAGTTGGCTCTATATTTTGTTGGACCATTTGATATTGTAGATAAGATCAACCTTATTTCCTACTGATTGACTTTACCACCTTCTCTATCTAGAATCCATGATGTATTTCACATTACATTATTACTAAAATATGTACTTGATCTATCTCATGTATTGGATTGAAAAAATCTATAGGTTATGAAAGAGAAAAAGATGTAACTAGATCTAGTGAAAATTTTGGGCCATAGTAGCATTAAACTAAGAAATAGAGATATTCAACAAGTCCTAGTACAATGGTATTGGTTGAATGAAAGAAGTGTTAGATGGGAAGATATTCAAATATTCAAGTAACACTATCCATGGTTGTTTTGATTTATCGTCAGGATGACTCCTCATTAAGGAGAGGAGGATGTCATAATCTTCTATTTGACTCTTTTTTATGGACATTATTAGATGTGTTAGCATATTTTTGAGTACTGATCATTTGATGCTTACATATAGATGTATATTGATGTTATCTTGTAATAACATATTTTGATATTGTAATAACATATTTTGATGTTATCTTATAGCAACATATTTTGATCCTGCAGTAACATATTTTGATGTTATCTTGTAGCAATATATTTTGATCCTTCAGTAACATATTTTGATGTTATCATGTAGCAATATATTTTGATCTTGCAGTAATGTAGTTTGATGCTATCTTACAACAACGTATTTTGATGCTATCCTATAACAACATATTTTGATGTTATCTTGTAGTAACATACTTTGATTGTACAGTAACATATTTTGATCTTGCATATTAATGATGTCATCAATATAATTTAATATTATGATGATTATTTAATTTAGATTTACATGTGTGTGTGTGTGTGTGTGTGTGTGTGTGTGTGTGTGTGTGTGTGTGTATCTTTTTTCATGTAGAGTAGATATTGTTGATATCATGTTTTGATGGTTGTATGGCTCACAGGGACATGAGCTAGGCTAACGATAGATTTTCATAGTTGAGATAATAATGGTGGAGGTAGTGAGCAGTTGAATAACACTAGTATTAGATAAAAAATATAATAGTAATGAGCCATCTAGTCTTTGAGTAGTTTCAACATGCCTTATGTTTTTATTTTTGTGTTATTTTATTTATTTAATCTTAATTGATATTTCATCTATTTATTTTGCTTGACTATTGTTGTGTCCGTATTTAATTTTAATTTTAATTTTTATATTATTGTATTAGTGTATTTCATGTGTTGGCTTAGTGTTGTGTTATTTTTTTTCTCAATCGTTAATTTCTTTATTTTGGGTGTTAAGGGGCTCAATAATTTAATATCATATCGACCCTGCTAACTCATTACCCACTATGAATTTTATTATGATTCAAATTATTTAATCAAGGTCTTTTTGTCTTAGTTTTATTATCAAAAAGCCTCAAGCAGAGTAATTCTTCACATTATAATAGATCGGGACTCCATAATGGTCTCGATTTAATAACCCCAAGGGCAAGAAGTAACCTATGCTTGATTAAATTTTGGTTAAGCGATGATGGTCATAAAGGGGGTTGTGGACTTTGATCAAGCTTTATAGTTAAAGCAAAAAAAAAAGTATATCTATTTTTTGAATAAATAGATAAAGAAAAGCAAAAAAATAAAAGTTAAATGTCTAGGGCAAATTATAACCTTAGGAGTTGACTCTTCACCCAAAAAGAAAAAGAAAAGGGTAACCAGTTGTACTAATTTTTTGAAAAAAATCCTACAGAGGAAAGACCACCATGGAGAGTAATGGTGGCTCAAAATTCATCCCAGTAGGATTTAATGGTGTGAAAAATCCATGTCTGGGTAGAGAAAAAAAGAAAGAGGGCAAGCCATGAAAAAAAAGAGGAAGAAAATCATAGAGCTGGGCAAGGGTTGTATTTTAAAAGGGTAACAAAGAAATTTTTTAGTTTTCCTCTTCTTAAGGTAGATCTGTGCCAAGTAAGTGTTTGTTTTTAATTAATTTGTTAGAGTTGTCTTCCATGACTACGTAGGGGTTAGATCTGTTATTCATACTGGTTATTTATTTTATAAAATACTTATTGGTTCAAGAGGAAGTCATGAGACTTCCTCATGAACATGTACGTCTTCTCAACGAATTAAAATGTAAAAAAAATATTTTGTTTTGAATTAAATCAATTTAATGTTGGGTTTCATACCTGGTTGGGGATTAAAAATTTTATCAGGGATACGAGGTTTAAAAATCAAATTTATTATTAAAATATCTTGGTGGTTAGTGTATTATAACTTTAGCTACTCTTTTTTTATATAATTAGAAGTGTTGCTTAAAAAAATGGTATACTGAGGTTTTCTTTATTATTTTATGGTTGTGTGGGTGTTTATTTTCTATTGTATTTATTTTAAAGTCGATGAGTTTTTATTGTATTTGTGTATATTTGACCCTACTATTTTTTCTTGGTAATTTATAAAAATGTGGCATGAAAGTCAAGTTCTATGTTTTTATTTTGACTTATTTTGTATGGATTGGGTGTATTTTTAAATATTGATAAAAACGTATTGTTGCCCTTATTTTACCTGTTGTATTTTCTTACTTGGGTTAAAATATGTTGGAGCTATTTCTTTGCTCTTGAAAAAAATATAGATTTGGGCTTTATATTTTATGATTAATTGCTTGACAGATTTGAAAAGCCCCTTATTTTGTAAGAGAAAATTATGAAGTTTGGTTGAAATATTATTAGCTTTATTGGTATCTAATGTTGAGGTTATTATATTTGATGATATTTTATAATGGTTGTAATTTGCTCAATAATGGTAAAAAAAAGAGATATATATCTTGTTCACGTCTTCACCCAAAGCTTGAATGCCTGACTCCACCACCCAGCTGATGGCTGGGGTGGTGAGGGCCATTGATTGGGGGACTCATAGGATGGGTCAGGATGGCATGCAGATTACTTGGTGGTTGATCTTTCATTAAGGAGTTGTATGATATGTTTGGCACTAGTTTTAATCAGTTTTAGCGAGTAAATAATTTGATGTAATTCCTACTCATAACTCATAGAGTTTTATCAAAAACAATTTTTGGATTTTATTCTCCTCTATTTAACCTTCAAAACTCATATTTAAAATATTTTTTATTAAGCATTGAAAAATAAAATTGAGTTTTATTATGACTGTATTTTTTTAGTTAAAAGAGTATGTTATATTTTCTTGTATAAACTAAAATTTGATGTAATTATTGCTCATAACTCATAGAGTTTTATCAAAAATAATTCATTGGTTTTATTCTCCTCTATTTAACCTTTGAAACACATATTTGAAGTAATTTTTTAATTAAATATTGAGCAAAAAATAAAGTTTTATTATGATTGTATTTTGTTAAGTTAAAGGAGAAATACCCTGTAGCAATTATTTGTGCTTCCTGTAGCATGATCTTGGAATCATATATATTCTTATAAATTGATGTAAACAGGATTTGTCTTGTTTATTCTAATTATATTAAGACCTTAATTTATTGATGCAACGATTCTTTTGCATTATGAGTCTTGGATTTCAAATTCAATATTGTATGTTCTAATTTCTTAAATATTGAGATAGTCTATGAAGCAAATTTTGAAAAAAAATATTATCATTATTTTCACCTTTAATAGCATTCACACAGTTTAATGACTGATACATAATATTTTTTTTAATTATCCTAAATGAGGAAATAAATATTGTACCTAAAATCAATAACGTATTTTACATAGGTGTGAATCTCTTACATAGGGTAAGGATATCTAGATGGTCCTATTAAGGCAATGTCTACTCTTACTCAATTCAGGGCTTATAGTTATAGATTTCATGACTATACACCTTGAATTGCATTCATTTATTAGATAAATACATTTTTTATGGAATCTTATGTGGGTAATCACCCTAATTAAATAAATTATACATGTGTAACTATGGTTATGGGTTGTGGGTGCATTATAAAAATCTCAACTACACATAGTGAACTATATTCACAAATTTGCTTGTACTCTAAATAAATAGACACTCAAAAAAAATTAAGATCATTTCAAGGCTCTACATAGGATCGACCAGGTGTATGTCATATGCTTAATCAACCTTCAAAGATCCCTAATCAAAAGCCACTTCATATCGATATTTCCTCTGCAGTGAAGGAGGTCATAGATATTAACACTTTGCATGTACTTAGTGCACTTATTGATTCACTCGTTCAGCATATGAGTAAGATTTTATAAATTGATGTTAGAGATACTCCACTTAGTGTGCATACCTAACCCCACCCCTATAAATTTTTTGGTGTTATATGCATTGTACCTTGAGATGATGATAGTGGTACTTCAGAGGGCTAGGATAATATATGCTTGAGTGATGATTTTTTGGCACACACATTTGGTGTGACATGTCGACCTCTACACACATATTTTATATAAATTTTATGTTAAGTTTAAGTTATATTTGCAAATTTAAAAGCTAACAATTAATTTACACATAAATTAAATAATATATATGTAATTTTTTATGCTCTAGGTGTTAACAGTGCCTTCATCATCATGGTCCATAGCTACATTATTTGATCTTACTCAACTTATGTTTACATTTACGGATCCACCTAGTGGGCCATCCACTACTATATTTGTTTATGTTAGTGCAACACCTTTTACATATATAGAGGTAAAATTTTGAGTTAATATTATACTCTATATATATTTTTCTTACATGTAATTTAAATTTATCTATCAAAGATCTAAAAATTCAAGTACACTACTATTAAATACACGCTTGGTTTAATAAAGAAGAAAAAAATGCCATATATCTTCAATAGTTTCTAGAAAGCTAAGCAACATTGTTTATTTAGTTGATGACTAAAGCAAACTTTCCTCCATCATTATGAGCCAAGATCAACATAGGCATTGCTGCTATAATTTCATCTACATAGGAACTCATAGAGGTACATATTAAATTGTAATTTTGAATTTTAAAAATAGATTTATTTTAATAATTTTACTACATACTTGGGGAAATGTAGCTTATGTGAATGTATTATGTATGCAGAGTTGTCAAATGACATGTGACAATATAATTTAGAGTATTACTATGACACCTCTTCATGTTTCTTGTTCATTTCACATGTTTGTTTATGTAGCTAAACCTTTCACTAACCCAATTGAACATGAGAAGCAAATTGAGCAAGACCATGAACTTGTAGTAGGTGCATGTTTAAATGATTTTCTTATTCTAGTTAACTTGGTTTCATGTATAGTATGTTAATTTTTTTATAATATTTGTATTTGAACATGTTCAACTATTAGTGAACTATCAGTATAGGACCCATTGTTAGACCTTGGAGCAATCTAAGGCATTTGAGGGATCTCCATCTACAAACAGGGCATCCCAAGGAGAGTCTTATTTGAGGAAGGCAAAGAGAGGGAGGTTGTTTGATTATTAGGATGTCTTAGATGATGTAATTTTTTGTATGACTATTTAAAAATGTATGTATTTTTGGCATTATATGTGTATATGACATTTACTAGACATTATATACTATGTTGTTAGATGATGTAATTTTTTATATGCATATATGATAATGTGTGTGTTATTAATATTGCATGCCTATATGACATTCACTTGACATTCTATTATGTTCTTATTTTGTATGCCTTTATGGTTTTTATTATTATTGTAAATCTATATAGATCCTAAACTGCACCTTATAATGGATTATGGTTTTATATGAGGCATTAGTGGAAAGTTAAATATTAAAACTAATTTATGAGAAATGAGGTTTTTTTTACTTTCATTATCATCAATGGAGTGTAATGTTTGACCATTTATCCATATTTGAGAATGGAACATTATTTATAATTTGAATTCATGTTATAGGATGTTAAGATGTTTATGGTGCCAAACATAACACTATGCTTAGAATCCATGATACTATTACTTTATCTAGTTTCAAAGTACTTATACCCATTTATTCAAGCATGTAAGTATATAGTTCTTTAGCCTAAATTTTTTCATTAAAGTGACCTATAAATTTATGAATTGACAACCACTTTCTAGTATTAGATTACTTATTTTTTTCATTTCACATGTTATCATTTTAGTATTGGAGTAGAATTCTATTACGTCTTTTCTTAGTTTTTATGAGACCTATGGATTGCAACTTTCTTTAATAGCTCCTAGTCCTCTCTATGGATCTTAACCTCCACTTGCATTCTTAAGGCTCTATCCCCACTTTAGAATGTTTAATTTCTTCATATAACAATTCAACCTTCCTGCTCTATCACTCTTTTAGCAAGAACTTAGAATTATGTCTTTTAGGCTTTACACATAACCTGTAAATTGATGTATTGGCTATAACATAAGGTAAGAAGGTTAATAATTCTTAAAAACACAATTAAAAATTCACACATTGATTTTCTTCACTTAATAGGTTTTAATCCTTTCCAATAATTTTTTCAAGTACCTAATATAGGCAAGGGTAAGCTTTTAAAGTCTCTAAGGAAATTAACTTATTTTGTATACTCTCGGGTCTGATAAGATAGGGGCTTGTTTGAACAATCTGATAAGAGGATAATTATTACGTAATTATATAATTATGAAAATAATGAGAAAGTGGTAGAGTAAAAATACATTTTATATCCCCTAATACAAGTGAAATTAGCCTTCCAAGGTATTTAGATTACAAGTTATTCTCAATTTTTATGTTTTCATATCTATAATTACAGGGTTATGTGACAGTCAAGTGAATAAATTATCACTTTGTCATCATTTGAGATTTTTAAAAGATAATTTATTATTTTATAAGGTATATAGGGTTGGTGCAGACCTAAATCAATCATTATTTTGTCTTGAAATTGTGTTTAAAGACTTTAAACTAAAATTGCTAGCTTTCGGCCAATGTGTTGGTCTGCCTAGGTTTTTGGGAGAAAAATATTCATAATTCCAAATTTTTTTTTGAATTAACTTGAAAATTAGTGAGTAGTTATATTTTGGTGTTATAAATATTATAAAAGTGTTTTTAAGTCTTAATAATCTCTAAAGTAGAAGATATAGAGTATTGAGTTTCTGTAGGTCTGTAAAATTAAGCCTAAATAGAGCTTTGGATTACTAAAAGTCCAATAACTTGAGAAATAATCCTAGAAAAGGATTGAAAAAAATTAGTATGATTTTTCATGATGAATATAAGGTATTTAAGGTGATTTAATTATTTTTAACCTCTATATGAGAGATAAATAATATGAACACAGTCAATAGGTCTAAATAAACATAAAAACAAAAAATAGGTTTAAGAGATAATTTTCATTAGTACGTGTAATTTGAAGCCAAAGAAGAGTTTAAAAGTGATATATTGGATTATTTAAATGTCATTTAAAACCCTAAAATATTTAATTTTTTTTCATGACCTTTGCATTTTGCATTATGGCTAACAGAGCAGTTTTGAAGGATTATGAACAAAGAGTAATAACAGGGAAAATTTGACAAAAGAGATGGTTGATGCAAAAGAAAGAAGTTTGAAAGGTATATTAAAGAGAAAGGGAGA